>BMAU01009397.1:0-272140 GCA_019973935.1 Trichonephila clavipes
TTTACGGAAATTAACTCCAGGGGTAAGCCGGAAAATTATTGAGGCGTATTGATAGACGAAATTCCCGCTTTTGAACTGCTAAGACTATAATACTAAAAATTTGGTTTGCATGTCTCTTTTTTGAATTGGAATCCGCTAAGAATGCTGTCAACGAGGTATTGATGATAAAAATTCTGCTTTTGCTCTGTTAGATTTAGACTTGAAATTCAGCACGCAAGTTTATTTTATGGAGTAGAGATCCACCTGAAAGTCGCTTTTGGTGGAAATCCACTTGATTATTAGGTTAAGTGAGCGAAAAATCTTTCTACTTCTATTTTAGACATAAATAGAAATTAGATATTATAATTTATGTTCTTTTATATCAAGGGGTGAGAGTGTAACAGCTATAAATATATTTTCAATACAATCGAATTCTTAATGCTAGATAAAAATAATTAATATATGTGTAAACAGCATGCATATATGCAACATCGTGAAATACCCAGTGAAGCGGATGGGTACTATTAGACGTTCAGTCTTAAAATTTGGTATAAGCTAACCCTTTCTTGGTGTAGAGATCCGCTACAAAATAGTTTTGGGGAAAATTGATCCCCAAGGGTCACTGAGGGTGATTAAGGGGCGTAATAGATAAATATTTCCGCGTTTCAACTAATAGAACCACCTGCTTGAAAATTAGAAGGTATGTTACGTTCATGGAATAAAGTTCCTTTTACAAAGATTTTTGCGAAAACGGACCCCCAAAGGAGTGGGTTTGCGAGGGATTAAGGCATGTTATAGAAAAATTCATGTTTTTGAATTTAACTCACTTACTTGAAATTTGTTGAGCACTTTTCTTTAGTTGAATAGAGTTCCACTAAGAATGCATTTTACGGAAATCAACTCCAGGGGAAGTGGGGAAAGTTATTGGGGCGTATTGATAGACAAAATTCCCGTTTTTGAACTGCTAAGACTATAATAATAAAATTTGGTTTGCATGTCTCTTTTGTTGAATTGGAATCCGCTAAGAATGCTGTCAACGAGGTATTGATGATAAAAATTCCGTTTTTGCTCTGTTAGATTTAGACTTGAAATTCAGCACGCATGTTTATTTTATGGAGTAGAGATCCACTGAAAGTTGCTTTGGTGGAAATCCACTTGATTATTAGGTTTAGTGAGCGAAAAAAGTATTTCTACTTCGATTTTAGACATAAATAGAAATTAGATATTATAATTTATGTTTTTTTATATCAAGAGGCGAGAGTGTAACAGCTATAAATATATTTTTCAATACAATCGAATTCTTAATGCAAGATATCAATAATTAATATATATGTAAACAGTATACATATATGCAACATCGTGAAATACCCAGTGAAGCGGGTGGGTAACGGCTAGTACACTTATAAATGTATCAGAGTAATTTACTGTATGTTTCATAATTAATTTAGCAATACTAATTTAAGGACAAGTTTAATAATTACCAGTGTCCCTATGAGTTTGTCATATATATAAAAGTTATTTGCCAACATTATCACTTATCTGGATAATTTGTACGGTTTATATAATTAATCCCTTAAATGCCAATTAAAAATTACGTGATTCGTTACCCAATGCCACCGTTTAGCACGTAGGTAAGCGTATATGGTGCATTGAATGGGGGGGGAGAAAAGTAACAAATAATCAAATCCTGTGAAACAAGTATATATATATCCTTAGCAAACACTCTCAAGGTCATTTTATTGATTTCCAAAGCTTTCGGAATAATTTTATGGAAAGCAGTTCACATAAAATATAGTATTTCGGAAAGACGTATAGATACGTCTGGGGCAATTAACACATTGACTGAGCGAGACTTTTATATACGTCGAAAGGACCTTAAGAGGTTGAAGTCGTGTTGTGGGTTTAGCTGCAATGTCTTTATTGAATTTAGTGCATCGGTCATGTATGGACAGGGGCACGATGCAAATTATGATTAAATATTGGGTCACAAACATTGAAAGTTTTAGAAGCACTAGTTTACCGTACTAGAGATGTGCAGTAGTGAAATCCAATACCACCCGAAACCATGATATCGGGGCTAGGACCAGTGTGGCAATGCATAACACAACAATTTAGCAGCCTCTCACCACGGTGTCTCCAAACTTGAATCCGACCATCGTGATGTTGCAAACAGAAGTGGTATTTGTCAGTAAACACGTTGCTCCGTTCCATTTCATTAGCGGGGCAAATTTGCAGTCAAGGGTAAACGAAGCAATCGACGCTTTACAGACATTCCACTCTGCTGCAAACGGCGTCGAATAGTACGAGCTGACATCGAATGATATTTAACAGACTGAATCTGTTGTGCTATGGTTTGTGATTTGGCTGTGCGATCCATCACTGTAATAAGCACAATCCACCTGCAATCGTGGGCAGTGGTGCAACGAGGTGGGTGCAATCGCCTCCATAGGTCCGTTGTTTCCCCCTACGTCCAGCGATGACAGATCTGCATGAAAGTTACTTGGTTTCATCCAACACGTTACCGATTTCTCTGAAGGATAATTCGTATTCCCGATAGACCACTATTCATCCTCAGTCCAAATCAAAAACTTGCTCAAAAGATGTTCGATGTCTCATGCAAGTCATAGGTAAATAGCTTACGCAAAAAATCGACAGTAAAACAATTGCCGTACTTCAAAACGCCAATCTGTTCTCATCTTATATAGCGGTTGCGGTTGGCATTAGAGTCACCCGTTATAAGCGTCTGTCTGCGCTAGAATGCTAATGATTTGCATATTTCATCGCCTCCAACGCATGATACATACTTCACATGATTTACATGCTTCCTTCAGGATGTTGTCTTTAATGTGGTCAGCAGTGTAGTTTGTCTTCATGCTAAGGTTGCTGTTTTTTTTTCTATTGTGTCAAATACTTTGATATTTTTTCTTATTGCTATTAATACATTAACAAAAGTTAGTATGAATTTTTGAATCAAAGCAACACTTATTTTTAAAGAGTAATTTAAACTAGATTTTATTCATTTTTTGAGGAATTTTAAATAAGAACAAAAAATCCCATAAATTTTTTTTGACGAATATATCATCAAAAAACCCAAAATACTTTTGTTGTATTACTTTTGATGTACTTGTAAATCACATTTCATGTAAATACATCTATTTTGTAGGGGGAGGAGGAGTATTTTAGAATCACTTCATAAATTTAAAAATTTTCCTTAAGAATTGAATGGTTAGCTTTTAATGGTATTTTGAGCACAAAATATGTTTCACTTGTGCATACACATAAGGGGCAAAAAAAAATAAATATTTAAATCATTAAATGAAAATTTTTGTGTAAATCGTACCATGGCCTCTTAAGAGGTCTCAGGGGTGTTAATTTTGTCTCAAGGGCTGAAAATATAACCAATTTTCAAACAAATATAATTCTTCGAAATTAAAGTAAATAATTCGAATCCTTTACACATTATTCATAAAAGAATAAAGTTTCAAAAAAGTACAAAATTTTAAAAATATAATCATAATTTTAAAAATTATAAGTATATGAAAATAAGAAACATTTCTGTGATAAATATTAAGTAATTTTTTTTACGTTGCGCAAGCTATTTTCTGAAATAGTAGCGCCTTTGATGTATAAAACATTATAGAATTACAAAATGTATCATACTCCTTAAATCTTACCAAATTTTAGTATTATATATCTTTTGTATTTCAAAATATTTGTAAAATATTGAATTTTTTAAAAAATTTGAAAAATGTAAATTTTGATTTTTTGAAATATATATTATATATATATGTATATATATATATATATATATATATATATATATATATATATATATACATATATAATATAATATATATACATATATATATACAGGAATATACATATATATATATACATATATATATATATACATATATATACATATATATATATATATATATATATATATATATATATATATATATTCCTTTTATTTAAAAATAGCTATTGGGCAATAAGGATACATTTAACTTTATAAATCAACTTATTGCTAGTAAAAAGAGCTACATTTTAGAAAATAGCTTGAGCAAAATAAAAATTAATATTTCTTACAGAAATGTTTCTTATTTTCACATGCTTATAATTTTTTAAATTATGATTATATTTTAAACTTTTTTTTTCTTTTTTTGAATTCTCGTTTCTTTTATAAATAATTCGAAAAGATTTGAATTATTTAATTTTAATTTAAAAGAATTATACCTATTTGAAAAATGTTTATATTTTCAATCTTAGAGACAAAGTTAGCACCGTTGACATCCCACCCTTTGTTTTAAAAATTGATTTGTATAATCAATATATTATAAATCATTTCTTACAAATTTATTGATGAGTTGCATGTCAAAGTCATATTTCGAATCTACGCAATGGTTAATGGCAACGAACCTCGTAATTTTGAACGATATTCAAGGGTAAAAAGAAAAACTTTTATGAACTCTCCATTATCATAACTTTTACTATATGCTGATATGAGGACTTTGAGTTTCGATAGATTTTAAATGTGCATCAGCTCTATACGGCGGTTCTTCGATGTCACCAAGACTCAAAACTAGCATTTTAAATTTCACGTCTTTTAATAAAAGCAATAAGGTTTTACATAAGAATTTCCATTTTGAAATAAAAGTTGAAGAATAACCTTACGATCATAATCATTTTACACTAAGTACATGAGAACCACAGCTTTCAAAGTATTAAATTTCTTATATTTTATTAAATAACTTGATTAACAGTTTATCTTATAAATTAATTAATCAATAAAGAACCAGAACTTTAAGAAATCAGAAATGATGTTAGGATAAAAAGAAAGAAAATATTAAATGTTTTGCATTTTCGTTGAAAGAAAACACACCATAAAGATGCATTCAAAAAATATGACTCTGTAAAACTAAAATAAAAATATCAATAAAATAAAAACATTAATTAATTTATTTTCAAAAAAAAGAAATTAAAAGAAATATCTCAAAGGATAGAGTTATTAAATGTTAATTTTCTTGTTAAATTTTTCTTGTTCAATTTTATCTGATGAGGTTGTAAAATGTTTTGCTTAATGTATGGAGTTCAATCCATCTCTTTGAAAAAATAAATTTTCTTCTGAATTTGACAGATAGCCGGAGTGCCAGTAAAGTTACTTTGGAATCGATATTTACTAAATAAGTTTTATTTTTTATCTTAAAAAAATTTTCTTAAAAATTGTCAGTTTTTGTTCCAAGACGGATTAGTGTAATTCAATATTTAAGGTAGAAAAGTTAAAAAAAAAAAAAAAACAAGAGAAAAAATCTTGTTCATAGCTTAAAACAAACCTGAGGTACACAAAGTTTCAGTTTTCACAAAAGTTACGAATTTTTAGTCTCTTATTAATTAAGGCTTATGTACAAAAAATAAACACATTAATTAAATAATAAAAATATATCTTAACTAACCGTGTATTTAAGATACAATCCTACCAAGAAAATAACATTACCAGTAAAAATATAGATTTTTCAATTTGAGCCTTGAATTAAAATATAATTGTGTTTAAGATTTGTTTCGACGTGTTATAGATTTTTAGGCATTGGTATTTAAGGTTTCATTGCTTGTTATTAAAGCTTTTTCAATTCCTACTATTAACTCACACTCTCTCTATATTTATTTATTTGTTTGTTTATTTGTTTATTTATCTTGGTGGAATTTTCAATCGTTAATAAAATACATTTTAAAGCGCTCAATTGAGTTGAAATTTTATGTACATGATATTATTTTGTATGACAATACAGTAATTTAATTATAATTAATAAAAATTAATTGATTAAAACTAGTTATTCAAAGAATTATAGATGCAGTCACGTTGGCATCATTTTTGGTGACTCGTGCCAAAGCTTGAAAAGGTCCCTTTTCTCACGTTTTAAAGCATTCCGTTGAACTGAAAATTTTACATACACGATTGTTTTGGATGACAATACTTTACTTTAATGATAATTAATGAAAATTAATTACCACTTTTGTAACTATTTTATAAAAAGTAGCTATTCTTTGTTGATCTAAGTAGGAATTGACTTAAACATTTTTTTTAATAATTCTCTTTTTTTTTATTTCCTCAATACTTTACTCTTCTTTATGCCTCATAAATCAAAAAGTTATGAAATATTTGACAACATTTTACACAAATATTCAAAAGAGTTCGACTCAGGTAATAATTGTCCCCTTATTTTCTTAATTGCGTACATTTTTATTGATAATATGCAAGTCGTCATAAATTAAAAAAAAAATTTTGTTCCTTTTCTAGAGCAGTCCATTGCTATAATGTTTTGAATATAATGGCAGTTTTCAAAAGAGGACAGTACCTATAGGAAAAGTTTTTTTAATCATCTAATATAATCAACTTATCATCCTAGAATAATGACAAATGGATTTGAAATTGAGTTATAGTTTATTGCTTTTTGGATTTTTTTATATATAATTTTTAAGAAAATAGGATAATTGTTTAAAATTTAAATATGATTAAGAAGACACAGTACGATTCAATTGGCAAACATCGGTCAAAATAAACAAATCTAATTTTTTAGCCAAAATTATTTTTTATATACTTTTCTACAAACTCACAAAATTTGAACTCTCTAAGTTTAAACAAGTAATATAAAAAACTTGTTTTAAGTCAATTCCTACTTAGATCAACAAAGAAAATTTTTATTTTAGCTACTTTTTTATTAAATAGTTACAACTAATATAAATATGTATATACATAGGACAGAAGCACAACATTAAGTGGTAATTAATTTTTATTAATTATCATTAAAGTATCGCATTGTCATCCAAAACAATCGTGTATATAAATTTCAATTAAACTGAATACTTTAAAACATGAGAAAAAAAAACATTTTCAAGTTTTGACACAAGCCGCCAAAAGGGGCGCTAAGTCGCCAAAAATGATGCCAAGGGGGTTGTATTTGTAATTCTTTAAATAATTGGTTTCAATCAAAATTAATTTTTATTAATTATTATTATATTATTGTATTGTCGTCCAAAATAATTATGTATATAAAATTTCAGCTCAATTGAGCCTTTAAAATGTATTTCATTAACGATTGATAATTCCATCAAGATAAACAAATAAATAAATATATATATGTTGTGAGCTAATAGTAGGAATTTAAAAACGCAAAGCTGTAATAACTTTTACGTTTGTTTTTATTCACATCCCAATGGCAAATGAAAGCTTGAAACTGACTTATCGCGGAAAGATAAAATAACTAGTTTGTCTTTATTTAAAATGCTGAGGCTTTTTTTCTATTGAGCCTAATACTTGGAAATTGTTTCCTTTGTTTCTAATAGTACACGGAATAAAAGTTGGTATGCATTTTTCAATCAAAGCACTTCTTATTTTTTTAAAAAAATAATATGAATTTAAAATTAACACATTTTTTTAAGGAATTTTCAATAACCACTCATAAAAAGAAGTATTGTACAAATACCAAACACTTATCACAAAGAACATATCAACTTTTGTTATACATAGTTTTATGTACTTTTGTAAATCAAATTTTATATATGTACGTCAATTTTTGTAGGAAGAGTAGCATTTCAAAGTTTCAATGTTTTCCCTTAAAAAATTAAATGATTAGCTTTTTATGAAATTTGGAGCACAAAATCTGCTTTACATCATATATACACATAGGAGGCAACCAAAAAAATTATGAAAATACTTAAATTAAAAACGTTTGTGTAAATCGTACCATGTCCCCTTAACATATAATTTTAAGTTCTTTTTTGTATTCAACTCAATTGGGGGGGGTATTATTACAGTTATTTCTTAAAATGTTTTTTAAAAAATGTTTTCGTGATGTCACTTTAATCCAGTAACTTAAACGGGTTTATATTATAAAAAGCAAATTTATTTATTTCCATTTGTTTTTAATACTTGAAATATGAATGGAATTAGTTTTATGCGTAGTCGGACATCGTTTCAATTGCGATTTCTGTGGACCATACAATGAGTTCGTATTTGACATAAAATAATTTAACATTTTATTAAGTGTTTTCAAACTGTGGGGCGTACCCCCTAAGGAGGCATGATAAACCTACGAGGGGGGGGGCGTGAGCATACTGAAAAGTCGAAAATAAAAGATTTAAAAAATTACAAATTTACTGAAAGGTAGCAAAATACAAAATATATTATAATAAAATACACATTTAAACTGATATAATATACTTATAAATGTATTAGTATCTTACAATGTATTTGATAACTAATCCCTCAATACTAAGTTATGAACAAGTTTGATAATCACTCGTGACTCCCATAGGCTTGTCATATGTAATTTTATACACAAAATTTTGAATACCTATCTTGATAACTCGTACACAGCTTATGATTAAAATCATATTGCAGCTTAACGTCAAAGTACATTATTATTGTCTTCAATACATTGTTATTGTATAAAGGGGGTGCGAGGAAAATTATGATTGAAAATTGGGTCGCCAATATTGAAAGTTTGAGAAGCTCTGAGTTAAATTTTTCATTTTATCAAGTACAATAACTTATAATTAAAGCAGATTTAAGAATTTTCATAATTCGAAATTAAATATGCCCCTTTTTCAATATGACCTCTATTATCTATTATCACATTTTATTGTCACTTTTCAGAATAAACTCTATTATCACACTCTTTAATCATTTTTAGTCGTATCAGTTGATTGATTGTTTATCAACATCCCACTTCAAAGCAACTTGAGGTCAGGTACTTTACTGTCCAAACTTCCGCACCCCGTCAATGTGAGGATTTGAATATCTACAGATTCAGCATGTATTTGACTTTCTATACATGGAGGGATTAATCTTATTGACTTGACAATTATTTAGAGCCGCGTTGTCTAGTATCATGAACTTGGATATCTGACTAAATGGCGAAGATATTTAACCGAGAAGACTTTTCTTTGAAACATATTCCCATCATTTTACTTTCAAATCTGGCGAAATTTAATCTCATTTCCGACTCATGCCCTCTTAATTTCTGAGCCTGATTCTAACAGTTCGATAATTTAGGATCTTTCGATGTGAAAGTTTGAGCGTAGTTTCCAGGAATTTTGCCGTAAATATTCATGATTTAACAAGTCTCCTCAAATGTTAAAATAGATGGAGTCGAGTAATTAAGGGGGATATTTAATTATTTCGAGTCAAATAGAATAGTAATAGTTACAATTTTGAAAGCTATAATTAACTGAATAAAATTGTATAGTACAAAATCGGTATAATTTTAAAAGCTTTAATTAACCGGAAAAAATTGGATAGAACAAAATCGATACCATTTTAAAAGCTATGATTAACCGGACAAGATTGGACAGTACAAAATCTATACAATTTTAAAAGCTATAAATAACCGGATAAAATTGGATAGTACAAAATCTTTTCGGGATAAAATTGTATAGTACAAAATCGATACAATTTTAATAGCTATAATGAACCGGATAAAACTGGATAGTACAAAATCTTAACAGGATAAAATTGGATAGTACAAAATCGATACAATTTTAAAAGCTGTAATTAACCGGATAAAATTGGATATTACAAATTTTTAGTTTGTAGGTTGAATATGAATATTGCCTAATTAATACACTGACGTAAATTTATTCTAATGAGGCATGTTTTGATTATTATAATACAAATCTTCGTATCCTCAAGTAGAGAGCAAATTTTTCTTTCAATATCGTTTGGTAAAAATAATTTTGATTGAAATAAAATGTTTTTCTTTCTTATTGGAAATTTGTTATGGAATATATATAAATAATACGGGCTTTATTTTTTTTAGTTCTGTATTATCCATTGTTCTTTTTCTCTTCTTTGATATTCCAATTGTTCTCCTTCTAATAGCGAAGTGTTAATGATTGAATTTATAATGGAAAAATAATGTAAGTCTTAAATGCAGTATCAAAGATTGAAATAGAATCGGGATTTTTAGGCTTAAAGGGTTTCAAAATCATGCGTTTATGAAACAATAATCCTTTCTCTTAATCAGCTGTCCATGAAATAATAAAATCTCTGTGTCGATTGTGAACCATCGAATTAATGAATTAAAATTTTCCCAATATACGAGGGTGAGTCGGAAAATAAGAGAGTTTCCTCTGTCGACTGTGGTCACAGCTGTGCGTGAAAGTCAAAACATGGAAAAAAACATTAAACATAAGACATAACTTTATTTTTCTTAATTTATTTATATATTAATTTTAACGGAGTACATTAAGACATTTTTCATACCGCTTGATAAGCTTCAAAAAGCCCCCTCCAAGAAAATCTTAGGGCTTTGCATACGGAATAAGCGTTTAACGGCTTGTTCTTCTTCAAAGCTGAAAACAGAAGAAAGAAACTTGGTGCAAGATCAAGATTGTATGGCAAATGGTGTAAGAAATCCCAACCAAAAGTTGCAATATGGTTTACAGTACCACTTAGCATTGATGGTTCCAACCTCCGAAAAAACCTCACAAAAGTAAACGCTTCTTTCGTATGCAAAGCCCAGAATTTTCCTGCAAGATTTTTTCAAGCTTATCAAGTGGTATGGCAAATGTCTCAATGTATTTGGTACTTATGTGGAAAAATAAAGTTATGTCGAATCTGTAATGTCTCGTTCTATGCGCTTTGGCATTTATATTCAACTCTGAACACAGTCGATAGGGAAAACTTGTTTTATGACTCACCCTCGAATAAGCATTATGTCTTACACATTTCGTTTTACTCTTTACTTTACTTAGTTGAAATTTTCGATGAGAAATTTAAAAATTTAATACGTTTGAACACAGTATGGATATAAATTAATACTGTTTATTCAAAAACTATACCTTAAATTGGAATACTAAAACAAATTTGACTTACTATAAATTTAATTTGTACTCACACACAAATTTGACCCAAAAAAATGCTACGTTCCAGTGATTATCAATTTCGAAAAAGCATATCAATTATGTATAGTTGAGCCAATTAGTTCTTTTCTTAATTATCAAATGATAGATTCATTTTATATATAACAACTTCTTAGATAAGAGTTTTACTGAAATAAGTCTTGTGAACAATTTATTCTATAAAATGAGAATTCTAGATTCTTCAAGGTAATTTAAGCAATGCTATAAGCTCTATACCTTTCGATTTAAGATTTTTCCATCACATCTTTTCTTCCAATGTTTATTTAAGCAAAAGCCATTAAATTAAAGTATGCTTTTTTACTGTCTCCTTACGACCTTTTTTTGCATCTCCGCCTTCTTTATTTTCCCCAGAATAAATTTCAGTTCTAGAATTTGTTCATTTGCATCTCAAAGTAACGAGGAAGATTTTCTTCATGTGTTTCCGACAAGGCATAATATTAGTGTTCGAAATTAATTTAAAAAATGCTCCTTCGATATTTTGAACTATAGTTAGATGATTACTTTGTCTAAAATTCCATTTCCATCTATCTATCACCCTGCTCAAGAGTAGTGAAAATTCTATTTAGACACTTTAATGTAGTTCAGTCGATAACTTCTGATTTTTTTTTTTATTTTCTACACTATAAATTTATTTATACTAGCCATTACCGGTCCGCTCAACTCGATTGTTTTCATTATATGTGTGTGACTGTATATTCTTGAAAGTTATTTTCATCTAAATTTTATCATTAAGCTTTTTATTTTTTAAAAATAAATTTTATCCGTTTCGTATTTTGACTTAAATAGAATAATACTAAGATTCCTAAGACGGGATCATATTATTTTAAACTCCTTTCAGTGTTGGTTTCCAAAAAAAAAGGTACTTAGCTGAACTCTTTTCAAAAGAAGAGTTCTCAAGTTTCTAAGTCAAATAGGTCAAAAACAGGAATTTTTATCTGTAACGTCCGCTTTGGGGTCGAATATCATGAATCCGGTTTTAGTGGATTTTTGCTCAACAAAAGAAACATGCCTACCAAATTTCAACTCTGTAAATCTATTATTTCCGATGATATTGGGATGAATGAGTGGGTGAATGAGACCCTTTTTTCCTTTATGCATAATAATAAGGGAATGCAGGTGTGAAGTAAATTTAGTATATAAATAGCATACATAGAAAAAAAATTATATTTTTTTCTTTTAAAATTTCTACATCAGATTTTAATAATTTTAGACTTTTCGTGCAAAAAAGTTTTTTATTTATTTGCTTCCTACGGAAACAGTTACTGGATTAATAGAGTTATTTTAAAATAAAGAAATTAAGACTACACAGTACTCTAAAAATTTCATTTTTACCGAAAAAATTTTTTTTGCATGTTTTGGTGGCCTATATCATTGAGATGCTTGCAACGAAATTTCAGACCTGTTAGCAAATTAGTTTTTAAGATATTTGAAGTTTTATGAGCCATGGTTTTGGTTTCGGTTTCCTTTTAAAGCATTTTTTCACACTTAAGTTGAATTAATTAAAAATATTTTTGAGCTTTTAGTTTGAAATGGTTAATAATTCCAATTTTCATTACTAAAATCATTTCTGCTTGATTATGTTTTGAGTTTTTTGAGTTCTTATAATTAATTAATAAAGAGTAATTTCATGGCCAATTTTTGCTTTAAAAATAGTTTATATAACTTAAAAGCTTTATCATTAATTTTTTCCTGCAGCGAATGTCATGGCAAATGCGTTTTGGGTTTCTGTGAGAAACAATATTTCGAAGAGATGGAATACTACTGAAAATGATGTGTATTTAAAAATCAGTCCTCAGCTGATTCTGCAATTAGACTTCCGAATACGAGTATTCTGAATTCAAATGCTGCAGATATAACTGAATATTTCCTTGATGTACCAAACTACATTATACTAAACATAGTGTAGTGCTATATTTTAGTATTTTAAAGTCGTACAACAAGAGCTAAAACTTCCTAAACTGCCCCAATTTAAAACTGAAGAAAATTAAATTTTATGAGCAAACCTGACTATTTTTAGCTTAAGTTAGTATCATTATTATTTTGTACATAAATACTTCGTGTTTCAAAACAAGCCGTTCTTTGTAATCTGTTTCCGAGGTAGTAAGATGAATTCGTATTCAAATAAAGAATTGGTCACGTGCAGATCGTGTTTCGAGCTCTGGGTTGTAACGGGCACAGCCCTCGGATGTTGTACCAGGGACGTTACTCAAACAGGCGAGATCCACATCACACGGCAATTGCATGTGTGAACAAAAGGTCACGTGACTCTGGTTCTGGTAACATGAGGAGTTTGATGTACGAGATGTCTATTCCTTCAGTTGAATACCTCTTCGTTCTAACATATGTAACTGCCGGAAGAAAACATGAAATGCCAGGAATCTTGGAGAACGTAAGGAGTTCCATGCAGCACCGTTGTCAGGAGGGCCAAATGACTTCTGGTAATAATTTTCAGCACATGCCTTAGTACAACCTTTCAATAAAATGCTTTGTGTCCCCTTTATGTGCTACTGTTTCTGTTCTTTTTCTCTTCTTCTTTGCACCATTTCTAGCAATCCTACATTTCTATGTGATTCCGAGTCTTCTGTACAATCACCCGTATGAAAAAAGAAACTATGCAGTTGATTTAGATTTGAATATAAATCAAAATATATGTAAAATACACAAATATGAAATAATATTTTATATTTTACATAACTATAATATATATAATAATTCCCTCTAGCATTCTTTTAATTAACTCTTTTTAATAATATTTAAACGAGCTTTAATTCTTTGGTTCAAAACTAACGTTTTAATCTTAAACGTAAGCAACTAGTATCCGAAATCCCTGTCCCACCCATTTTAACCAATCAGAGCTCTTATTATAAAATAGTCACGCGATTGTCACTTCCGGTAAATAAAGCGAAAATATTTTGTGATCTCTCTCTTAGTCTTTGTGTTCGTTTTGTAAAATGTCGCTGCTGCTTGTCGCTTTTGTTATTGTGTCTGTTTTTGTGTTCTTATCAAATTTCTGTGAAATACAACTGTGAACTGTCCACCTACGTTATGTGTGTGTGAATAAACAAGATGAAATTTAATGCTGAAAATGTTTTCTGTGAAACCCCACTGGTAAACAAATAATAATCCGGTCAACGTCGTTACGTATATATATAAAGAGTGTTTCTTTTCCAGATATAAAAGTTTAAGTTGGCAGTACTTTCCAAGATGGCGACCGATTTAACAGCTGTCAAGTGATTTATTCTCAGTTTGGTTTGGCAATTCATCAAAACCATCATCAAGCAAGGCGTAGATTTGTCGAATGGGCCCAAAACGAGATTGCCGTTGTTCCCGATTTTCATAAGCGAATTTTGTTTAGCGACGAAGCGCACTTCTGGTTCAATGGCTTCGTCAACAAATAAAACTGCCGCATTTGGAGTGAAGCTAATCCACAAGTGTATGTCGAAACACCGTTACATCCAGAAAAACTGACTGATTGGTGCGCTTTATGGGCTGGTGGAATCATTGGTCCGTACTTTTTCAAAAACGATGAAGGCCACAACGTTACAAACAATGGTCAGCGGTATAGAGCTATGATTACTAACTTTTTCATTCCTGAATTGAACGATCCTGATGTCCAGGAGCTGTGGTTGCAACAAGACGGAGCAACATGTCACACAGCTCGTGCCACAATCGATTTATTCAAAGACACGTTTGGTGACCGCCTAATTTCACGTTTTGGACCTGTGAATTGGCCTCCAAGATCTTGTGATTTAACACCGCTAGAGTATATTCTGTGGGGCTATGCAAAGTCATTGGTCTATGCGGATAAGCCACAAACGCGTGATCATTTGGAAGACAACATTCGCCGTGTTATTGCCGATATACGGCCACAAATGTTGGAAAAAGTCATCGAAAATTGGACTACATCCGAGCCAGCCGTGGCAGTCCTATGCCAGAAATCATATTTAAAATGCAATGCCACAAGATTATCTTTCGAATAAAAAAAATTCATGTCAATCGAATACTACATCGTTGTTTTATTGCAATTTAAAGTTCTATACCTCTAAAAAAACACCCTTTAGTATATAACTTTGGAAATAATTCCCTTCTTTGCACTATTAGGACCTGCTTTAATTGAAGGAATTACGTAACTCTAAATTTTCTTACTGTTTATTTTATTTACTGATATTTAATCACTTGGTACCACGAGCGTTGTGGCAAAATTTGGCAACCTTGTTATGAATTTCGATGTGAGAATTATTAAGTTGACTGTTAGAATTCGAATTGATTTGGTTTTTGACATGTAATAGAAAAGATTTTATGAATTGATTTCATTAGAGTTTCGATTGCTAAGATCATTTTCAATGCTAGTTTTAATTAAAAAGTTTATTCTATTTTGAATTTATTACTTTCATTGTATATCGAACTTGAGCCTCCGAAGCCAAAAAAAAAAAGATGAGATCCACGTAGGTTTTATGTTTTGATGTTCATGTCATTTGTCTCAAGAATAATCAAAATCAAATAACTGTTATAATTTTAATTACGCTTCATTTTTTCCCGTTCTTAATGATTTTTATTAGCAGTTCCAACCTGACACAAAAATTCTTGTCTTAGAAAATAGACTATATTTTTTGAGCGCAATAGAACCTTTCATTTTTATAAGAATATCAGCTTTCCAATGGTATACCAAAATCGTTACTCAATGAAAATATAATCTGCCGGCATTCTTAAGATTTTAGCAATTCTATTCTATTTTTAGAAATCCAACAACGAGAGTTAGAAAGGTTTCTGAAGCAAACCCAGGCTTCAATTTCGTCTTTTCAAAGGCAGTTTAACACTCCCCTAATCATTTGCACTCAATATATTCGAATAAATGAATGTGACGAAAAAAATATACAATAAAAAAAGAACATTGTGAATAAATGTCTATCTAAGAGTTTAAATTGAATATCTGAAATCGTTTCAGTCGGGGTAAGCAATCGCAAACTTTTGGTCAGTCACCCAAAGTAATATAGAAGAAATATGATACGCTATAATATTACATTGTATATTTCTTATCACCGAATTTCAGTGCCGTATTCACGAAAAATATTTAAAATGTTTGAAAATTAGAAAAAATTTTCTCTCTCTCACTTTTTTGCAAGATAAATTCCTATTTATAGTGGAATTTATTTTCCTCTTTAGTTTCCGTGTAATTATTGAATAATTCCGTGTAATTATTGAATATTCCTGAAAATATTGCAAAATAATATAATATATTTATTATATAATATTTTATTATATAATATATTTATTATATAATATATTTATTTCAAAATAATATAAATATTATTGAAAATATATTATAGTATTAGAGAAAAAAATTGCGCTATTAGTTCAAATCTATTTAAATCCATTACAAAACGAATATATTCCTAAAGTGTCTCATCACTAGAATTTTTTAAATATATAGCTTAGAAGTGTGTTTATTCATATTTTACGATAACAGAGGAGAGCAATTTTAAGAAAAAACGCCGATAATTCTTTAAAAAGGTTGTAACTCTGAAAATAATGTGAAGTTTTCAAAGATCATAACTGAGCCTCTGTAAAGAGGTCTGAGCTATATACAGGCAAAATATTATTATAATAGAAGTATTTTTCACAAAAGGAGAACATTTTGAAAAAAAAGATTATTCTCAGTTAATTTTAAGCCAAAATATTGCATTTAAATAAATTTTTTGTCAAAATGTCCTTAAAACAATTTTATGCATATATTCTAATCTGAGTGACACTAAATATCATGAAAATTATCCATTTATGCGCTTTTTTAAAATCACGGTTCCGAACGTAGTCGAATACCTTAACTTGCACGGATTCCATTTTATGTATTCTTCCTTATGTATTATTCTTTGTAATGAGCCTTGAATTCTAAAACTTTCAATTAATAAACAGTTTCTCTACCACCTGATCTTTTATGAGTCCTGGAAACATAGAAGTTCATAGCATTCAAATATAATTTTTTACGTTGTGCAATATAAACGTTACACATCTATAATTGAAACATTAACATTATACATCACTTGTAACGGGTTCGTTCTATGCGGTTCTTCTACTAATCTTTTTGGGGAAAATATTCTTTAACTGGGATTTTAGTTTAAAACCCACCTTCCGTATAAATGACTTGATTTTATGCAAATATAACTATTATTTAAGTGCCACTCATTGAGTATGCGATATATTGGTTACGAGTTCCTCATTAAGCTAAAATCCAAGAGTTAGCAAGAATCAACGTGGTCGCGTATCTTAAGATTAATATTTTACGGATAATTCATCAGGAAGTGGCTAAGTAACCAAACTTGGAGCTGAACGAGCTATCAATCCGCTAGCAGGATCATACAAGGAGCTTTAATCAAGATAAGTACCTTCCATAATTTAATTATCTGATTACGTGTTAGGATTTCTTATTGCTCCTAGAGTTAAGTTACAAAGTTACAGATTGCTTGAAGTGTTGAAGATTAAATAAAATTAGTTATTTATGATCGTGTCTGCTTCTTCCTCAAACCCTCTCACACCCGCGACCTACATCCTGTGACACATAACCATTAAAATTTTAACAGTATGAAAGAAGGGTGTTACAAACGTCATATTCGCATGAAAGGAAGTGGTTGCAATGCGCATATGGTTAGCATTTGGGGTCAATCATTCGATGCTGTAGGGAGAGATGTCCTCTCAAACTTGGTCTAAAAATAAAACTACGCAGCTGTAATTGTATTGCGGAATCACTTTTGAACAGTGGTTGTCTGGGAGAAAGAAAAGAAGCATATAAGAAGAAGCTGCAGCATTGTTGCTTATTGAGAGTGTACGGTTTATCGATACATGACGTTTCTAGTCGTATTGTTCAGAACCTTTCGACTATCATGGGTATATAAAATCAATTAGTTCAGGAGGCACATCCCGAAAATTATGCAGATGCTCAGCGATGACTAACACTCAGCAGAAAAATCTGCCAGGTCAGCCTTTCTAAGTTTAAAGCTATATCATCAGGAACCTTTAGTCAGGAAGTAGTCTTATTTACAGCACGAAATGTATCCCCCCGAACAGTGCGGTTGTCGGCACAGTGACCATTATTGCAACTGCCTTTGATACTGTAACATACAGATTAAATACAATGGATGCAGATACGGTACCACGTTGAAATTTAAGACGAATCCTAATTCTGTGGGCAGTATTATAATGGACTTAGGGAGTCTGGAGGGGGCAAGAAAAATGCACAAGCCTATTTACATTTAATATCTTTAAATGAGCCCTTCGTTTGGAAGGATGAAAGGAACAGCCATTGAGTACATGACACGAAGACCTCTTGTTAGCGCTGTTGTAATCTGAGTAGTATGAAATTTTTTCTCCGATCTTTGGGTGGTCGGTGGCTTTAACCTACCTTCGAGAGCATCTTCTTTCAACAAGATAGCGTAAGACTGCATTTTGTCCATCATATCTTGATATACCTCGACAGTGAGGGTGTTGCACTGTTGTCCTGGCAACACTTTCTTAATCTTTAACTCATTGAAAGCATCTAGTGAGACTGGTACACCACCGTTCTCTCCAGCTATGAAGAACGGTGAAGCGATGCATGAACTTGAATCAGCACGGAATGACTTGCCCGTATTTATCATTCAAAACGATTCAATGGAACTCTAACCGGGTATTGAATTCTAACTGGGTGTGAATTAATTATGGATTTCTTATACTCTTAAATAGCTTACAAATTTAAGTATGTTTTCTTCATACTATGCTGTTATCGTACAATAAGGAATTATTTTGTCGTTTGCTTCCTTTCCTGGTGTTGCTATTTTAATGGCCAGCAATATATTATTATCAGTTGATTGTATAATATAAATTATAGTGAATGTGTATAATACCGTTATGTGGGCTCAGGTCTCATGACATTAAAAACATGTCATCACGAGGAGTTTACGTACGGTAAATATCTTGAGGCTCAATGTCATCTCTTGGTATGAAAACTTGGTGTGAGTAAGGGGCTACCTCATATTGTTATCCACGTCGCTCGACTTTGGCTCAAAATTGTGAAGTCCTCAATCGTGTTGCTTTTGAGTGCGATGTTAGTAGGCAATAAATAAATTATGTGTACAGATGTGTGTGTGGGGGGGAGGCAAAGTGATTCATTCATTCACTCACTCATCATGAAATCTCCTGTACAATTAGACCTTAAAGACTTGAAATTTTGCAAGCATACCTCTTTTGATGAGTAAAGATCCACTAAAAACGGCTTTTGTGATCCATCTTAACGGGGTTTTGGGTGTACTATCGATAAAATAAACCGTCTGGAGCTATTAGACCTACAGACTTGAAATTTCGCAAGCTTACTCCTTTTATTGTATAGAAATACGTTCACAGGTTTTACAAAAACCAAGCCCGAAAACGAGGTATGCAGCGTTATAATTTAAAAAATACAATTTTTTAACAATTAGATCCCTACAGGTTTAAAAACATAACTCGGTGGCTTAACAGCCCATAAAGGCCAAGGTCTACTGTGTCCAACTCAGAATACGTGACCTTGGGCCCTGAGGTACATGAGCAGATGTTCCCGTTAAGTGGTCAGCCTGACGCGAAAACCCCCAGCGTTAAGTTGCCAAGCAAGCTTTTTACTCATTTGTCCACCCATTGAAGGGATGAAAGTCTGAGTGGACCATGATTAGCCCGGGGTTTGAACCTCGGACCTGTAGTGTGGAAGCATGATGAACTAATCACTACCCGCTGGCTTCTCTTCTGAGCTAGTACTCTCATAAAAGTATTAGTCACAATTCTTGTGATAAAAATATATTAATACAGTGTGCCTCATAAAGACAAATATTAAAAATTCTACCCAATTTCACAACGATTTAACGGACATTTAAAACAATCCTTAAGGTAATAAAATTTTAAAAAATGTGTGCGTGCCCATCTTTCAGACCGATGTTTCTCAAAAAAAAACTGATGTTCCAGCCAGAGGGTTAAGCATTCATTTTTTTTTCTTTGAGAAAGAGTCAAAATTTTTATAAAATTTTCTTGGAAAACTATTCCTTGAATTACTGGATTTTAGTTCTGGTGGTTTGGCCACTGGGATTTTGCTTAGAATTTTAGCTTACGTGTGATATTTTGAGGAAACAAGGTTATCCTGAAGTAAATTGCTTTGATTTATATGTTTAAACTGTTGGTAAGCTAAGAGTTGCTTTGATTTTTTAAGATTGTGGTACGTTAATCTAATATTGAGATGCTACGGTATTTTTTTATTGTTGTTTAATAGTTTTGCAGCTTACTTAAAGTTATTCAAAACATAATTTTAAAAAGATTGATCTGATAATTTTTTATCCTTCCATCTCTATTTTTACATTTTTTTCTGAGTTCACTCGTATGAAGAAAGGGTGCTCCAGCTAGTTTTAGGTTTAAACTAAACAACTCGATTGAAAGGATTTAGAATAATAGCCTTTGTTGCTTCATCCTGCATAATGCCATTAATCAATCAATGGAGAGACAATTTAATTTTTTCCCCAAAATAACCAAATTCAATCAAGACAGATATTTTTTTATGTTATATGTTATTGAAAAGAGCTATCTTTTGGCTTTACAAAGCATACTTTGTTTTGTTTCTACGCTATCTAGAGGTCAAGTTACAAACAATTTTATAAAGTTAGAAAAACCGGATGTGAGTTTTAGATCCACCAGAAGTGAGGATTTAAATTGCGCGCTCAAAATCTATGATGGCGAGTCTGATAACTCAAAATGTTACAAATGTATTTCTATAAAACTTTTTAAACATGATATTTATGTTATTTTCTAGAGAATGTGCTAAAATATTTCTTACTGTATGAACACTTTTTAAATTAGGCTCTGTTATTTAAGTAATGGTCTCATAAAGAATGTAACTTTTATTATAATGTTTACTCAATCAGCTTTAAATTTTCAAATGTTAATAAAACATTAAATTTTTAGTACATTTTCTAGATAAATACATGTAATTTGTTTTAGTAATACTTTTAATAGTATAAGAATGTTACGCTTTTTTCTAATTGCTTTGAAGTTTTTCAAAAATATTGTTAAAATTTTGTGATTTTTGTGTAAAATGTAGGTAACTTATTTTAAATATTTTTGTATATAGTTAAATTTTTGTATTTATTAGTATTGTGAATCCTAAAAAAGCATTTATAATGTTTAAATGTAATATTTTGATAAAAAGTACTCCGAACGTGTTCGGATCCTCAAGACGCAAGGTATCCAGGCATCTGACTAAGTTCAGAGGCTAACTTTTCAAAAATCGATTTTCAAAAGAACTTTGTCGTTTTAAAGGACATTAATAGGCTTAAAATGTAATAATTATTAAATAAATGACACTTATCACCCTTTAGTTTTAAAAAAAATATTATTTTTATGAAATTTTAGTTACAATTTCGATGTTAAGAAAAACATCCTTTATAAAAATACATTGGACATAATGCAATTTTAAGTGTCATAAACCACAGGGTAAAAAATACATTTAGAAATAAATATTTTCTAATTGTTTAAATTCGATTTTCTTGATTTTTTGTCAAAATTACTGTTTGTTCGAAGTTAAAAATTATTGTAAAACGTGATTAAATATAACTATTTTTAAATCTACGGTTTGTTACTCACTAAAGGGCTCATGGTATATGTATTATAAATTTTATTGAATTGTTTTGGAGATACCACATTTTTAGTGCACTAATTATCGCCAAAATTTCATTATTCAAAAAAAAAAATGCTATTATAAGTTAATAAAGTAAATCCTATAAAAAAAACTTTAAAAAAATTATCTAGTTTTATTTATTATTCTTTCTTCCTCAATTTGTATATTTCTTTTTTTAATGGCCTTAACATCCAACACTAAAACAAACACTTTTTCAACCTAGTTGTATACCTTAACAAGTATTTGATGTGATTGTTTTTTATTCAATTTATATGATGCCGTGATAGCTAGTTATCGAATTTAAGTTTCCATTTTTGTCATTACTTAAATAAACATTAATAGTTCATATCTAAAATGTTTTTAATGTTCATTTCAGATATTAAAAAATTAATCGAAAATAATTTGATATTTATATCAAATAATCGTTGCAAAAATGTGTTTGAATACAATTTTAAGTTTTCCTCCTGAAATATTAAATAAATGCGGTGAATATACACTGATGTGCAAAAATTAAGGACGAGGCGGTTTTTTCAATATAACTTTGTACAAAAGCTTTCGAAATCAACACATTTAATACCGTAAGATCCTCAATACAAGGACATGTGTAATGTAAGCAACACTTACTAAAAAGAGAAATCAGAGGGATAAAAGAAGCTTGATTGAAAAAGTAGCATGGAGCGCAATGCTACTGAAGGCCGAAACATCCCTGTGATGGGTGTCCAGCCAGAAACATCCGGTCTTTAGTAGGGGATATGATCTCCCTGACTGCTAGGCAGGTTTCGCAGCGTCTGTCCATGCTGAGAATGAGGGGTCACAATGAGTTGTTGAGACATTGCTGCCCATTCGTCTTGCAGCGCCAATCGAAGCTCCCGAATCGTTACTGGTGGTAAGGTAATAGCTGCCAAGCGTCTGCCTAGAAAATCCCATACATGCTCGATGGGATTGAGATCCGAGATCGTGCCGGCCAATCCATTCGTTCAATATCCTCACTCTCTAAGAGCTGTTAGGCAGCTACTGTGCGATGACATGGTGCATTGTCGTCCATGAAAAGGAACTGCAGACCCATAGCCCCTCTAAAAAGACGCACATATGGAAGAAGAATCTCGTTAGAATAACGGGTCCCGTTGACTGAACCTGCGTCGAAGATGTGAAGGTCTGTACGACTACCAAGCATGATGCCTCCCCCAAACGAGAACACTGCGACCTCCATACCTGTCCCTTTCAATGATGTTCGAGGGATGATTGCGGCTTCCCCGCTCTCTCCAGATGAGTATGCGATGAGAATCGCTACTCAAACGGAATCTGCTCTCATCTGTAAAGAGTACTCGTCCCCATTCATTGTCTCTCCAATTCCGGTGTTCCCGGCACCACAGAGAACGCCTTCTCCGGTGGGCAGGCGTTAAAGGTACACACCGTACAGGGCGTCGTGCAAACAGACCACCACCGTGCAGTCTTCATATATATACATATATATATGTATATATATATACATATATATATGTATATACATATATATATTATATATATACATATATATATATATATATATATACATATATATATACATAAATCAGCTACAATTAATCACCCTGACCACTTATATGAGTGATCTAATTCTGAATTGGTACTGAATCTTAGATATGAATATTTTAAAATAAATTGATTTTTAATTCATTGAAATTATCTTTGAAATCAGAAATATTTAAAAAGGGAAGTTTTTCCTTAGTTTTAATAACTGAATTCAAATATTCCTGCTATCAGTAATCTCAATATTTTTATTAAATGACTCTGCAGCATCTTTGAAAATTTTAGACTATTTTTTCAAAATATCAAATTCAACCTATTTAAATGTATGATTCTAAATGTATGATTCCATTTCAAATCTTTCCATTTAAAAATTTTGAATTTAGAGTGAATTCATATTTAATAAGTAAATTTATATATAAAAACCAATAATTCCATTCATTCTGCTTAAGATAGGTTCTTTACCTCAGTCGATGAATCTAATTATTTTACCTTCATAAAGAAGTATACAGTTTAATGCACTATAAATCAAGAACAATGACGATATTATATGTCATATTGTGAGAAATGGGATGTTCTCTCATTCTCACAAAGCGATGTGGGAAAAAGGGAAGGATGACTAGCCACTTTTCCACAAATACTCAATTAATTTATTACACTAACAACAACACAAGCTCTAGAAATCTTAAATAAGAGATGCGTCTAATCGAAACAATATGTGGATAAATAACGTGGTACGCGAAGTATGAGAAGACTTTAAAAATATATGAACTTACTTCAGGTCCGAATCTCCTTTCTTAGTTATTTAAACTCTAATTAATCTTTAGTGATCAATCGTCACTTTAATAATAATAATTAGCAAATGTCTGCGTAACTCTATCAATTCTATTGATATATGTTCCACTAGTAATCTATCCTATGTCTCCCACTTTCTCCCTCACTAGCTTAAAAAATTAGACTGTATATAGCGAACCTAATTTAACTAATCATGTTTTATTCAGAGGATTTTAGGTGAATAGAACAGTTTTGATTTAAGATTGATTGATCAAAGATTTCCCAAGAGAATTTTGTTAATAGAAGGATGTAGATAGAGCGTTACAAAATTGCTTGCAATTATTGTTAGAGGCAGTCACGAATGTTCTATGTGTGTGTACTCTCAGTCGCATGACACGCATTGGGCCGTAAATCCAGTTACACCCAAACACGTGTTAAGGTATCCAGTCCATCGAATAGCGGCTGTGATACTGTTTCAACTTCGTCCAGGACTTTTACTTTTGCACAAACAGTTTTGAATTTTTTTTTTTTTTTTACACCATTGTTAGATCTATTTTCTAATTGGTGGCTCTTTTTAGAATCGTGATCGAAATTGCTATTGCATGGCAGTTGAGGATTCTATTTTGCCACTTCGACTAATTAGTCCAGTGCTTCTCAAACTTTCAATATTTGCGACCCGATATTCAATCAGAGTATTCATCGCGCTCCCCATTCAATAACAATGTATTGAATTCAATAAAACTATGCTTTGAAGTTGAAGCTACGATACGACTTTTTTAAGCACCACCGACGCATGTAAACGTCTCTTTCAGCCGAAGCGTTAATTGCCCCGGACGTATATATACGTATTCCCGAAATACAATCTTTTCTGTGCACTGATACCTATACAATTATTCAGAAGGCTTTGGATTGCCATAAATGAACCTTGACTGTGTCTGCTAAGGATTTACTTATTTCACAGGATTTGCTTATTTGTTTCTTTTCTACTCTCCCCCCAATACACCACATACGCTAGCTTACGTGTAAAACGGTGGCATTAGGGAGCGAATCGCATAATTTTTAATCGGTTATTAAGAATTAATTATGAACCTTATAAATTATCAAGAAAAGATTTAATTTTTTGTATGTAATTTTATATATGAAAAGCCGATGGGTTCACTGGTAATTATTAACGTTCTTAACTTAGTATAGTTCATTAATTGTAAAATACATTGCGCAGTACTAATACATTTATAAGTGTATTCTACCAGTGTAAATGTGTATTTTATCTTTTATGTCAGGATATATTTTATTTGTTTACTTTCAGTAAGTTGATAATTTCACTAAATCTCTCTTTTTTTTTTTCGACTTTTCAATATGCTCGCACCCCCTTTGTAGGATTATCACCCCCTTACGGGGGTGCACCCTGATTTGAGAAACGCTGGATTAGTCCCATGCCACGTCCACTACAGTTTTCGTCACTTCTGTGAGTGGCTAAACTTTAAGAGTACATCTAGAGAGTGTTTTTTTTCAGGTATAGAAGTTTAAGTTGGCATTACTTTCCAAGATGGCGACCGATTTAACAGCTGTCAAGTGATTTATTCTCAGTTTTTTGTTTCGCAATCCATCATGAATAGACTCACGCCTGAACAACGCTTTCAAATTGTGCAATTTTATTTCGAAAATAATGGTCGATTTTCATAAGCGAATTTTGTTTAGCGATGAAGCGCACTTCTGGTGGAATGGCTACGTCAACAAACAAAACTGCCGCATTTGGAGTGAAGCTAATCCACAAGTGTATGTCGAAACACCGTCACATCCAGAAAAACTGACTGTTTGGTGCGCTTTATGGGCTGGTGGAATCCTTCTTCAAAAACGATGAAGGCCACAACGTTACAGTCAATGGTGATCGCTATAGAGCCATGATGACTAACTTTTTCATTCCTGAATTGAACAATCAGGATGTCCAGGAGCTGGGGTTCCAACAAGACGGCGCATTATGTCACACAGCTCGTGCCACAATCGATTTATTGAAAGACACGTTTGGTGACCGCCTAATTTCACGTTTTGGACCTGTGATTTGGCCTCCAAGATCTTGTGATTTAACACCGCTAGACTATTTTTGTGGGGCTATGTAAAGTCATTGGTCTATGCGAATACGCCACAAACGCTTGACCATTTGGAAGACAACATTCGCCGTGTTATTGCCGATATACGGCCACAAATGTTGGAAAAAGTCATCGAAAATTGGACGTCCAGATTGGACTACATCCGAGCCAGCCGTGGAAGTCCTATGCCAGAAATCATATTTAAAATGTAATGCCACAAGATTATCTTTCGAATAAAAAAATTCATGTCGATCGAATAATACATCGTTGTTTTATTGCAATTTAAAGTTCTATACCTCTAAAAAAACACATTTTACTTAACGGCTCGCTAAGTTCTGACTATTACTGTGTTTCACAGCATCTTGAAAATGTATACTTCTTTATGACTCACCCAGTACTTATTTATTTATAGATTTATGTAATTAAACATTTATTATTACTCAATGTAATAGCTTAGTGATAGATTATAACTATTATAATAGTACTTTCATACCATTTCATTATATTTCTTTATGCATTATTGAATTGAATTCATTCCTACAGAATATTTCTGAATGTCAAACATATTCTCAAATGTACAGAGAGCATGTATACTTATCGTGATATGGATAATATCACTCTTAAAAACTAAACTCAGTGGAACAACAGCCCATAAAGACCACTATACCGATCTCAGTATTAGTGACCTTAGCGCTGAGATTAATGAGCAGCAAGGGCGTAGCTAGTTCTCAGTGGGCCCTGTGCAAAGTTCCTTCTGGGTCTTTTTTAGTTATAGGAGTCCTACTAGCAGGACTGTGGTTACATGTAGGGGCCTCTGTAGCTTGTGAGTATTATTTATACGGCTGATATGGCGATAGCTACGCCACTGATGAGTAGATGTTCCGGTCAGGTGGTCACTCTGACGTGAAACCCCAGTATTTAGCTCCCAAGAAAGCTTGGTCGCCTTACTCAATTGTCGATCCACTGAAAGTATGAAAGGCTGAGTCGACTTTCCTAGCCCAGGATTTAAACTCCGGACCTGTGGCGTGGAAGCGCGTTACACTACCACTCAGCAGCCGGACTTCAAACTAACTCTTAGATTGTTGAATTGTCATCCTTAAGAAATCAGGAAATATTACCTTTTCTGATTTCTGTAGGTTTGAATTAAAACCTTCTAAAAAACAACACAAAGGCATTGGTTACGGATACCGTAATTTTTAAACAACATAAATTTATGAAGTCGACAACAAACGTAGTATATTTGCATAAAAATATTAGACATATTTAACAAGTTTTCTAGCAACTGAACTGAATTAGAAGTCTGAATGAGGAATTGTTATGACTCAAAAATGTTATGAGACAGATTCCTTTAGTTTAACTTAATAGTTTATTTTAAGAAAGAAATTTTTATTCTTGAATAGCCCATTTTTTTTTCCTCATAACGTTTTTGAACTAGTAAATAGCTTACACTTCTTATTTTGTAAAATTCTGTTCTGAAATTTACAGATATAGGGTTGAAAAGTGAAATTATTAATAATGAAAAAGTGTTTTGAATAGTTTAAGGTATCCGGCTGCGTTCGGAACCGTGAGTTTGCAAAAAGCGTATAAATGGTTAGTATTTATGATATTTTGTGTCACTTAGATTAGAAAATGTATATAAAATTGTTTTAAGAATAGTATTACAATAAAAAATTATTTAAGTACAATATGTTGATAAAAAATGACGTAGAATGACGAATTTTAAAAATATTCTCCTTTTGTGAGAAATACTTCAATTATAATAATATTTTGTGTATGTATATAGCTCAGACCTCTGTACAGAGGCTCAGCTAGAATTTTGAAATATATAACTTAGAAATGAGTTTATCCATGTTTTATGACAACAAAGGGGAGAAATTTTAAGAAAAAGATGCCGATAATTATTTCAATTGATTTTGACCCTGAAAATAATGCGACTTTTTCAAAAATCATAGTTGAGCCTCTGTACAGAGATTTTAGCTATAGACAGGCAAAATATTATTATAAAAGAAGCATTTTCACAAAAGGAGAGCATTTTTGAAAAAAGGTTATTCTAACTTAATTTTTGCCAAAATATTGTATTTAAGTAAAAAAAAAAAATTGTCACAATATCAGCAAAACAATTTTATGCATGTCTTATAATCTAAGTGACACTAATTATCATGAAAATTATCCATTTATGTACTTTTTTTTTAAAATCACGGTTCCGAATGGAGTCGGATACCTTGAACTTTGCAAACTTTTTCTGTATCAAACCATAAAATAATTCAGTTATGTTGTTAAATTTAAATAGACGATAGCACACGATTTCTACATTTTCATGAAAATTAGAACCTAATTCTTTCTAGAAAAAGCTCCACACGCAATAAAAGGATCATTAATTGAGAACACGTGACGAAACCAATGAAACACCCGAATAAGAATTTCATGTACAAATAGTTGATAACTTATTCCATATACTACACAGAAACAGATTTTGTTGATTTTACAAAGGACGAAGTATCAGAAAACATTTTGAAGTTAACTTCTTAAGGCACGGTAGGGGAAATTTCCGTTACGCGTTACCAGTTACGGTTAGCGATGAACGTAAGGTAGAAATGAATGAAGTTCTGAAATTTCCCCCGTTTTAGAAAACGCCATCTAATTCATACTATCTATCTGAGACAAAAAAATAATTACAGAATCGGAAAGATCATTCTTTTCGCCACGATATGGTATATTTTTTTTTTTTAAAAATAATATTTTCTATTTTTTACGATTTTTTTAAAATGAGTCAAAATTGATACGCTTTTATAAAAATGGTTTCTATATCATTCCCTTTAAGTTCCCTTTCGAGGTTAATGAATTGATATTTTATTCTAAACAGGTTCATGCTTTTTTCTCTTTTAGAATCAGTCATAAAAAAATGACCAAATCTTTTTTTTTTTTTTGCGATTTTCAAAAATACTCGAAATTTTAATTAAATATTTAATAACTTCATTATTTATAAAAATAATCTAACGAAACTTTTTTTCCCAAATGTAGAATAGTATTATCCGTAATCTGTTTAAAGATTAAAAAAATAGATTGAAAATTACGGCTTTTAAAATTTCTTTTGTGTTTTTAGTCTATTAGCCCTGAGCTAGAACCCCCCCCCTCTCTCCTCATTCAACAGCAGCTTTAACAAGCCTTTCCTCTTTTAGCTTTGCGATATATACTTTGTTTTGTTTCCACGAAACCAAGAAGTCAAAATATAATCAATTTTATGAATTAAAAAAAAATCGGAAGTGAGTCTTTAATCTACCCGAAGTAGGCATTTAAATGGTTCAAAATCTGCCAAAAATTAGTTTAAGGAGAGTTTGTTGGATATACAGTTTTAAAATTATTTTAAGGAAATAATACAATCTATTGTTTTAAAATTTAGTGGCAACACAACATTTCTTTCAATAGTTTGGCAATAAATGATTGTGTTTACTACATTTTCAATCGAATGGAATTTCTAAATCCAGTTTAAGAAGTGAATTTTTAAATCATATATATGCTTTGGTGTAATTAATTTGATTGTTGTGAAAGTGTTATATAGTACATCATTAATTTTTATTTTAAGACTACAGTGGGCAGTAAAATGTTTTACAAACATGCCACAAATTTTTACTGGCTCTATGTAACTTAGAACTAAAATCATATAAAAAAAATTGGTGAGAAAAAAAATGAATATAGTTTTTAAAAAACGTTCCATGCGTTTTGGTTTTTTTTAAATTTCATATTTTTACCTGATTTAACTTCTTTAAGCAATTCTTTACAAATGTATGGTGTGTGCATGTGCTACACAACAATTCATAAATCTCATGGCAACACATACTCAGAAATTGTTTACGAATACGATCGACGTCACTCTCAATCATTATTATGCGTTGCTTTATCACGTGGAACGAGTATTGAAGGATTATATATATTACGACAAAAAATAATGATAAAACATTTTACCATTGTCGAAGACGTTCGTCATCAACAATTGATTTGCAAGAGGAGTTTAAACGACTTTCATTGAACAAACTATAAACTATCAATGAAGATTTGATTAATTTCATAACGAACAGACAAGGTTTATCGATTTTTACTTTTAATTGCCAAAGTCTTACAGCTTACGCTGTAGACTTACAAGATTCAGTAATAAGAAATTCAAATATTTTAGTTTTATCAGAAACTTGTCTGGGCAATGAAAGTGATATATCTATTCCAAATTTCAACTGCATTGTGAAGTATAAACGACCAAATACGAAAGCTGGAGGAGTTGCGATACATCAAAATTTTAGCGATGCTGTTAACATTATAACTCCATCCATGGAATGTTCTGTCAGTCAATCCGATATTTATGATACCATACAATCTTCAGTGGGGGATTTGTGCTAGGCTGAATGCGTAATAGAAAATGGACAAAAATTATTGTTGTAGCAGTATATATTACTCCGAACAAAAAGTTGGATGACATTATCGAGTTCCTTCATCGATCATTATTACCATACACATCAAGAGGTTCAGCTGTACTTAATAAAAATTATGATAAAATACCTATGATTTTAAGTGGAGATTTTAATGTGAATTTTGCTTTAGACGAATCTCTACAATTGATTGAATTTTTAAAAGATAATTTCACCTTATCTCTACAAAACAACAGAATATTATCAGCGACAAAAGCAAATACTAGGATTGGTACAGTCTTTTTGAGATACTTAAGTGATATTGAGTGCAAAACCTACATTTCTTACTTAAGTTACCACAAGACTTTGATAACAAAAGTATGTACTGAAGCACACATAAGTATAATGGAAATAGACTAATAATGATGATACTTTTCTCAAAATACATACAATATAATTTTTTTTTAGTATTATGTATTGAAAATGAAAATTTTGTCTATACTTATATCTTTTACATCCTAATTATTTTTTTAAAATACAGTTTGAAATAACAATGATAATAATAAATTTGTTGATTATATATAAGATTACTTCAAAATAAAACTTTATTATACAATTCAATATATGTAAGCCATAGAAGTTAACTTCTAAAGCGGGTTCACACTAATACACGCTTTCTTTTTTTTTCTGACGATTAATTGATCTAAAAGGGGAAGAAACGTGAAAACTTTCACATAAAAATTATAATAATATAATTTTATTTTCACAAAATATTTGAAGGAAATCTACTTAAATAGTCTCTAAATTAGTATTTTTGAGATATTTAGCTCAATCATTCATATTTTGCTACTATTAATAATGGACTATTAAAATTTTTACTTTATGGTTTTTTTGGCTGAATATCTCAATATTATTCAATGACACGTTGACAATGCGTATCGGAGAAAATCAGTTTCGTCATTAAAGTGGTTTGTAATATAAAAGGCTCTTAATTTATATGTGATGACATAGTCACATGATATCTACAATCGCGCATTTCCTGCCAATCAGTTCATAAATAGATGTGACGTCATAATTGTAAATACGTGCTTTCAGCCAATCAGTTCAAGCGATACGCTGTTGCAAAACACACGCACTTTGATTCTTATAGAAAATTTCTTTTAAAAAGTACATATTTGTCGACAACAACGCAAATAAATAACTAAAATACATTTGTTTAAAAGTAAGCGTTTATCATAAGAATTTTTGTTTAATCTTAAAAACTTTTTGATGGAATTTTTATCTTTATTCTTAAGCATTTTTACTCAATTGTAAAATTTTAAAATTTGTGTAAAATTTCCAAATATAAGAACAAGTACAAGTTTAATGTCTGTTTTGAATTCAATGGAGATTTAATTAAATATTATTATTTAGGCTATTCTACATACATAATTAAGTTTAACTGCATGAAACCAGTGTTTCTATTGAGGGGAATTATAAAATCATCCTTTTATTAAGATTATATATATTTTATGAGATATATTAAAAGAGTAATGAAATAAATATTCGTTAAAGAATATAAGTAAGACCTATATATATATATATATATATATATATAATACTTCTAACAATGAAGTGTGTTTAAAATGCAGTTTTAAATAGGTTATACTATTAATTTCTAAATATCAATACAAATATTTGCTATTATTTCGTAAAGAAAATTTTTACTTGTGAGGAGTTATAAATAAATTATATATTACTTTTTCATTACTTTTTTAAACATCGCTGATTACGTATTATTCTTTAATTTCCATTTTATTTTCTTTGATGAAATATAATGCTTTAATTTAAACATCACGTTAAAATAAAACGTGAATTTTTACAAATCCAACTTGACTTTTTCAAAAAAAACTGTCCTAATCTTTTTTTTATGAATCTTGAAATGCGCACCAACTAATTGATCTCTTTCTACGTTTGTCTATCGAATTACCTTCTCTCTGCTCAAGATTTAAAAATCTTTGTATCTATGAAAAGTTTCTCTTATATATGCCTTCTGTAATCCTTTTTCTGGGAATAAAATAAAATTTATTTTTCTTTCTATCGCAACTAAAAGCTTTTCGAAGCACAGACAGGAGTTTCTTGCACATGAGCAGTAAGACTAGTTAATAAAAAAATAAAAAGGTAAAGCAGACGACATTTTCTTTGATTCGAGCTCTTGGAACAATTATGCGTATGGTGTTTAGTCTTGCAAGATTCCAGTTATCGTTTGTTCACACTGACTGTATTCTTATTCTCTTTGATAAATATTTAAGAATTTTCTTAATGAAAAAAGGAGAATTAATATCTAACTCTAAGAAGATGCATTTGAGAGTTACCAGAGTTTCTTTAAGAAACTTTTACAAATGCTTTTAGTGAGAAAGATTGGATGAAAGTTTATGTCTTGCCTTGTTCTTAAAGGGACTAAAAGAAATTCTTTTTTTTTTAATTTCTCTATCAGAAGATTCGAATTTTCAAAAATGTTATCATAAAAATATGAAATTAATTCAAATTATGAGGTGGATTTATTCGGAAAAATTACCCCACTTATCTTTAAAATGCTTTTTTTTTTAAACATTTGTGAAGTTCCCGCCGATGGGGACACCCATTCTATACTATTCACGCAACCTGTGTCTGTGGAAAGGAATGAAGTACTACTAAAGTCATTCATACTAAAAGCTGTTTATTAAGAACTTAGTTTAAACACAATACATCAAGAAGAATAATTTAAGGCGGATAATCAAGAATGAGAAGACGCAATACGTATTACCAATCGATAGCGCAACTAACCACTGAGTCTAACTTTATACATTAAATACTATCTCAATAGTAAATGCTTTATACTTAAAGTTTGATTTAGCAAGCTTACCGCTATATCCTAGATAAACAGCTACGATCCTTAAAACTTCCGTTCTGGATTTAATCTGGCTATACTCCGTTGGGCTCGGGCCCACTTTTGGTTAATCTGCACAGGTACTGTTAGGCTAATTTCCAGGATTAAGATTCCTCTTCTAGACTATATCTCATATCACCTTGCGACTACCTTTCTACTTAGCAAACACACCTAGAGACTCCACTTAGCGACCCCGTGAATGCTAAACTATATATATATATATATATATATATATATATATATATATATATATATATATATATATATATATATATATGATTCCTAATTTGCACATACACGTTCTTCTTCTTGAGTTGGTTGGAAAGAATTGCCATTCTGCTCCAAAGCAATACCAAGAGGACAGTTAATTGAAATCGCGATTTAAGCCCTGTCACGCAGTGAATGTAACTTAAAATGTAAATTGAAATTCATTCCAAAGCATGAATTGAGATTTGCAGTTTAAAATAAATTAATTAATTCTACAATAACAAAGATTTGTTCGTTAAAAAATTTTTTAATTAAATATTTAGAAATAACACCTTTTGTACTGCCAGTAAATGTAAATAAGCTTAAAAAAATAAGTACATAGAATAATTTTGAAATGTTTGGAAACAGGATTTATATAGTTAGATAAATAAAAAAGTTTTTGTTCAATATTTGTAATGATACCACTGTTTTTAAAGATGTGAAGAATGTGATTTATCGCTTAATGTATCCGACTACGTTCGGAACCGTGATTATGCAAAAGCGTATAAATGGACAGTATTTACGATATTTAGTGTCACTTAAATTAGAAAATGAATATAAACATGTTTTAAGAATATTATTGCAATAAAAAATTATTTGAGTACAATATTTTGACAAAAAATGAACATAGAATGACCAGTTTTCAAAATATTCTCCTTTTGTGGAAAATACGTTTATTATAATAATATTTTGCCTGTATATAGCTCAGACCTCTCTACAGAGGCTCAACTAGAATTTTTGAAATATATAACTTAGAAGTGGGTTTATCCATATTTTACGACAACAGAGGGGAGCAATTTTAAGAAAAAAATGCCGATAATTATTTCAATTGGTGGTAACTCTGACAATAATGGTAATTTTTCAAAACTCCTAGTTCAAACTCTCTGGAGAAGTCTTTGCTTTATATCAGCAAAATATTATTATTTTAGAAGCATTTTTTATAAAAGGAGAACCTTTTGAAAAAAGATTATTCTTAATTTTTTGCCAAAATATTGTATTGAAATAATTTTGTTTGTCAAAATGTCCTTAGAACAATTTTATACATGTATTCTAATATAAGTGACACAAAATATGATAAAAATTATCCATTTATGTGTTTTTTTTAAAATCCCGATTCCGAATGTAGTCGGATACCTTAATTAAATATAACCAAATTCTGTATAAAACATTTACATTACATATTTTTATAAATCTTTTTCAGCTCTAGAAAGGCTCTTTTTCAGCTCTAGACTCTCTCTTCTCTCTTCTTAAACCAAATGCTTCATTTAAAATATGTAAAAGAATATATATTACTTTGAAGATAATAGAAAAATGTCACAAAAAATATAGAAACTTTAAATAAATGGAGTTTATGTATTATTATAAGTAATGAAGCCTTTTGTAGCTTCTTATATATTGTGCTTGTGTATTATTGTTTAAAGCAATACTCCTCAATTTTTTTATCTCCGCTTTTGGGTCAACGTTTGATAATTTTGTCGCGGTTTTCTAAGGGATAAGGGACGTTGATTGTTTATATTTTAAGTTGTCTTAATTTAATAATATTAATTAATTCCATATAAATAGGCATCAAGAATAAAACACAGTTACATCAAAAATTAATATAAAATGATTTAACATAAAGTATAAAATGATTTATATGGAAATTCGCACAAACCTGAGCAAAATAAACCACAGTAATTACAATGGAAATAATTTAACGTTTCTTAGGCAAGCTGTACCGGTCCACGGGGTTGGGAACCACTGGTTTAAAGCAACTGAGAAAGAACAGTATGATATAAGAAGGAAGATAACTACTTGCAATTTAGCAGATTTAACTAATAACAATAATAAAAAGTAAAATATAACTTAAGGCAATTTATATTTGACAGGGTTACTTCCTGTCAAATATAAATTGGGGAAACGTAATATGTAAACCAAAATAAATTTTTTAAATATCATTCCCAAAAATAATACTCAGAATATTTGAGAATGAATATTTTATAGATGTCCCATAACCTTATCTACTCACATTGAATTCTTCGTTTATTTATATTTCTTTGAAAAATTCACATTATCTGCTTGGTAGCCACTTTCCCAATTTCTTATTATCTGTCTCTTGATCTTCTTGATCGATTTCCTATTTTTAATCAATGTTCGTTCTTGTTTTTAAAACGGGATGCATATTATACGCTGACCACTTTGGGACTGGAGCAATTTTGGTGTATTTTTTCTTTTCTTTTTTCAACCTACGGATTGAAGTGACCCCATTCGCTGATTATTGAGGTGATTTCGCCATCGCATTTTGTAGAACAGTGGGAATTATCAGTTTTCTGGGATATTTTAAGAATTAATTACGCAAGCACACGAAGTCATGATTCCCATGACGTTTGAAACATACTTAAAATTTCATATTTTATTTTAACTTTTTAAGACAGGATATTTCAAGAATTTTTAATTATTGCTGTGTTATTATTATTTTTATTAATGACTTTATAGTATTTTTTAGTAAAATACAAGACAAATTTCGCAACGCATTATTGCCAAGTTACGAACATTTATTATTTTGGTTCTCTTTTCAAATCTTTTAAAAAATAAATATCATCTAATCTTTGTTGATGAACCATACATATGTATTGTAACGCAATCAGCGAGAGTGTTGATCTAGTGTATGAATCCAAAACTTAATTTCATTAAGGTATTTATTGGCACGTCCACAGCTAATATCTCAACTTTACATACAGAAATTACTGAGACTTGGATACGGAGAGACAACAAGCATGCATCCTTTGAGCACCTTTGAAAATTTCACTTAATAATTGGCTTCCAAGTACAATGAAAATGTTTGAAATTTAAGAATGTTATCATATGAAAAAGTTTTATTTGTGTGAAGATACTTAGTTATTTATGACTTGCGGGATGTCAAGTTAAGTGTTTCTCTGATTATGTATCAGATTGTCTAGAATGTAATTTAATTAGTAATGTTGATGTTTTGTAATATTTAAAAGGTCTTGTTCTCAGGGTTACATGACTCAAATAAATGAAAAATAAAAATATCATTTATGACAAGGTACTATAATAGGTGTGTTCAAAGGAAAGTGATTCGAAGCGTAGCATGCGAACAATTTTCAATGTATTTTCGTGATACAAACATGATATTAAAGGTGTATGTACCATGCACATCCGTGGGCAAGCAGATTTGTGGTAACGGCATTTGTAAGGACTTGTCATTCATTTAAAAATGGCTGGTGTGGGTGCAACTGCGTCCAAAATGGATCAGTCCGTTGTAATAATGTTTTAACACTGGGAAGGTGTAAGAGCCGGAATGGGCCTGAGTTAACAGCATTTGTTGCTCTAAAGCAGCGTTACTCAACCTGCGGTCCACCGATTCTTTTTAAGTGCCCCGGCAATGATCCATTGCTCTGACAGATTCAGTTATTTAAGAACAATGTATTAAAAATTTGGAGGGGTTTTGCTTTTTTGCTGTCGAAGTCGTACGGCTGCGAATTGATATTCTGTAACGGTTGAGAGAGAATTGTAACGATTACGGTTAGTGATAACAGACAACAGTAGAGTAGCGACTATTTTATGAGTGGAACTAATTTTTAACAATCCCTCATATCTTGCAAGCGAAAAATATTCGAATGTTTTGGATGTTGACTGTTTTGTAGTGAAAAACAAACATGGATCAGTACTTGCTTGATTTGTCACGAAAGTGCGGCATTTAAAAATGTCAGTAAACATGAATCACTCAATGACACTTTTCCTCCAAGATCTCTTTCAAGAGATATAAATAAGCTTTGTTGAATAGTCTTTACAGCAGCGACAAAGTGTTTTGTCAGTGGTAATGTCATAGCAGGAACAGAACATCCTATGAAGTTTGTAATATTATTGATAATTATATGAAATCGTTTACTGATGCAAAAAATATGAAGGAGCGTTTCTGAAATTCTTTTAATTTTTAGTGTTAACGACAAAACCTAATATATATATATATATATATGTATATATATGTAAATATATATATACATAAAATTTTAATTAAAAGAAGCAAAAAAGGAGTTATTATACTTTGATCAGTTTTCCACATTTTAAATTTCCAATGTTATATTGATCTTAAAGCATTTATCTCCCTTCCCCCTTTAATCTCATGTTGCGGCCCGCGTGAGATAGCTAACATATGTGTGCGACTCGCTTGACATAGCTGGCATATGTATGCGGCCCAGCAGAAAAAAAGGTTGAATAGCCCTGCTCTAGAGCGATGACGGATGAAGACATTCTGCAGCCCATAGTGGTGGAGATTAAACCTGGTGTCACCACTTCTATTTGGAAGAGAAGTTCGTCAGCGAGCAGGCATTGGAAACATCCCGATTCAACTTGACTCGAAAATTCAAAGCTCAGCAGTCAGCCAAAAAGGTAATGCTGACGGCATCGACATGCAGGGGCCGCTATTATTGGAGTTTAAGGAGCCAGACATCTCCATCAAGGCTCACCGGTACACGCAAACACTTGATACGCAACATAAGGCTATCAAAAACAAACGCTTAAACGTGTTGTCATCATTCTGCACTACAATGTAAGACCTTATGTCACCAAGGTATGTGTCGAGGCACTGGCCCGTAAAAAGTGGTAAGTCTTGGAACATCCAGCTTACTTTTCAGATTTGTCGCCATCACATCTTTGGACCGCTGGAGAAACGCCTAATGGGTCAACGATTTCACTCCGAGGATGACTTAAGACTGCAATTCTGAACTGGTTCCATGATCAACCGACATCGCTCTTTGTGGATGGAATTCGTAACCTTTCAAAACAATGAGACGCCTGCCCAAACACCATGGATGATTTCTTTTAACAAACTTTGTATGCATTTCATTCATTAAATATTGATGTTTCTATCTATGTATTTGTCTCTTTTCTGTTTTTACGTATCTCATGAATACACACCTGGAATCATTTTCATTAAAAAAACCTTATATTTTCCGAGTTCTATATTTAAAACGCTTTAATTAATCTCTAATCTAATTTTAGAGTAGTTTTGGTATCAGAAAGGGAGTGTTCTTATTAGGGAACTTACAAAGATTCAAAGAGAGCAGGACACGTAAATAATATCAATGACAGGATAAAGCAATCATGTCATTAATATAAAAGTAGACAGAAGTATATACTAATGCGATATCATGCACGATACGCACTCTAACCTAAATTTAAACAAGTATCTTTACATTAATGAACAATTAGTCAAATATTATACCCAATGTGCATTTTAATTAAACTTTAAGCAAACGAGTGATCATATTAATATTTATCACCAGCACTGCTCTTTTTAATATCCATATGAGTTTAAAAACTATAAAATATCAATAATAGAAACACATTAATAATTAATTACAAATATTAATAATTTACTTCTGATCTGCGGGGACTATCTGTCTTTTCGTGACTTTCACTTGACCAAAGTAAAATTTTTAAATGATACGGTTGTGCACCACTAAAGCCTATCATATCAATCCGGGAATAGAAAAAACTCTTTTATTCAACCAATTTAACGAGTTAGGATCGTAAATATTTAAAAATGCCCAAATATTAATGCAAACCTTTTATAGCACGTGCGCGAAGACGATATTTCCGCATTATTTTTTGTGTGTGTGTGTGTTTGCTGTCAAAATCTGAAGATTCTTTACTTAGGTGACGTGTAGGACGTTCTGTACCTTGTTCATTTAATTGCGTTAATACAACTCCCAAACACACTACATTAAAAGCATCTGTTTGAACAATAAATTATCGTTCAAATTTTGGAGCACATAAGACAGGTTTATTGGTTAATTTATCTTTTTTTAGTTGTTGGAAAGCAGTATCGGACATTCAGCGCTGCCCTAACAGTTTCTCCCTTTTTTTCTTTTCACAACGAGGTGGCAACAGCAGAGTACAGATTAATGTACCTACTATAATATCCTGAAGAAACGCCCCATCATGTGTTTTCTTACGAGAAACTGGATACAAAAATAGATAGACCATTAATCTTGGAAGGGGTGTGAAATGCCTGTCCTACAACATTTCTTAAGTAGCCTTTGCTGTTTTGAGAGAATTTACATTTTGATAGTTTTTTTATGGTTAACTAAGCTTTCATTGTGTTCTTTGAAGAACATCAGTGCTTCTCAAACTTTTAATGTTTGCGGCCCAATTTTCAATCTTAATTTTCATCGTGCTCAACTCCCTACAATAAAAATTTATTGAATGCAAAAATAATGTAGTATGACGCTAAAGCTGCAATACGACTTTAATTATAAACCATACAAATTATCAAGATAAGTATTAAATTTTGTATATGTCATGCCCATTGAAGTCACCAGTAATTATTGAACTTTTTCTTAACTTAGTGTTGATAAATTAATTATCAAATACATCGTGCAGTACTAATACATTTATAACTACATTATATCAGTATAAATGTGTCAGAATGTATTCTGCTTTGCTTCTTTTTTGTAAATTGATAATCCTGTTAGATAATATTTTATTTAAGACTTTTCGATATTCTTGCACCTCCCATGTAGGATTATGACGCCTCCATAGGAAGGCACCCCACACTTCGAGAAAGGCTGACATTCATTAAATGTAATCCCATGTGTCTATATATATATAAAAAAATACCACGGTATTATCCAGGTATAAATGACAACATTTTCAATGCATTTCAGTAGTTCATCCATGAGTTTACTAAATTAATATAGAGTACTCCTTCCTTTACAATTTTACGCAAGACTCCATCTTGCTGGCCTTTTGGTAACCAAATTATTCAAAATGCTGTGTAACGTGGCGCAGTTTTACTGAAATAAATTGGTCGATATCCTATTGGAAAAACCAATGACGGTAATAAATTTAACTGTCAATATCCTTTCTACTCGTTATTTTATATTTCGAAGGAAACAAATAATCAGTTCTAATTATTTCTTTAAATTTTTGATAGTCTATACTAGATCTGGATTCTAGCCGGATACGTCAACTACATCGTAGATGACGTATATTGCAATCCACTTCAGCAGTCTCACTAACTTAAATATTAGTTTAATTTCATTTTGTTTGTGTGACATTTGATATAGTTTCGGTACAACTTCGTTTTTTGTGATCTGATTCAATTTTGTGTCCTAACAGATCAGCTAAGACTGGATAGTATGAAAAAAACACTTGAAAAACTCGGATTAACTTGGGAATCATTAAGGCGTTTGTGCTTATTTTTCTAGCCTGAATTTTTATCTTTTAAAATAATAACTGGAAAATTTTTTCCTAAGTATGGAATTTCTAAATATTTATAACAAAATTTACAAGTTTCGATTTTTTACAATACATTTTTAATGCACTGATATGGTAAGTTTCATTTCAGTTATCATCTAGGAATTTCTATTAAATAATTAGCTTCAGATTTTCAGCTCAAAATCGTCCCTGGACATATCCATTGCGCTGCCAATTTTGGATAATTTTTTTTGACAAATAAAATTAATTTTTAACTGTCTTTTAGGTACTATAGCTCTTTGGTCTTCCTGGAAACAACTTTGTATCATTTTAAAGGCATTATGGTTTGCAAAAATTATTTATCATAGACTGCTTTTCCTTTTCCTTCAGACTTTAAATTTGCGTTTATAGTCTTTTTTATCATACCAAGATTTCCCTTCAATTGACATCTCCTGTGTCTTAATTTTAATCAAATCCGACATCGTTTTTTAATTCTTCTAATTTACTTAAACATATACTCGATTACGAGATCATTATCTTCTTCTTTTGGTTCTATCCACTGTAGCATTACAACGTTTCTAGAGCTCGCAAAATTTTCCCATTCTCCAATTCCTAATATGTTTATCTTGTATTGTCCGTAACGCTAAAAGTGTAAACAGAAAATGGAATCAATTTTGGAGCTTGACTATAAAAATAAAGATCATAAAATTAATTTTAATTGTTAGGAAACATGTTTGATAAGAATTACTCTGTGGATGTGTGATATACGGAACTACACATGACAAGAATGCCAAATTTTTTAAAAACTTTGCTGGCAGATTGTCAGTAAAAGAAATAATCCGGTAACATTGAGTTTCACAGAGAAATATATTACAAACAGCTAAAGATGTTTGATCTGTGATAAGATATGAACTGATGTTAGGCGCCTTTACAGCTTTGAGAAACTTTGATGGTCCTGGTATGAAATGGCCATGATAAGATATCGATTCACATTAGATGTGATTGGTAGTGACCTACATCCATCAATGATTAATTTTGTGAAGATCTTGCTGAATAAATAAGATCATCTTTAATGGAGTTTTTTTTAATGATTTAGATTCCCAACCCTTTAAAATTGGTCCCAAACTGTTAGGAATTCCTCAATACCTATATAACAGTTGGGCCCATAAAAATATCGGTTTAATTTATCTTCAGACGTATTAGCCACTAGATATGTGAATATACTTTAATGCTATGGAGATTTAATTTTTGATTGCGAAACTCTTCTAGTACCTTATTACATTAATTCTATTTTGTTATATAAAAGCTTTTAAAATATTCAATTCCGTACACCGATGATGAAGCAATTTTTGATTTAATGTATTGTATATAAATTGGCATTTTGTATTGATATTATTTTATAGACACATTTCTCTTTCCAGCGTGTGGCCGCGGTAGCCGAGAGGCATAGGTATCGGATCGTGGCTGGCTTTGTCACGAGTTCGAGCCCAATACCACTAAAGACCCGCCGTGTAGGGGAGTGATGCACATTAAATCTGTCGAGAGCTCAAACGTCCTCCCATTGGTGTAGTGTGGTAGTTAGGAAAGGGTGACAGCTCAGGTATCGTGCACGTCACTTGACCATGGTTCAAAATTACGTGGTCCGTTGCCAAAAGCCTTCGTGTAGCTGAACAGTGCGACGTTACTATTCAGTCACTCACTCTTAACGCCCCAGCGTTTTCTACACTTACTGTAAACATGCTTTCTTTACCCCAGCGTTTTCTACACTTACTGTAAACATGCTTTCTTAACATATTTATTATGATGCAGTTATATCATGTACTAAGTTACAAGTATGTCAAAAATTCTAATTCGATATCTGTTTTAATTAGCATGAAATTGTATCCCTTTCCTGATCAAATCAGAACTAAAGTTCGTGTAAATATTACAATGTAAAAGTTCTGAGAAATCGGATTTATAAAAGCCAAAATAGAACTAGAATAGTTTTCTATATTGAACTACATCAATTCTTAGTTTGAGAAATAAAGCAAAAATAAGTCCCAATTTAAATAAAGGGTGTGTAATTTTTTTTTTTTCAGGTATAATTTTTTTCTGTTTAAGATTTTTTGGCATTACTTTCAAGATGGCGACCTCATTTCCATATTTTCAGCTGTCGCAAGTAGTGACTTAAGTTGCATTACTTTCAAGATGGTGACCGATTTAACAGCTGTCAAGTGATTTACTCTCAGTTTTTTGGTTTGGCAATTCATCAAAACGATCATCAAGCAAGGCGTAGATTCGTCGAATGGGCCCAAAACGAGATTGCCGTTGTTCCCGATTTTCATAAGCGAATTTTGTTTAGCGATGAAGCGCACTTCTGGTTGAATGGCTACGTCAACAAACAAAACTGCCGCATTTGGAGTGAAGCTAATCCACAAGTGTATGTCGAAACACCGTTGTATCCAGAAAAACTGACTGTTTGGTGCGCTTTATGGGCTGGTGGAATCATTGGTCCGTACTTCTTCAAAAACGATGAAGGCCACAACGTTACAGTCAATGGTGATCGGTATAGAGCCATGATTACTAACTTTTTCATTCATGAATTGAACAATCATGATGTCCAGGAGCTGTGATTCCAACAAGACGGCGCAACATGTCACACAGCTCGTGCCACAATCGATTTATTGAAAGACACGTTTGGTGACCGCCTAATTTCACGTTTTGGACCTGTGAATTGGCCTCCAAGATCTTGTGATTTAACACCGCTAGACTATTTTCTGTGGTGCTATGTAAAATCATTGGCCTATGCGGATAAGCCACAAACGCTTGACCATTTGGAAGACAACATTCGCCGTGTTATTGCCGATATACGGCCACAAATGTTGGAAAAAGTCATCGAAAATTGGACGTCCAGATTGGACTACATCCGAGCCAGCCGTGGAAGTCATATGCCAGAAATCATATTTAACATGCAATGCCACAAGATTATCTTTCGAATAAAAAAATCCATGTCAATCGAATAATACATCGTTGTTTTATTGCAATTTAAAGTTCTATACCTCTAAAAAAAACACCCTTTATATTGAGTAATGTAATAGAAAAAACACAGTATAGTTACACACAAGAGTTCCAAATGTGACTTTCGAAGCTGCATAGTTATAATATCCTCCTTAAAATCTGGATGGCAGTTATACCACAGTAAAAATTAATGTACTTCGCAAAATCATTTTTCTCCTCTCTTAGCAATCACTATCCTTTCACATGTCCTTCTAATATTATCTGTCAGTTATCCTGTCAACTTCACAAAGGAGAAGCTTAAACACAGAATTAGGAAATGATCTTTTTTCATTTCCTATCTATTTCCACAAATTAGGGAGAATAAACACGGGATTATTGAAAAAACAAAAACGATAGAATAAAATCCCATGATGACGTAAAAAACAAGAACCAAACTCTCAGGGTCACTTGAAGAAAGGGAATCAATATAATAGCTTATTATTTGTATTCTTCTATATGAATAATACGAGTAGTTTAAATTCTCTGCAGTTATTTAAGTTATGTGACTACCTAAAATTCGCCGTTTTTGTGAAAATTTTCGAAATGTATTTTATACTTTTATTTTATAGCTCATACATTTAAGTTTTCAAAAACACTCTATTTTTGTTTCTATAATATTTAAAAGCAAAGTTATAATAGCATAATTAGTAAACCGGAAATTGAGTTTACAAAACCGGAAGCAGATCTCTACACAAAATACTTTTGAGATATTGAATTGAAAATTTCAGATCATATATTATTTAGTTTTATCTGTATTATAGAGTATAATCTAAACTCTGTGTATATATTTATGTATTTTATTTCACTTTTTGTGAGAAAATAACATTCGATTTGTTCTTGCACAAAAATTAACATATTTCAAAAACTTTCAAAAGTATTACAAATCTTACATCTCTATGCAAATATAATGATGTTATTTATGCACGATATAAATGTTATTTGAATATATTAATTAGAACTTTCAATGCTAGGTTTACCGTAACTGCAATGTTTCACTAAAATGACCCTCAAAATTCCTAATATATCCAACATTATTTTTAATTTTGTGGAAATTGAAATTGAATTCCTAGTTTTATGCTCCAATTCAAATAAAAAAGTGTTTATTTTGCTGAAAATTTATATATTTCAAAAAAGTACGCCGAAGATAGTCACCTTAATATTTTTTTCTAAAATATGATATCATGAATTTCAGAAATATCATGATTTCGCTTTTTTAGTTAAAATAGTGTATATATTTAATGTGTGCTTAGAATTTTTTTGATTTAAGATAATATTGTAAGTTTCCTTTAACACTATCATTTGTTTAAATTGATTCAAATTTCAGTATACGCTGTCTTATTAAGAGGAGTTGGAAACCTCTCTCTCTCTCTATACTGACATTGTTAAATTGGCTGTTTTCGATGTACCTTTTCTCAAAATCTGTTTTATGTACATGCTTCAAATTTTTCATACTATTAAAGTACACCTCTTTTATTATACTAAAATGAGCTTTTAGCTAATTTTGAATTTTTTAAGAAATTATGAAATATTTTTATCAAACATTGCGAAATTTGACCCATTTTTTACTTAAAAAATTTGTGAAAATTAAATTTTTGAGTGTTTTAAAAAAGCTCATTTTATTATATACACTGCTGGACAATTGCTAAGGACGGATCACAAATTGCTATGTAGCATAACATTAAGCGAGACATGAGGCCTAGTAGGATAAAATATAGTTGCCACACTGTTCAGACATTACAATAAGGAATATTTATTGTTCTGGAAAGTACAAAAGCTGTGAAACATCTGAAAGAAAAAAAATGTTCATTTGATCTGCATACGGCGAAATGGAACAATGCATCTAAAAGTCAGCAGGCACCTTAAAGAAAGGTATCAGTACGGGATATGTCCACCGTGGAGTGTGATGCAACATTCCACACGTCGTACCATACTTTGCACAACATTATCCAGCAGCTGTTGAGGCAATTTATCCCATTCCTCTGTGAGTGCACGGATGAGGGTGTTCTTGTTTGTCGGAGGATAGTTTCGACCAGCAACTTGCCTCCCCAAAGCATCCCACACATTTTCAATAGGGTTTAGATCTGGAGAACGCGCTGGCCATACGGGACGTTGAATACCCTCGTTGTCTAGACAATCCTGAACAGTGAGTGTTCGATGGCATGTTGCGTTGTCGTCCATAAAAACAAATTTATCACCGACAGCACCACGGAAAAGACGAACATGAGGAAGTAGAACTTCATCAATGTATCGTTGGCCCGTCATAGTCCCATTCGCAACCACATGTAGGCGCGTGCGGCCATTGATCATGATGCCGGCCCACACCATGATACTGCATGTCGGATATCGGTTCTTTTCCTGGATATTTTCTGGACGATAAGCAGTACCACTCTCGCGCCAGATCAGTTGGCGTCTACAATCCGATGACAGACTGAACCTACTCTCATCTGAGAATAGTACGCATGCCCAGTCCTGTTCAGTCCAATTGTGATGCTCACAACACCATTGCAAACGGGCAGTACGGGGCTGTCTGGTCAATGGGACACACACAACAGGTCTGCGTGCGTATAGTCCTCCTCCCCTCAAACGTCTGGCAACAGTTTTTCGGGAGATCTGCTTTCCTGAGGCAGCAAGAAACTGATTTGCCACCTGCTGAGCTGTGGTGCGCCTGTTCCTTTTTGCTGATAGGACGATATATCTGTCTTCTGCAGGTGTTGTACTTCTAACACGACCTCCCCCGTGCCGTCTACTACACCTTCCAGTAGTTTTAAATGACATCCATAGCCGTGAAACAACGCTGTGAGCGATGTCGAACTCCCTGGCAACATCTGTTATTTTTCGCCCTTCTTCGATCTTTCCAATAATTCGGCCACGCATAAAATCATCTATGTGATGTCGAGAAGACATGCCAAAAATTTTAAGTTCGTCTATTAAGTCTTTCATGTAAAACTTTGACTTGAAACAACAATTGTCCACACGCGTCAAAACCTTTAAAGCTCTTATAATCGCTATCACGTGATGAACAGACATGGAAAAAAAATTGCATACTCATACTTCTTCTTACTAATATCCCGCACTTATTCTAATTTTCCACATTTTGCTTCCTTTCATTTTGTGGTTGCTATGGATGATAGTGTTATCCGTCCTTAGCAATTGTCCAGCAGTGTATTAGACATCCTTATAAATAATTCATAAAAAATTTACATACCTGTGAACAGTAGTTTCTCAGAAAAGGTACATCGCACATTAAAATTTACATTTTGAGATAAATTGATTTTAATGTATACAGTGAGACTTCTAATCGGCTGGGAAATAAAAAAATAAAAGGCTCGATTTAAAATAGAAGATACATGTTTTGGTTTATATCAATCGTTACACGTTTAAGCAAAAACAAAGTAATTTGTTTACAATTTTCACCATTAAAATGGGCATGGCCCAAATTCAAGGAATATTTAAAAATACATTTTAAAGGCTTCTAAATACCCCAGAGGTTCAAGTAAGGTATTTTTAGAAAGGTTAAAATCTATACAATTTGAAAATATAAAAATCTCAAATTGTCAAAAAAATAAGATTTTAGCTTTCCAACACCCCTTAACCATAAAAAGAAACAAATCAATATTAATTGAAGCATAACCACCGATTAATCAGTGCAAAAAAACCTTTTTTTATTTGTCTAATTTTTTTTCTTTCTAGCGCATATAAAAAAAGTTTTCCAATTACTTCAAAATGACTTAAATTAAAAGCAAAGGAATAGCTTTTCCTTAAAAAAAAATATACCGATTTGAGACATTTTTCTTTCAATATCAAACTGAGGAATTTTTACTCAATTGCTAGGAAAGGAGAAATAATGTTGCAATATTTTGTAATATCTCCCTGTTTGTAATATTTTGTGGGGAAAACGAAAATAAAATATTAAACAGATAAATTCTTAGACGTGATTAATAAAATGTATCAATTTGTGACTTAAATGATATTTCATAGAATAAATGAAAATTCATCTAAGAGGAAATGATGAAATTTTCTAAATTGTTCCATTTGGATAATAAAAAAGACATGTCAGTAGGAATCGCATGATATTATCTTGTATGAAACATCAGTGAATGCACCAAATGAGTGAGTGTTTATTAAAGTCACTCTGTACAGCAACATGAACTATATTGCCAACGGACTTCTTAATATTGAAGTCCGGTATGAGGTCTGGACCTTAACATGGAGAAGTAGCGAGAACGAGTGGCCACACACACACACACACAGAGCTTGCTCCCCACTCTAGTAATTTTTAAATCACACGAACGGGTGAAATTGGTGCTTCGATGGATTTAACGGGCACCAACCCCTCTACACGGTGGGTCTTCAATGAAACTCATAAAATGTCAGCCCCGAGTCTATAACCATAACTACTAGACTACCACTGCCATGGTGAGTCTATCAAAGTCTTGGTGCTCACATAAGTCTGTGGTGGTGGTATATATATAAGCCAGTAACAGCCTCCGGACTAAAGTGAGCATTTTGGTCCAGCGGTAAGTTACATGCTTACGGAGTAGAAGATGCCGAGTTCTAATCCTCATTGGTGACCCTCGCTGAACTTTGAAAAAAAAACCGCAACCTTCGCGCAGCTGTCATGGCGTCATCTACCCGCCGCAAACGCAATCAAGTCGTCAGATCCACTTGACGCAACGATCAAGCCATCAAAACACACTTGACGCAACAGCAACAACTTTCACTCTTGCCATAACAACTGTATCGTTCGTTAGCTTATTCACTATAGGGGAGTGTGTGGCGGTGGTATCTATATAAGCCAGTAACAGCCTCCGGACTAAAGTGATCATTTTGATCCAGTGGTAAGTTACGTGCTTACGGAGAAAAAGGTGTAGAGTTCTAGCCTCATGCCTTTTACCTTTTAATGCTCCGGTCTTGGCTGATTTCTTTCCTCTATTTATGATTTCACCCACTGGAATTTATGCTCTCTCTCTCTCTCTCTCTCTCTCGGCCGGCATGCAGTCAAAAAAAGTTCGTGATCTGGCTGAGGAAAATGGCCTTGATCGAAAAGTTCATCACAGTTTCCCAATTCTCTGAAAATTTGGAACTTTAAAATCTTTCCCGAACTATGTTAAATGCTCTGACGGCCAGGCCTCTCCAAAACATATTCTTGATTTCTAGGATATCACATTACAAGATCTATATGAACAATCAGTGATAGTTCTTGTCTTTCTGAGAGGGAATAATATTATGGACTTTATCTAGATCAATCAGACATGGAGCAAGCAACAACGTAACACATCAAAGTAGACCACATTTTTTACAGAAATATCTGTACTTCATACAAGTAAATAAAAATAATTCTTATCAAATGTTTTCATCCTTATACACCTTAGGTTTGTCCTTTATTCTCATATAGCGCTTTGTTAAAGGCTCGCGCCTTTCTCTCTGGCACATAGATGTGTGGGGGAAGAGAAGAAACACTCGACATGATCCAATTAATCTATTTATTTCCACACAAAGAACAGACACAATTTCAACTAATAATAGTAAGAGAATGTCTCAATGTCAACCATGAAAGTGGAACAATGATGGTAAAATGCTAACGACTAGGAGACTATCAAACTTGATTCTTATCGTAATAAAGGATCAAACCTATCATCCGATTTAATCTAATCTCAATTCAATCTAAGTGAACAATCGTCACTTTAAAGTTTCCTCCTAATAAGAATCAAATCACTATAATTCTAATATTATACCTTCAGAAGCAATCTCACCTGACTCGAGTATATCTTCACTCTCTCAAGCTAGAAAACCTCAGCTATTTACAATAAGTTAATTTAAAAATCACGATTCTCTTCTTCCGAAGGTTTGGTTGTGAATAACGTGAACTGATAGCCCAAAGATTTCCCAAGAGGATTAATTGAAGAATTCGTGTATAGATCCATCACAACTTGAAAATTATTTAACTTTCTAATGTCTTCTCAAAATAAACTTTCAATAGTAATACTCGGAATCTGTGTTTGGGTCGCTCTCTTACCCAAATCCAATGCCTATGTCTTAATTGCGTAGATTTGAAAGTAAATTTTACATCAAGAATTCTGTGATAAAAAATACATACCATGTTATAAAATGTATGACATATAGCCAGTAAATGGGAAGTAGGTAAAAAATTATCTCTTTTTATATATATGGAAAATATATACCATATATGAAAATATAGTACATATAAGTGTATTTACAAATAATGTGAAATAAATAACCATGGGGTTTAAAACAGTCAAAGTAAGTATTTCCAACAAAAAAGATGAAAATATTTTTATAAAAAAACTATTAAAATAAAAATAAAGTAAAAATATGTTATTGTTTTTTTGTCTTCTCTTATATAAAACGTTTATCTTAACAAAAAAATTACGAGGGAGTTTTTTTAAGGTAATTAACGAAAACATCTTGAGCAATGCTCCACAAAATGTGCATTTTTCTTCTTAAAAAAAGTAAATTAAACTTTCTACCAGAAAAAACATTATTAAGATCTTAATCAACCAAAATGCAAAAAAAGCAAAAATTTACTTTAATTTCCTGTTTTTATTCAAACTTTTGAAAATATTGCCATGACTGATACCCAACTATTATATATTTTTTTTTGTTATTGTTATTAATTTTTAAAAATGAGAAATATTTTGTTCTCGTTTTATTAATTTAATCCGATATCCAGTAATCAGTTTCCTACTTACAGATAAATTTTGGCATTCCCCCCTCCCTTTTTTTCTGCATTTTATATTCTAGAGACATATCACAATTTAATACAATAAATGCTCAAAGTAATAAAATTAAATTTATTCATAATTCCATTTTGTAATTATTACAATCATAATTTTTTGTTTGCTAAATAAATTACAACGTTTTAATACCCTCAGTTTCAAAAAAGAAAAAAAAATTATGATAAATCACTATTGCGCGCGCGACATGCACAGGAAATATTCTAATAAAGAAAAGGAAAATAAATCAAAATCAATGTTCCAAATTAAAATGGAACTAAACCAGCAGTTAGCAAAGAAAGTCACTTTTTCAATTTGAAAAATAATTCTGTTACTGAAGAGTAATAGACATCCTCTCACGTAATTGTTGTTCATTGGCAACTTCATTGAAACTCTTATTCTCCATGAGTCTTTTCAATCAAATATTGTCAAGTGGCTATTCCACTTTAAATTAAATTCAATCTGAAGGTTCTGACGCAGCATTATGCAGAGAGAGTCCAGTGTTACTTCTATGCCGTCCAGGCAAAGTAAAGAAATAATAGGAATTCTATCTTATCTTTGACTCTTTTCATGTCAAGTTTCAGCACTTTCGTTGAAAATACGGAAATCAGTCGAGCATATATTTTCAGTTCCATACAGAAAAACTGTGGCCTATAGATTTTGCAAATGTCTTAGAGAAATATGCTCTCATGTTGGACGTCATGTTGATACGGATATGCATTTGGTCGATGGAATACATAAAGAGAAATAATACATTAATTGAATCTCATACGTAAGTCGTTGTCGAATCCCTGACTCTGAATCACTCATGGTCACGAACTCTACTACTCGACAACATCGGTAAGGAGTTCGTGACCATGACCGCGCCACTTATGCATTTTTCACTTAACCCCGAAAATCTGTATAGGTAACTATGAATTACGTTCATGAAAGATTTCGTGGCAGGGCGTGTAGAAGCCGTAAAAAATCACAAACACAAAGATACTTCAAATACATTTATTGGTTAATAGTTTCAGTTTATAACGGGAGACTAACACTTGTAACACAATTGCAAAAAATTAAACCCTATTTATTTAGTGAAACCAGATGAGACGGAGACCGAGTAGAACACTTCTCATGTACATTAGTACTATCCAGATTAAAAACCATTTAAGATGCTTCTTCCAAACGATATGCCGGAAGCAATAAAAACGCGCTCAGCTATATTTTCTGACTGACATCAGTATGTTTACATATTATTAGATTCAAGAAGGAAACCTCTCTAGATACCGCTTACAAATTTTTATTATTAAATTCTACCTCAATTCACTCAAGATACACCAATTACAAGAATCAATATCGATCTCCTTATTACAGAATCAAAAAAATCTACTATCTAACTTAATTTAATATTAATTCAACTATAGTAATCAATAGTCATTTAAAATCTTTCTGCTATCAATTATTTGAAATACTCCATAAAATGTTGTAATACATGATCAGTAGCAATCTATTTTATTTCGTCACGATCTCTCTCCTTCTCCTCATGGCTACCTAGAAAACCTTGACTATATATAGTAGACTTAATTTGAAAAAAAAATATCACGGTTACTTCTTCAAAAAGGGTTGGTAAGGAATAATTGCGGATTGATAGCCCAAATTAACCAAGAGGATTATAATATAATACGCGAATAGTCACAAAATACCGATAATATTAATTTGAGTGAGAAATTTAAAGACACATATCAAATACAGCAATATCTAACAATTAGCACACAATATCTTTTTAAATTTCGTGCACGCTGAGTTTGTTAACCTTTTCGTCTTGTGTTTCAAGAAGTTTAAATATAATATCTCAGTATAACGTGCTCCGATCTCTAATTTTGTATTCATTTATACACTACAGAACATTTAAAATGCTGCACCAAGAAAAAATGGCCAGAAAGTGAAGAAACTCGGAAAACAGCGAAAGACAAAATTGAACGAGATAAGAGGTGTTTATTTCTAAATTATAATCGAGAGAGAGAGATATATCAATGTGTGAAATGAGCAGATTGTGGTACCACCACTGACGATGATATACGAAGCAATGTGTTTTCGTACAGAGTAAATTAGAGTATGAAAGACATTCTGAAGGAGGATTCTCTTTTCCCAGTCAGTTGCTATACTATTCGAATTAATTGGAACAAAAACTTTTTTTTTGTTTGAGTTGGTATGTGATTACCAGTTGGGTCTCGAATAACCTCAGACTGGTTATATTAGATCAGAAGTACTGTTGCGGATCGATATTGACTATAATTTACTCATTTGATTGCTTTTAGTACATTAGTAGTTCAGTTGCGAGCCTTTCAGTGCTATAGCAAGGTGATTATACAGAGTGTTTTTTTCCAGGTATAGAAGTCTAAGTTGGCATAACTTTCCAAGATGGCGACCAATTTAACAGCTGTCAAGTGATTTATTCTCAGTTTGGTTTGGCAATTCATCATGAATAGACTCACGCCTGAACAACGCTTTAAAATTGTGCAATTTTATTTCGAAAATAATGGTCGATTTTCATAAGCAAATTTTGTTTAGCGATGAAGCGCACTTCTGGTTGAATAGCTACGTCAACAAACAAAACTGCCGCATTTGAAGTGAAGCTAATCCACAAGTGTATGTCGAAACACCGTTACATCCAGAAAAACTGAATGTTTGGTACGCTTTATGGGCTGGTGGAATCACTGGTCCGTACTTCTTCAAAAACGATGAAGGCCACAACGTTACAGTCAATGGTGATCGGTATAAAGCCATGATTACTAACTTTTTCATTCCTGAATTGAACAATCATGATGTCCAGGAGCTGTGGTTCCAACAAGACGGCGCAACATGTCACACTGCTCGTGCCACAATCGATTTATTGAAAGACACGTTTGGTGACCGCCTAATTTCACGTTTTGGACCTGTGAATTGGCCTCCAAGATCTTGTGATTTAACACCGCTAGACTATTTTCTGTGGGGCTATGTAAAGTCATTGGTCTATGCGAATACGCCACAAACGCTTGACCATTTGGAAGACAACATTCGCCGTGTTATTGCCGATATACGGCCAGAAATGTTGGAAAAAGTCATCGAAAATTGGACGTCCAGATTGGACTAAATCCGAGCCAGCCGTGGCAGTTATATGCCAGAAATCCTATTTAAAATGTAATACCGCAAGATTATCTTTCGAATAAAAAAATTTATGTCAATCGAATAATACATCGTTGTTTTATTGCAATTTAAATTTCTATACCTCTCAAAAAAACACCCTTTAATTTTGTGTTCTAAGTAGCACTTGTTACTTTTGCTTGTTCAGAGATGGAGGAGGAAGGGTTCTAAAATAGTCACTCTTAATGAACACACTTCTATGACTATGAGAGATATAGCTACTGTAGTTGGTGTCGGCAAATCAAGTGTTTCAAGTGTCTTAAGAACATTTCAAGATTCCTGATCATCGTCTTCAAAAAGAAAATGTGGGCTCAGACGGAAAACTACTCCAATAACTGATAAAATTATAGTACAAAATAGCAAAATAATTAAAATAAGTTAAGCTCACAGACCATGTCGAAAGGATTTATTGGATTAAAGTGAGTATTTCATCTGTACAGAAAAGTATTCTGGAAGTTAGCCGTAAGGCATCAAGACCGAAGAAAAAGCAATTTCTAATTCAGAAAAAGACAAAACAACGTTTATCTTAGGCAAAAGATACCGATCCTGGACTGTTAATGACTAGCAGACGAAGTAGTTACACAAGCGGAGTTTAAACTCTGCTGCCAGATCATATCCAAATGACTGTAAAACACCCTTCTAAATAGATGTTTGGGGGGTTTTTTCACAACAAATAGCATTTAGAAACTTAGACCAAATTTTAAAGCCAAATGAATTATGTCAAATACATAGAAATATTACACAATATAATTTTTCCATCCATGGAAATATTTAAAGGAACATTTTAACATGCTTTGGGTTCTTGCCCCAATTCGATATTAGTCCAGACTTTTGAGCGGGAAAATAACATAAAAGTGCTTAATTGGCCTGGTAATTCACCAGACCTGAATCCCATTGAGTATTTATATCATATTCTGAACAATCGTTTAGGTAAGATGAGTTGCAGGATAACAGAACAAATGATTAAAAGTGCTACACAAGTGTGGTTCCACGATGATGAAGTTAAGTAAGTGAGTGAATGAAGGAATAATAACGTTACTATTTTCAGCTATAAGGGGGCTTTTGGAGACAGACCTCGTGGTTTTGGGCTATGGTCAAAAGACGAGAATGACACCTAAGCTATCAACCTCTCCTAACTATCATTCCACAAAAACGGGAGGCCGCTTGATCTCTCGAGAGATTTAACGTGCATCGCTACCCAAAACGACTGGTCTTCAGTTGTATGGGGTTCGAACTCATGACACGTCAGTCACGAGTTCGTTACCTTGATCACTAGGTTACGGTGGCCACCATGATGAAGTTAAGAACATGTGCACCCCGCACTAGTGGAGTAATTACCAAGACGTGTTTAAGAGTTAATTTCTCTGCTATGTGAGGATATACTTTGTACTAATATAGATTTTTCTGTCTACTTAAGGTATGTAACAATTAAAAGCTAGGGTTTTAGAAAAATTCATTTTTCATCATTTTTCCCAATTAATTCGAATAGTATATATAGCATTTGTCCCAATCTAATCGCGGCGGTGGCAGGGCTGAAAGCGATGTTCAGTCACATCTTAGATATGTTCTATAGATGAGAGATCAGGAGAGAATAATGACCTCAGGAAGACATAAGTACATCTCGGGAAGAACATCGGTGTATGTTCAGAGTGAAGTCTAGCATTATCCTGCTAATGAGAGGCTTTAAAGATTCCTCTTCTAAGGAACGGAAGTGTAGCTGTCTGCTGATACATTATCCTTGTATCAATGTTGTGTCATCGTAGTGTTCTGAATACGAAACTGAGATCACCGACTATCGCACACGCAATAGTGCCTTCAACCAAAATACCACATTATTGTGAAGCGGGACGTTTTGCAAATGCAAGGTGACTATAATCAGACAAACAGAAGCGTAACTCGTCAGAGTGCTAAATTTTATATTATTCCGTCATCCTCACGCTCTATCTCAACATCATTGCAAACGGAATTCTCTGCTCTGTAAGGTCAAAAGCCATCTTTTTAATGGATGCCATGATTGCAGGTCATTAACAACAAATTGCTGGGTTATAAGACTGGTATATATGGGAACATCAAGGGTGCTCTGAATATATTGCAAAATGCCGGAAGGAATTGCTTGCTAGGTCACCATTGTTTGTCGTCAGATGCATCTATCCACTCAAACTGATGACCTACTGGCTTCAAAGGTAACCCTCAGCCATATCACATTTACTTGTTCTCACCATTTTTACCTCATCCGATACATCATGCACGTGTCTAAGGGGAAGTCAGCTGAGATTTGACGTGTATACCAAAGTATACTTTATCCAATCACCATGGCTCTTGTAAAATTGTTAAATTGCTGAAACTTGCCCCGTTGGTTGTGATTTGGCATTTTTTACACTGAGATAAGAAAATAAAATCCCCAATGATTTCACTATCTGAAATAAAGTCACGTATATTGCCAATTATTTCAACTGCATTTATATCGCCATCTCAAAGGTATGACAGTTAAAAATAGGATTAAGCAGTTTTTGCTAATGTCATGGACCTTGGGTCTACGAACATATTTTGAGGTTCAAGATATACATAGAAAATTTCGTTAAGTAATGCAACATATACTCCTTTAAATTATATAGTCCTTAAAATTTATAAACACCATATAAATGTGTGTATTTTTTTTATTTTAATACACTCATAGACAAAACAAATTAGCGCACCAAGAAGGAGTCATCAAAATGAAACGAAATTGAACATACGTAATGACTGCTATGATATAAGAAAATTATTAGAAAATCAAAGAAAAAGGATTATTTATTTCAGAGAAAAAGGCTAAAGAATGGAGGATTTAATACCCTGTTGAACCGCCTCTATCGCAAATGACGATGCGATACGATCGAACATTGAGGCATACAAGTTCTGCATGATGTCTTGAGACATTTCAATTCATGTTTGCTGTAACCTTGCCTCTAGTTCGTTCAAACTCGTTAGATGCCCAATATGACATCCAAAATGATCCCTGATATGCTCGATTGGAGACAAATCTGGAGATCGGGTAGGCCAAGGAAGGGTAGTAACTGTGCGGAGACCGTCTTATGACGCGCTTGCCGTGTGAGACCGAGCATTGTCTCGTTGAAAAATGGCTCCTGGGCACCGTTGCAAGAGTGACAACACATGTGGTTGCAGGATGTCATGGACATACCACTGGGCTGTCATGGTGCCCCGGATCAATATTAGGAGTAACCGTGTATTATAGCAAATGGCACTACCTACCATCACACCAGCTGTGGGGGCGGTGTGTCACTGTAAACAAGGTGGGATTTAGACGTTGATCACGGGGTCTCCACACACGAACATATTTGCCATCACTGCTGAGATTGAATCTCTATTCGTCGCTAGAGACTACTTGGTTCCTTTCCGCTGCAGTCCAGTTTTCTCGTGTGCAGCACCACTGCAAACGGAGGTGTCGATGGGTGGGTGTCAAGGGCAGTACACGTAATGGGCACCGCAATCCCAAATGTCCCTCAGTCAGGCGCCTTCATATGGTTCGAGAAAACACAGGAGCCCCTGGTGAAGGTGCTTCCTGATCCTGGATGGCGGCCGATGAAACAGTTGGCTGTACGCGTGCATTTCTTACGATGTGGCAGTCTTCTGGTCTGTCGACAGACTGGTCTGTCGAGGTGTCCTGAGCCTGGTCTTCGATTAAATGACATCTCTCGGATCCACTGGTCCCAATACCTCCTCCCAACACAATCAGAGAGGCCTAATTAACGAGCTACTCGCCTAGCTGACCACCCAGAATCATGCCGATATTTTTATCTCTCTCAAATTACGACAGCTGCTCATAGTGTCTTCGAAAATGGCGTAATGACATGCCTACCTCAGCTCTTACTTTGCAAACGATTCAGCACACTCAAACAAGCTTTGGTTACCTGTTTTACACTCCACGAAGAACGACGTTAAACGCTTCTACCAGCTATACGTAATGCGCAATCACGCTGCAATTCTAATCATTTGCATATCTCTCCGACATGTACCTTCATTCCAAGTTTCGTTACGATTCCGCTGTTTTTTCTTGGTGCGCTAATTTTTGGTCCCTGAGTGTATATAAAATAAACAATCAATTAGACATTAAATTTAGGGGGGAAGATATGGGTCATATTTTAAGCGAAAAAAATTAATTGGTTTTTAAAAAAAATCATTCCAAAATAAATTGTCTAATAGAATAAAATAGTCTTTTCAGTATAGCAAAGTCTATGCCTAATTAAGGACAGATATTTAAGGGCTCCTTTAAAGATGAACATTAAGAGAAGAAATAAATAAATAATTAATTTTCTATGAATATTAAGTTTATAGAAAAGTGTACATTGCTCTCTCTCTCTACTTCGTTTAATTTTTTAAAACAAAAATTATTTTCATCTGTTTGTCGTTTTATTTTAAGCACATACTTAGAACTAAAACTTTGCTATTCTTTTAAATAAAAATGAAAAAAAAGTTGCCTAAAATAAATTTATAAAAAGCGATAGAACGTTAGGAAAAACTGTTTAAGTAAAATATTTTGCACTGGTCTGAATATCAAGTACCTGAAATTTCGCTGATATTTCTCTCTAAATCATAAATTTATAAGAGGAAAAATTTAAAATTCATACCATTATTCGGTGTCAAGCCTAGTAAATCATGTATCCACAGAAATGAATTTATGTAAGATACTTACATATGAATTTGAAGTCGTTTGACCCCCCCCCCTACTGCATACATAAAAGATATATACTACCAATTTTTGGGATCACTACTTTTTCTATCAAGTAATAAAACACATAAGTTAATCAGATGCCAAATTCTAAGATTACTGTTGATAAATATTCCTTTTAGGTACTTTATAGAACCTTTTAGTTCTGAATTGCCTTACACCTTTAATATTGCATTATAATCTAATGTACAGATATTCCTTGCACAACACTGAAATTCTATTGTAAGTATAACAATGTTTCCCGCATTGTAAAATTACAGATACTTATAACTTTATATACTGTTACACATACTTTTTCACATAAATTCCAACTAGTATGTCTGCACAGATATCTATTAGCCTTATTTGAACAAAGGATTTCAGCCGTATATTGTAATGAAATATTTCTAAAACTCTAATGGCTTCCGCTTGAGTAATCTCTTGGATTCGCAATATTTTTAATATTTAAGTAGATAGTACTGTCTGAGTTCAAATTTAATGTATTCAGAAGCATTTTATTAATGTGGTATTCATGAATTTAAACAAACTTTGTTAAGTCAGATAAGTTTTAAAAATTAAAATTATATTGAAATATAAGTACGAATTAGAATACATTTTTGACAATAATATTTCTTGTTTTTATGTGGCTTACAGATATGTAGTTATATATTGTAAGTAAATGATTTTTTTTAAAAAATGGCAAATTAAATTGTTTATTGGCACTTTTATGTTCTTTGGAGAAAAAATATTTCTTTTCATTCTTATAAGTTTTTCTTGATGTTATTCAAAACTATTAGTTCACTCTCTCTCTCTCTCCCTATATATCAGTGTTTCTCAAACTTTCAGTACTGGCGACCCAATTTTCAATCATAATTTTTTGTCGCGCCCCCTTGTACAACAACAATAATGTATTTACTGCAATAAAACTTCACTTTGACGCTAAAGCTTGCGATCTCAATTATAAACTGTATAAGTATTAAATTTTTGTATATGTTCTTTTAAGTAATATATATTTTAAGAAAATTACTTAAAATATATATTACTTACTTATTATTATGTTATTTTCCTTTCTCAAATCTTTAAATTGAAACAGATCAAAATGATATATTTAATTAAGATTTATTTCCTTGGCATCCATTTCTCAAAGTACAAATATCATTAGAAAAATAGTCTAGTCTATGTTGCTTTCTATCATATCCATCACATCTGGCATTATCGGGTACGTTTGAGTGAGTCTGGGTAACCTATCGAACGTCTGCGCAAAACATGTAAAAATGCTTTTCTCGTACAATTTCAGTCAGTTTTGGTCGACTCGATACTTCTATAGCTACCGAATCTAGCTTGAATGTACATTTTTTAATTTGCACGTTAATTTTAATTCACGGTAATTAATTATTTACGGCAGTTGGTTGAAACAAAAATACATATATTTTTAAGTCGTAAGCAAACATTCGACGATAATAAAGGATTAACAAGTACACAGACGAGCATGGTTCCGAAAATTAAATCAAGGAAATATTCTCAAAAATATACATTTTGGATTTACCACTACTGAAGTAAATGATGGGGAAAATGCCCCAGCTCGTTATGTGTTAAAACTTACATATCCGAAGAACATGTGAAAGTTGTTTTTAAAACCATGTAAAATCATTTAGCCATGTTGGCAAAGAATTTTAAAAGTATTTTCTTGATGAAGACAACTTTAGCAAGTTACGAGTGGATTAATCATCTATTTAGATACTCCAGAAGGGCTCTCAACTTCCGAAGAAGAAATCTTTATAGATTTCACATCCAGTGAAAAAATTAAAGGGCAATTTTTAATAAATCGCTCTTTGAATTTTGGGTAGAGGTGGATGATGAATTTTCTGCACTGAAAACAAAAGCACTTCGTATACTATTACCATTTTCAACATCCTATCTTTGTTAAAATGAAGACAAAATATAGATCTCAGCTAAATATAGAAAAATAACTCTGAGTGTCAATTTCTGATATTAAACCTTCCTTTGAAAAACTTTGCTCTACAAAGCAAGCCCATGGAAGTCACTAATAATTATTAAACTTCTTCTTAATTTAGTATTAAGAAATTTTTGTAAAATAAATTCTTCAGTACTGATACATTAAACGTATACTGGCTGAAAAACCGGCTCTTCACACGAGTTCATTTTTTAAAAAATGAAACATTATTCTTGACATAATAGCTGAACTGTAAGGAGAGTAAAACTACGTGCACGACATTGTATTCAAAAATGTAACATGTTTTTTATACATAAATGCTATAATTGAAAATAACTGTTTAAAAGAACTGTAATTTTAAACCTCACAAAATTAGCATTTAGAATTAATGTTAAATAATGAAAAGAATATAAAATTGCGATGAATAATAATTGTGTTACTTTTTAATATTTAAAGTAGAAATACTTCAAAATGTTTTAACCCGGGAGCAAGCGCCCACTCGATGCTAACTCTAATGGTAGTGCGGGGGGACTCAGTCACCCCAATCATTTGTTTATAATTATTTTTACTGCACACGATACAAATCGGAATTCCAGTGAATAATTTAATTAAGAGAAAAGCATACTTATCGGCTTTCAAGGACTATTTAATTTTTCTTTGATGATTTGAGAAAAATCCAATAAAACTAAACTAAAATGAAAAAGTGCAAGACCCTAATAAAGGACGCAAATCAGAGACACTTTTCACTAATATTACAGAAATGTTATTTGCTGGCAAAGCTGTCATTCTTTAGAACTAATGTAGAACTAATTACCAGTAAGTTTGAAGGTCAATCAAATGATCAGCAAATGCATTATGCTGCCTGGCTGAAAAGGGAATCATGTCTTCCTTTTCTTCTTACAGCTAATGTACAGTATTTCAATAATAATTACAGTGATGAATTGTTTATCTTCTTAGAAAGGGTCTGATTTCGTTTTTCTTTTAACAAGTAATATTTTATGCTAAAACGTAATAAAAAAAAAATCTCTCATTGAGGAAATACACCAAATTAAACAAAATGTTTTTTTTTTTTTTGTCTTCTTTAATTTGGTTTCGGGATCAAAGATAGCTATTTGATGAAGGAAAACGCCAGATGATAAACATAAATTATTTCAGTGTTGTGTATTTTTTTATTATGGAAGAAAAGTATTTTGTTTTACTTCTTTCCGGTTATTTTTTTAAATCTTTAAATTTTCGATATTCTCGCGCCCCCCTTGTAGGGTTAAAACACTTTGAGAAACACTGCTATATATATGTAGTATAATAAAAATGAAACAAAATACCAAGTGAAAAAGTTGTAAAACTTACAATGCCTAAGAAGAAAGAAATTGGAGATCAAGAGACACAACAAATGTAGATACAAAAGAGTCTTCGAACTAAACTAGAGACTTATTATGATTTCTAGAGCTGTCGCGGAATTAGGCGAGCAATTTAGGGTCAAGCAATGCTTTATGAATGAACCTTCCCCGTACAGCAGCAATTTTTGGCACAATAGAAAAAACAGAGCCATGTTGAAAAGTTAAGCCTATTCCTAACACACGTGGATGATAAACCAGACAGTAAAGTAAAATGAAATTATTAAAAGAGAATAATGTTTCGCTCATAGAGAGAAATAATAACAAAAGATTCTATAGAAAAAATTAGGATAAAGAAACATGCACGTAATGATGAAGCTCAAACTATGTGCAAACATGCATAGGAGATACAGAGTCATGTTGAAAAGTTAAGCCTATTCCTAACACACGTGGATGATAAATCAGACAGTAAAGTAAAATTGAATTAATAAAATAGAACAATAATGTTTCTCTCATAGAGAGGAATAATAAGAAAAAAAGAAAAATATATATATATATATATATATATATATATATATATATATATATATAATTCCCTCTAGTATCCTTTTTATTAACTCTTTGTACTAATCTTTAAAGAAACTTTAAGTCTTTGGTTTAAAAATAACACTATAATCTTAATCGTAATCGGCTATCCCTAAATCCCTGTCCACGCCCATTCTATCCAATCAGAACTGCTATTACGTAATAATCACGCGCTTGCAGCGCTGGTATAAAAGCAAAGATCTTGTGTAATCGTTCTCTTTGCCTGTTTGCCTTCATTCTGTAAGAATGTAAATAACTGCATCCAGTAGTGCACACAGGAATTTTTCAAAGGGGCGTCCGGGGTCGAAAATTCACCATTCTTGTATCATGCTCCTTTTGATTTTGTGGATTTTCGGGAACAAAACACAGTAAAAAACTAATTATTGAACAAATATTTAGCATTAATTAATAAAATTAATCCATTAATAACAAATACTTAATTAAATTTTACGTACTTTATACTTAGAATTATAATCAATCGGAAAAATATCAAGGGCTTTGGGGAGGGCTGGACCCCCGCCCCTTATGTGCGCAACTGACTGCAGCTCTTTGTCTTTGTATCCTCCAACATGCCGCTGCCTAGTCAATGTGAAAATGTACCGCAATTGTGTTTTAATCTATTATGTGTGTGTGATGTATGCTTCATAATAAAGGGGAGGAAAAGTTATTCTGAAGATGTCTTCGATAAACCAGATATGACAACACAAACCAACACCGGCCAACGCTACTACAATACTTAACAAAAGTCGGCAAGGATAGTTTCCTGCCACGAATATGTGCATGAAAATAAGAAATAACGTGTGCGTTCCCAGCGACAACAAAGGTAAAACCCTTTATTACTCCGTTTACTAAAATTCCTGATGTTTTCAACTACTTCGTTAAGCAGGGGGAAATCTCCGTTCAAGTTTGTGCGAGATGCCTTCGTTTTCATCAAATTCATCCAAAAAGTGTTGTGAATAATCGCATAACAGTTTTGTGTTCGTGTTTCGTCGAAAAGTGCAACCGTCAACAAAAAATATTTCAAATGGGCGTTACTAAATTGAAAGAATGAATGCTGAGCTCAGCGGGGTTTCGTCTTGTTTCTCATTGGTGGTGGATCATGTGGGTTTTTTGTGAAATTTTAAAATGTATTTTATATATTAAGAAATTTTATTTTCAAAATCATTTACATTGCAAATTTTGTACATATGTTTTTTTTTAAAAAAAAGTGATTATGATCTTTGATATTTTTGTGCTTAACATTTCATGAAAAAATATTTGACATATTTTTAATAGTGTTGCACAATAGATTTTTTTTAATAATGATAAAACAATATATATTGAAATAAGAAATTTAAATACTTTAATGTTTGATATTTGCTGCAAATGTTTTGATTTTTGTTGAAATTTCAATTTTATATTGTGGTATTTTTATTTTTGGTACTTCAAATTTTTAAGTTAAGTTAAAATTTTTAATTTCTTTATGATTCTCAGATCTAGTTTTAAAATGGCGAATGAGCAAACCAACTTGGCTGTAATTAGTACTACTAATCAAATCCCTAATGAACCATATATAATCTCTTTTGATTCTGGAAATGGAATGAGGATAGAAGCTTGGTTAGATTATTTTAATAGTGCATGTACACTTAATGATAAAGATGATAATTGGAAAATTGTCAACATATCAAAATATCTAAAACCCATTACATTAACTCTTGCATTAGTATTTCAAATTTTGGAGAACTTTGTTCGATTCTTATTGATTTCTTTAAAACCTAATGTTATAAGTATATCAGATTTCTCACAACTTCAATTAAAAAATAACTTAGAGCATTATTTTCATCAAAAACTAAATTATGATAGACAATTAGGTTTATTTCATCAGCTCCTTTTCGAAGGCCTTACTGATGGAATGCCTACTAATATTAAATAATTAATGACAATAAATCCCCCTACCTCACCTACAGAATGGCTCATGGTAGCTGCACGCTTAATGAAAACACAAGGCACTAAACCTGAACAAAGTACTTTTAGACAAAATGTGCCCATTCCATCAAGACAAAGTGCTTTTGTACCTCAAAATCGCCTCTCTTTTCGACCCAACTTCCAAAATTTTAATCAGAACGCGTCCCCAATATCTCCCAAATCAGCATGCTCATATCGTTAAGAATCGAGGATTTAGGCCGAACCACCACACACATTTTCAACATGGAATGCCACCATATCCATGCAATATTTGTACTCAACAAAGAATTTTCAATGCTTATCATTGGGAACAACAGTGTTCTTTTAATCAACATCAATTGAGACAAACCCCATTTACTTGTGACTGATCTTTGGCTATTTACACTGTTTCTCAGAGCTCGGAGAACTCTGTTAGCAGTCAACAAATCCCAAATCAGAGACAACACCCCAATACTAAGGCCTCTGGCCCAGGATTTTGGCAATTGCCAGTGTTCGGACACATCTCATCATTGCCAAGCCTTGCTAACTTCGACAATTTACCTAAACATAACAATGTTTATATTGTTATTGATACTGGATCCACTCTATATTTAATTTTTGCAGATATTGTAAATAAACTTTACAATTACAAAAACAAGCAACTAGGCTTGTACATATTAACCAAGCACATGGCAATTTTCAACTAAACAAACTCTGCAAAGCTTACTTAACAATTGGACAGGTAGAAAAAAACATAATTATGTATATAATTAATAGTAGTCACCTTATATTATTCTAGGACTACCAGAATATAGTCAATATAAATTTGTTATTGATTGTGAGCATAACCAATTACTACAAAATGGAACAGTGAGTAGAACTACAGAATCCACTCAATAAACAAATTTCATTACATATACAGGAAGAGTTAGTAAATACCTCCGAGAGAGTTTTCTCACCTTTGACTGTTAAAGATTTATCTCCTATAACCTGATACGACTTCTTTCAGAATACTCTCATGTTTTTTTTCTAAAAATAAATATGATGTAGGTAAAATAAGAATGGAACTCCCTAGAATTAATTTAACATCATACCTCCCAATTTCTCGGTGAGCTTATAGAACTTCAGCCACTTCAGAAGCTGAGATTAATAAACAAATACAAAATTTATTAGCTGCAAGTTTAATTAAAGAATCCAATAGTTGTTATTCTTCCCCTGTTACTTTAGCTTATAAGAGAGATAAAAAACAAAAAACCAGATTATGTATTGACTATAGAAAACTTAATGCAATTATTAAAACAGATGCAGAACCATAACCTCGAATAAATTCCCTGTGCTATATAAATTGAATAGTATTAAATTTTTTTCTACGCTTGATCTCACAAGTGGTTACTGGCACAGTCCTCTGAATGATAAAGATAAAGAAAAATTGCATTTTATTACAACTGAAGGTTTATATGAATTTCAAGTTCTTCCTTTTGGCTTTCGAAATGCCCCAGCAATTTTTAATCGTACTATTCTTAAAATTCTAAATAAACATAAATGTACAAATTTTGCTTGTCACTATTTTGATGATATAGTTATTGTTTTAAAATTCTTCGGAGAAACATTATGCTCATTTAAGAAAAATATTCCAAATTTGTGAGGAAGAAAACATTAAATTAAAATTTTCAAAATGTGTTTTTGCAAAAAATAAGATAAACTTTTTAGGCTATGAAATTAAAGAAGGCTGCATTTTACCCCTGATAATCAAAATATTGAAACAATTAAAAAATTACAACCTCCAAAAAAATGTTAAACAACTTCAAAGTTTCCTTGGTTCTGTAAATGTTTATAACAAATGCACTGATTTCTATGCCAAAATTAGAGAACCTTTAAATCAACTACTAAAGAAAGATAAACAATGGGATTGGACTGCTGAATGTCAAACAGCATTTGAATTGTTAAAAAATAAATTAGTAACTAAACCTGTCTTACAATTATATGATCCTAAATTACTTCTTCATGTCTTCTGTGATGCCTCGCTAAACGCTATTGGAGCTATTTTGAAACAACCTGATAATTCTGGTACTCTTCACCCAGTATCTTATCATTCTAGAACTTAACGTGATTACGAAAAATATTATTCTATCACAGAATTAGAATGTTTGGCCATAGTAGATGCTGTTGATAAGTTTTCTTATTATTTACTTGGTAAAAAATTCATAATCCACACTGAACATGCTGCTCTTGCTTGGCTTAAAAATGTGAAAAATTTAAGGGGTAGATTATTTCGTTGGTCTTTAAAATTAAGCATGTTTGATTATAAAGTGAAATATTTAAAAGAGACTAATAATATTGAAGCTGACATGTTATCAAGACATCCTATTGCTCAATATATCCAACCCTCTGTACATTTACTTGAATTAAATCAGATAAAAACCCATCAAAATTTAGATAATATAAATGATTCTAAAAATAAGAAAGTTGATGATGTCTTTGTTCTTAAAAAGAAAAATCTGTTTAAATTGTTGTACTTTTTTCACTAAGAAGAAAAATCTTGCAAAATTCTGATGAACAATTTGGACACCCTGGTACTCAAAAAATGATAAATTTAATTATTCCTCAATATTATTGGCCTAATATTAACTTAGATATTTCAAAATATGTTAAACATTGTAATGCATGTTAATTAAACAAAAAGAAAAGGCAAAAAAGATTTGGTCTTTTACAGCCTGTACCCTCCCTCACACACAGATCAACATTTTGAGTATATATATATCTCTGTTGATACTCTCTCTCTCTCTCTGTTGGTGGATTCAATTATTATAATTCTACTAAAAAATTTCTCCACTTAATAATTGATCATGCAACTCGCTATGTTTGAGCTTTGTTTCTAAAAATGAAACAACAGAAACCTATACACAGTGTTTAAAACAACTTTTCCAAATTCAAATACCTATTAAACTGTTAACTGATAGAAATGGTGATTTTACCTCATCTTGATTCAAACGCTTTTTAAGAAATTATAACGTTAAACAGTTATTAACAAGTTCTCATCATCCCCAGACAAATGGTAAATGTGAACGTGTAAATCAGTCTATTGTAACTAAATTAAGATGTAAAGTAAATTCCTCTCCTACCAAAATTCCTTGTACCAAACATTTAGAACAAGTAATCAATGGGTATAACTTAACACCCAATTCAGTCACAAAATTCCCTCCTGCATATTTATTATTTGGCACTTTACCACATAGCTCAAAATCAAGTTTACCCTCCAGTTGAAGAAGCCAGAAGATGAGCAAAAGAGAACACCATAAAATAATATGAGAAAAACAAAATTAAATATGATGCACGTTTCGTTGATTCTCCTTTTGAACCGGGTGACATTGTAATTTATGAAGAATTTAACTATCCAAATCGAAGAAAATTATCCCCAATTTTTTCAGGCCCTTACGAAATAGTACAAAAGCTGTCAGATGTCAATTATGAGCCTAGCGCGTTAACTAAAAAACCTACTGAAATTGTCCACGTTTCAAAATTGAGAACTTATTATCCTCTCCTGAAGAAATTAATTTAAGTCATGAATAATAATAATACTTAAAACACACACCTACAAAAAACCAATTCTTGTCCTTTTACCTCTCTTAGGTGGACCCCCTTTCCACTCTTTAGATATATTTTTTCTCTCTTTTTTTTCCTGTTGTGAAATATCACAATAAGAAATGATTACAGATCTTATAATGGGCGAAACATGGATCCATCTTCCAATCCATTTCGAATTTTTTCCTGTTTTCTTCTCGGTATACTGTTTCAGTTTTGGATGCTCTTGGATGAAAACAGGGAGAAGAGTCTGAATTAAATTCCCCTTCCTTAATAGTCTCAGATTAGTAAGTTTACTTTTAGACGAAGTCAATTTTTTTTTATATTTTTGAAACAATCTTAGATGTTTCCATGATTTTTATCATTGATCATTTTTTGATATTTTAGGTTACAAATATTTTAAATCTTATTTTATTTTCATTCTATTTCAAGTGTTCCTTGTTTTTATTTTTAATATTGTGTATTTTTATGATATAACGTTTAGTGGTTTGAACATTATTACATCAGCTATCCAAGAAAATGTGAACATTTTTAAAAAATACTTTTTGATTTTTACTACATTTTGAATATTATGTTTTGAAGGTTATTTATGGGTACCCCCATATTTTACAATTTAACAGTATATTTTTGTTCTTATATTTTTCTATTATCTAATCTCTGTGTTGAAGATCATGCTATGTATGTCATTACTGGCAAGTGCAGGAAGTTTTTAAAATAATAATTTTATTCAAAATTTTAAATTTAATTTCTCTGTAAGATGCGGGTCTGTGTCAAGGGCTCTGGCGCACACAAGCGTCTTACGAAGGCGGAAATGTAATAATTCCATCTAGTATCGTTTTTATTAACTCTTTGCACTAATCTTTAAGCAAACTTTAAGTCTTTGGTTTAAAAATAACACTGCAATCTTAATCGTAATTGGCTAGTCCTAAATCCCTGTCCGGCCCATTCTATCCAATCAGAACTTCTATTACGTAATAATCACACGCTCGCACTACTGTTATAAAAGCAAAAATCTTGTGTAATCACTCTCTTTGTCTGCTTGCCTTCATCATGTAAGAGTGTAAATAACTGCAGCTCTTTGTCTTTGTGTCCTCCAACATGCCGCTGCCTAGTGAATGTGAAAATGTATCGCAATTCTTTTTAATATAGTGTGTGATGTGTGCTTCATGACCAGGAAGACTCATAATAAAGGAGGAAAAGTTATTCTGGAGATCTCTTCAATAAACCAGATATGACAACAAACCAACACCGGCCAACGCTACTGTAATACTTAATATTATATATATATATATATATATATATATATATATATATATATATATATATATATATATATATATATATATATATATTGATATATATATATTGATATTGATATATATATATACACTAATGGCCATTAAAATTCCTACATCAGGAAGCAACGCAGATAACAAAATAATATTTATTGAACAAATATATTATACTGGATATAATAAGCGATTAAATTTTCAAGAATTTTTGTTGCATAGATACTAAAAAATCAATACCCCTAGCAATCCCCTCTGGCAGAAATAACAGCCCTTTTACGCATGGGCATTGAGTCAAACAAAGATTGGATGCATTTACAGGTACAGATGCCCATGCAGCTTCAACACGATGCCACAGCTCATCAACCTTAGTGACTGGCGTTTGGTGACGATACAGTCACTTAGAAACCATGGACCGGACGTTTTCTATTGGTGAGAGATCTGGTGAATGAGCAAGTCAGGCAAAAGTCGAACATTTTTCTATCAAGGAAGGTATGTACAATACCGTATATTATCCTGCTAAAATGTAGGGTTTCGCTGGGCTCGAATAAAGAGTAGAGTCAAGGGTCGTAAAACACCAAAAATGTAATGAGCACCGTACAAAGTGCCGTCAAGGCGATCAAGAGGTTACCAAAACGTGTATACAATAGCACCCCATACCATTAAGCCAAGTGATAGGCCTATATGACGATGACGAATGCATGCTGTTAATGTGCATTCGCCACGATGCCGCCAAACACAGATGCGACCGTATTGATGCTGTAAACTGAGCCTGGATTCATGTGAAAAAATGACGTCTCGCTATTCGTGCGCCCAGGTTCGTCATTCAACACACCATTGAAGACGTTCCTGTCTGTGATGCAGCGTCAAGGGTAGCCGCATCCATGGTCTCCGAGTTGATAGTGCATGCTGCTGCAAACGTCGTCGAACTATTCGTTAAGCCACTTGTCTTGCAAACGACCCCAATTCTTGACTCAGAGTTCATGCCTTGGCTGTACGATCCATTAAGTTCATGCGGGTAACATGCTTGTCTTCTCGGCTGCTAGTGATATTGGGCCGTTGAAATCCAGCACGGCGTTCCGTATTACCGTCCTGAGCTCATTGATCCCATTTTCTACTGTCATTGGATGTCGACCGACGCGAGTATTAATACTGCGATACGATAAACGGTAATTCCGGTACTCTAAAATTCGACTTTTATCAAAGTTCAAAACTTGCTGGTACGAATTTCTGACAAGAGGCATCACAACAACTTTTTACCTGGCAACAACGTTCAAATGCAATTTGTGTAACTGAAACCGGCTGAACAATTTCCTGATTTACACACATTTTAGGTTTTGCTACCGGCGCCTGCTTTGTCTGAATCCTCTGGAAAGCTAATGATTTTCATATTGCAGAACCTTCTTCCTGTCGTTTAAATTTCACATTTATAGCATGTTGCCTACTTGGTGTAACAATTTAATGGCCTGTAATGTATATCTTGTTCAAATTTTCAATCGTTAATAAAGTACTTTATTTTCATCCATTCAATTTCAAATACATTTTTTAAAACTTGTAGTAGATGGCACTTGATGTTAATACAATTTTTTCCAACTATTTATTAATTAATTAAGTTAAAAATTAATAAATAGTAACAAACAAAAAATAAAATAGTCCAATAGCATTTATAAAAAGGAAAATCGTTCGTAGTGTACTGTAGCGCAATAGATAGCACGTTGGACTTCAAATCCAAAGGTCATGGGTCCGAATTCCAACTGTTGATGGCCTAATTTCTGAGAATGTTATTTCTTTTTACTATTCTGCTTTATTAGAGTAATTAAATTTAATTAATGAATAAAAATAATAAGAAACAAAACAAAAAAAAAGAAAGGAAAAAAAGAGTCCAACACCATATGTAGAAAGGAAAATGGAAAATTACAAGCAAAATCGCTTTCTATTTTGTCACTTAATATTGTGATTCTGTCATATGTATATACATATTTATATTAATTGTAACTTTTTATTAAATAGTTACAATTAATTCTTTGTTGACCTAAGTAGGAATTGACTCAATTTTTCTATTGTTTTCTCTTGCAAATGGTCTGCATTTGGGGAGTTCAACCTTTACAGACACGGCAAGTTCCCAATTGTGAAAGCTATTTCACTGGAGTCACCATCTTTTGGCGGCACCCGCTACTAAAGATTGACGCTTGAATTTAATTCAAGCATTCGTCGGATGATAAATTCTGCTGTGATTTAATTTTGTCGAGAGTACCAGCACCAAATAGATACTCAAGGGAGCTTTTGTATGCCACATAATCATATGACATGCGTGCTTTCGTATTTCGCATCCAGAAAATCTATCGACTTCAGCTGGGATCGAACCAGCAACGGGTTTACGAGGTGGACTCTCTACCTTTAAGCCTCCGAAATAACGACTTTCTTGATGTAATAAACTTAATTGGCAAAAAATTGTACATTTGATTGTATTTGTATTTGATCCCATGCATTAATTACACATAATACAAGTTTTTTAACGTCCCATTTCTGAGATGTGGTAAATTATCTTAACAAACACAACTTTTTGAAACATTTACCAAAAATTCAAATGAATAAAGATAAAAAATAATCGTTTTCATGTAATCTTTCTCAATGCACCTGTAAATTAAAAAAAAATAAACTTTTTTTTTAGTTCCTCAAAATTAATATCATATTACATTTAGGCATTGAATTTTTCACCAAAGGTCAAACAACAAGTAATATTGAGACGATCATGTTTTTCATAAATATTTCACCGCATGACTCAACAATACTTTAAGAGATCTAAGGGATTTTAAATAAATAATCTCCCTCGTGAATTAGAAAATGAATTTGGGCATTGTAATAACAAAGATATAAGCTCTATTCAGAATTAAGCGTTTCTATTATGATAAATTTAGATTAAACTTTTATAGCATAATTTCTTTTATTATCGAATAAGATTAATTCATAATGTATTGTTCTTATATATAAAAGAAAGATTTGAATTTTGCGCATATATTATTGAATCTAATAAAAATTCCTTCGTTAGTAGGCATTCGTACTCTCTTGGGAATATAGAAAAAAAAAATTTGCAGTCCACTTTATAAAAGTAGTTTTTTATTATAGCATGGATATTTATAATTCTTTTAAATGATATGATACAAACAAATAAATTTGATACATTTTTCAGAAAAACATCCTTATAAATAAATCATTCATCATATTTTGAAAAAAAGTATGTTATCTTTTGTATTTTTATAGTGTCAATATTATTTTAATAATAAATAATTTTAGAATATTGCCTTTTCCACGATATATGGAGTATAACATCTTTTAAAAATTACTTTCGTTGAAAACGTTATGATCATTCACAGATTTATTATTAAATTAATCAAATGTTTAGAAATCTCTAAGTTATATTTATCCTTTATTCATAAACCTTCGTATACTAATATAAGATTAATAATTTATGAATTTAGTACAACTTACGTTCATTTGAAGTCTCGTTAAAGAAAAATATTAAGTTTCACTTAAGTTAATTAGATATTTTAGAATAATTACACATGCGTTAATAATGAGCACTGATAATTAATGTTGCATTTTCTCAATTAATTTTTAAAAAGGATTTGTAAAATCTTTCAGTTCTAAATGAGAAGCATCAAGATTTATTATAATCACCTTTGTGAGACATTTTAACTTGGATAAAATTATAATTGGGTGCTTTAACATTTGTTTTCTATATATTTAACATTTTCAACTCCAAGTGAAATTTGATGTCAATATTAAATATAAAAAGATAAGTAATTAAGAATACTATTATGTTTAAATCCTTTAAGGAATTTGAGCAAATACATTTTAAATTAAGTCATTAATTTATTTTGAATTCAGTTGAGAATTATTGATCTGATGATCGAACACTTATAGGAATTATTCGATCTAAATAAATAAGCATATCTGTATCCAGTTATCTATGTACATAAAGGAAAAAAAAGCGACTAACTCGTTTGATCACTCACTAGTTCTGATATCTCCAAAACAATTAGACTTACAGACATGAAATCTGGTAAGCAAGTTTCTTTTGTTGAGTAGACACACGCAAAGAATGGGTTTTGTGGAAATCCACTTCCAAGAGGGTTTGCGAGGGATTAGCAGGCTTTACAGATAAACATTCCTATTTTTGAACTGCAAGACTTGTAATATGGATGGCCGGTACCATACATTTGTCTGAGAGAGTCAGAAAGAAGATTAGCCATAGTCAAGACAAATTCTATTTATTAACAATTCTCAACAACGACACAAATTCAACAACCCAAATTAAGAAATGTACCAATTGATAAAAATGAGGAGCAATAGCGAGGTAGATGAGATACTAGAAGATTTAATGATAAATCGAATTAACTTACTAACTAAAAATCGAATCACTTACACTTAGCACGTCCAGGCAATACACCTTCTTATATTTGAAGATGATTTCAAAAGTATTCTAATTCAAACCAACCCGAAACCAATTTCCAACTAATTAAACAAATCGCCAATCTTAATATTAATCAAATTATCTAGGAAGCGCTCTCGCCTAGCTTTACTTTAATTATTACTTGCAAGCCTGTTAGCTTCTAGCCTCTCCCTCCTATCGAGCTTGAAAGCTCATCTTTATATGCAAACCTTGATTTGAATAATCGCGTCTTCTTCTTCTTCAGAAATGTATCAATAGAATAATATTTAAAGACCCATTATTCCCCAAGAGGATTAGTTGGAAGAACGCGAATAGACCCGTTTCAGATCTACTCACTTGAAATTTAGTTAGTATATTTCTTTTGTTGAATAAGATTCACTAAGAAAGGGTCTTATGGAAATTGGCTCACAAGAGAGGGGCTACTAGAGAGACTCCAAACTATACACGAAATTCCCGTTTTTGGAGTATTAAGTACCAAGGAAATGGTGTGAGCATGGCTCATTTGTTGAGTAGACATCCGCTAACAGGTATTATTGAAATCGACTGTTGAAGAAGATTAAACGGATGAATAAATAAAAAGAAACTTTCGTTTTTGAACATAGATTTAAACACTGAATAGATTTAAACACTTAAAGAGACACAGTACGATTCAATTGACAAAAATCGGTCAAAAAATCGAAACTAATTTTTCTAGCCTAAATTACTCATTATACACTTTTCTATAACCTCCCAAAATTTGAAAGTTGTAAACTTAAAAAACGCAGAATTATGATAGCTTTGACATTCGTTCTTATTCACATCCCTATGGCAAATCAAAACTTTAAACTTACTTATCTCAGAAAGGTAAAATAACTAGTTTGTCTTCATTTAAAATGTTAAAGCTTTTTTTTTTCTATTGTGCCTAATGCTTGGATTTTTTTTACCTATTGTTAATAGTATATGTAATAAAATCTAATATGCATTTTTCAATCAAAGCAATACTTATTTTTTAAAAAAATAATTGAAGTTAGAATTTATACATTTTTTAAGGAATTTTCAATAAGCAGTCATAACAAGAAGTAGTGTGCGAATGCCAATTATGTTATCGCAAAGACCATACTAACTTTTGTTATACATAGTTTACGTACTTGTAAATCAAGTGTCATGCATGTATGTAAATTTTTGTAGGGGTAGGAGTAGCATTTTAAAATCCCTTCTCAAATTTTAAATTTTTTTCCTTAAAAAGTTAAATGGTTAACTTTTTATAAAATGTTGAGCACAAAATCTGTTTCACATAGTATACACACATAGGAGGCCTCAAAAATTTTTTGAAGATCCTTAAATGAAAAATTTTTAGGTAAACCGTACCATGTCACCTTAAAATTTTGTTGGCAAATGTTCTTTTAGTAGAGATCAGCTAAGCGCGGCTTTTACTGAAATCAACTGCGAAAGGGGATTACACTAAAACTCCCGTTTTTGAACATGCCAAATTTCAAATTTCTCTTGAAATTTGGCATGTATGTTTCTTTTGTTGAGTAGTGTTCCTCTAACAACAGAGAAGATTATGAGGGGGAGTTGCAGATGCCTTTTATATAAAAAAAATGCAATTTTGTAATTGTTAGACCTACAATTGTGATAAATGGACGGTCCCATTCATTAATGTACGAGGGATAGAAGGGAAGATGATCCATAGTCAACACAAACTCAATTTATTAACAATTCTCAACAACGTCACAAATTTCAGCAACCCAATTTAAAAAATAAATATGGGAGCAATAGCGAGGTAGACGAGATACTAGAAGTTTTATTTATAAATTAGATCACTTACTCTTGGCACGTCCAGCCAATACACCTTCTAAAATTTGAAGATAATTTCTAAAGTTATCTAATTCAAACCGACCGAATCCATTTTAAACAGCTAATTGATCAAATCGCCAATCTTTATATTAATCAAATAATCTACGAAACTCTCTCGCCTAATTTTACGTTAATCACTACCTGCTGTCTATTTAGCCTCTAACCCCTCTCTCCTTTGAACTTGAGAGTTGATCTTTAAATACAAACCTTGATTGGAATAAATCACGTCTTCTTCTTTGGAGGAAAGTTTTCAATAGAATAATATTTAAAGAAACATTGTTCCCCAGAGGATTAGTAGAAAGAACATGAACAGACACGTTACACAGTCTTGAAAACTGGTAAGCTTTTGCCTTTTGTTAAGTAAAGATCCTCTAAAAATGAATAGTGCAGAAATGGATTCTCAAGAAAATTTTGGAAGAGTAAAAAATAAATACTTTAATTTTAGAAATTCAAGTCCTGTTCATTGCAATAAAGAGGCAAGGGGTATCAGAATGTGTTTCAATACATTTGGAAGTTAATGGTCAAACCTATATATATATCTATAATTTAAACACTGTATTTCTAGTCAAACAACACTAGAAAAGACCAAAGAAGTAGGCGAGTATATATAATGGCTAGTATTATTTGAACCAACGTATGAAAATTTTATACATTCTATCAAATGCACAATAAAACGAAAATTTTCGCGATTCCCTGTGTATATTTTAAATAAATCTTTAAATAACAATAGTGTTTTTTAAAATTATTTTTTTACCTTACATGAATTATTTTTTTATCAAATTTGGCTGAATAAATATTTTTTAAAATAAAAACCGTGTTTTTACTGCATAAAGTATATTAATACTCTTCTTTATTATCTTATCCTTAAAAATTGGAAAAAGTGTGGCATTATTGATTCTTCGAATCATTTTCTTCATTTGTTTTCGTAATATTTTCACATGTGTTAAGTTCAGAAACAGAGCTTTTTCTCCAGAAAAAAGAATTCATGTTTGTCATAATGTGAAACTTTTGAGGTGCAGATATGCAGTAAATCGCGAAAAAAGTCTAAATGAATTAACTTAAATTTAAATACTTGATATGACTGAAAAAGTTGATTTTAACATTATTCTATTGGCGATAACGACCATTTGATTTAGAATAAAATCCTCTTAAAACTGAGTAATATATTAATTTTGAAAGCGTGAAATAAATATAATAACCAAAGATAATAGAAAATTCAAATAACAGCGAAAAATAACTAAATTCGAAACTTCTACGCAATTTTACCATATACAATGCCACCCAGCCAGTATGGTGGATACGACCTACGGTTTGTAACGAATCCCGAGTAAGGCATGGATGTATTTTCTTCGGAAAAACAAGCCAGACTTTCGCCTGTAATGGATTCCCGTCTCGAATGGAAAACAGCGCATCCTTTCTGTTTTATGCTGGGATCATTATTTGTAATAAATGTCTATCTACTACTGTTTGTATTGTATGTTTCTGTTCTTCCATTTGTATTTCATATACATCCCATGATAAAAACACACGACAACAACAGCAACCATATACAGTGAAATACGCTTAGCACGAAATATCGGTTAACACGAAATAATACAACGGTACCGACAAATTGCTATTCATTTTCACACATTTTTTCTAATAACACGAAACGAAAATCGCTTAACAGGAAAAGCTTCCCTCGCTGGGAATGAACAAAATACAAAAAAACATCAGCCGGATTGGGTTGCTCTATTGTATTATCGGTAGAGTTCCTTGCGGTAGATGCTGCTAACTAGTGTACGTACATTTTCATGTTTGTTCAAAGCTAAAAAAAATATTATTGATGCAGATTACACCGATGAAAATGAAATAAATAATGCAGCTCCCATGTTCCCACATGATTCGAAATGAGGAAAATTATGAAAATTATACGCAGTTATTTAGACGTACATTCCATTGGTGAAATGAATAATAAAATTGACGATATCGAACAATTAGTAGATAATTTGATGCGAAAAAAACAATGCAAATAAAATTATCAGATTATTTTCTAAAAACTCAATAAATGTTTTGTTTTTTAAAAAATTTTATAATTTTGTTTTAATTTTCTTGAAGTTTTTATGGATGTTTTTGTTCCATTGATTTTGATTAAATGTATGCATATCTGCATAAAAAGAAATATAATAAGCTCTAATAAACTTAATTTTGTTAATATATTTTTTCAATAATCTTTAACACGAAAAAACATGTCAGTTCCTTCAGTTTCATGTTAAGTGATTTTCACTGTATATGACAAATTATATGCTTTTAATTTCACGAAGTACTTCTTTCATGCACTGAAGATTTAACCTTTATTGGTAACTACGTATTATAATGTTATCTAATTTTATCACAGCCAGAAATGTTGTCAAATGTCAGGATATGCAGCTAACAGTGGAAAATCGTTGCCTCACGTGTTGAAACACAGTAATCTTGCTCAAGTGTCTCACCGTGGCAGCCTAGTCGCCGCAACATTGTATGAGGGATGATCAGAAAAAAAGGCGACTAGCCTCAGCATTTGAAAATTACATATTGTAGAGAATCTTTTCCCCAGAGAGGAGACAAATGGCGCTACTTGTCATACAGCTGGTTTGAGGGTAGGTAGTAAAAGTGTTCAGATGGTTTAGGACGATTGAAATGGCAAGATTCTTAGGAAATTGGTCTTGTTTTGAAGTGCGAGCCGTGATTCGATTTGTATGGGTAAAGAATGTGTCTGCATCTGCAATGAGCAGACAACATGTAGCGAAATTGTGTCAAATGTTTCAATCAGGCAGACAGGATGTCGAATGCCACAATATGACGGGGAGCGGTCGGTCAAGCTCTTGAACGACCGAAATCACCCAGGTACAAATTGGAGAAAAGATTCAAAAGGATCGACGGTAAATGTCAGAGCTGGGACCGAGCTATGGTAGCGTGCAGCATATCGTTTCTGATGTGCTGCGATAGTTCAAGACAGTGTTGTGAAATCATCCACCAAGACCAGGCTCAATGGACAGGAACTTGGTTTCTACTAAGACGAGTTAAATAAGTTTGTTCTGCGTTCTGATGAAGGCCTAAATAGACTTGGTGATTTTGTCGAAATGTGATAGGCACGTATGCCTCTTAATTCCCTTTTGTATATTTTCTGTCTATTGTTTATAAATATTTTTTTATTCGACATGTAACCTTTTATCTGATCACCCCTCATATATAGCTTTTACCATGTTATATAAATGGTAAATACGGTAAATCTCTCCTATGTAGATATTGCTTAAGTATGAAATAATGAAAAGCTATTTTTTCTAGCATGTTGCATAACTTTTACTCTAAGCGTAGAAATCAAGAATCGTTTAATAAATGTAAATTAAAATCACTGCACGTGGACTTTAAAAACATCTTATAAAATTAATTAAAACTTTTATTCTTGTTTAGCAAATATTTGAACTGTCAGCTTTTAAAACCTACACAGTGACATAAAATCTCTGCATGCCCTTGATTGAAAAATTGCTAATCCTACGCATTAAAGCGAATTTGCACGAAACTTCATTTTTGAATAAATTATATATTTTTGAAGAGTGCCTAGAATTTCTAAGAAAAAAAATGCCTTTCTTCTCCGATCTAAAATCATCTGCTTACTCTCGAACAAAAAACAATTCTTCAATTATTTACAAAAAAGAAATATTTTTATTTGCATAAAAGCTTTTTAGGTTGAAAGATTCTAAAAGATTTTCGTTGCTTTAATGTAAGTATAACGTACAAAACAAACTAAAAACTATAGAATATTGCGCATAAAACCTATTCTACTACATGTTCTTGAGCAATCTTTTCCCGTCTTCTACGCTATGAAAGCTACAAAAAGGCTAGATTTATACAAAATTTCAAGGATATTTTTAAAAATGTCCCGGGCTATCTGACTTACTTTTCAAGATAAAAGGTATAAAGATACCCTATTCAAGGCAATTTGCTGAAAAGAGTACTTTCAACCTCCGTGCTTATTACACCTAGATCAGCAGTAAAAATACTTTAAGCTTACCGGCAGGGCAAAATTTGAAGCATAAAAGCAGTTTTTCTAAAAGATCAAAGCAAAAAAGTAATTTTACTAGTTTTATTCAAATTTTAAGTCCGAGCCACATTTCCATTACTTGTGTTATACAAAACAGGCAATGAGAAAAAAATCGTATTACTAAAAGTACTTCATGATCTCGCATATAAATTAGAGCCATTTCAAATCGAAGAATGTCTGTTATCTAAAATGTCGATTATGTCAAAGAAAGGTTGATGTGAGAAGAATTTACAATTAAGTTTTAACCCGTTGTGTTATTTTCAAAACAAATTGCGTTGTGGATAAATGTGTGATAGCTTATGTTACAAGATACATTAAAAGGTATAAATGATCTTGAATTTTTAACAGATATGCCATGGTATGAGTATCGGAACGTATAATAAAGCTCATGTTCTTTTTTTTCCAAGTTATGTTGTAAGACTGAGATCACCGTTACATGGAGAAAAAAATTTATTAATCGGAACCTACTTATTCTCGAAAAGTCTGTTCTATGACATAGAGATTAGTAGAAAATAATTTTAAAAAATAATTTCAAATATTAATATTGCAACATACGGGTTAAATTTTCGAATAAATGGAAAAAGATTTAAATGATTTTAAACTCAAAATAAAGATATTTCTTTACAAATAACCAAAAGTTATTGATAAAAAAGGCGATGTTTTTTTTAAAAAAAAATATCTAATGGCAATTATGAACAGTTGCAGAGGTAACAAGTATAAAGAAAAAAAGAAAACAATACAGCAAAAAAAAAGAGTGTGTGCGCTTATGACCACACGATAGAATTGATAACTTCAAATTTTGTACTGTCATTTCAGGGATTATTTCTCCAATACATATGACTCATTAAACCTAAATGATTCAGTAGCATTGTTACGAGTAGTATTGTTACCTTTCTTACGAGCGTTACAAACCCGAGCGTAACAATGCTTGAATTTTTGAAACGCATCATTCAAGTTCACTATCCAGCAAAACGCGCCAAAAGAAGCTATCACTTCAAAAAGTTGAAATAGAGTTCATTAATGCAATATATCATGTAAATATCTCTAGCCTCCCAGTAACACTCGGCGAGAAACGTCTTGAGAAAAGCAGGACAGTGTAGAAGATGTGAGGAGTCCATGACCTCTCCAATGCTGCACAGAGTGCAAATTGGTTAAGGAAAAACTTTGAGTCTACACAGATGATTTCGCAAGGAATCATGTCAGGTGACTAGGTGGAATTCAGCGACCTTCTAAGCTTTGGGCCATTACGCAAATTCAGGATCGCATTCCTCCAAGACTTACAGGAAACAGGGATATAGAGCTCTTCCTAAACACGGTCTTTGATAGATCTGTTAATAAGATTTTTAATAGAATGGAAGGATAAAAGACGAGAAATTTTCTGCAGGATAAAAACACCCTTTTTAACCAGGAAGTCAGTTTTCTCGTTACCTGGAACTCCAGAGTGAGCTGGAACCCACTGGAGGACTATAGTTTTCTCAAGTGATACCAGGTTTTTAGGATGATAATGACAATCCAGTAGACCTTGCGTTTTGGGATTATTACCAGAAACAATAACCAACAGAGTAGCTCTAGAACCTCTGAGGATAACGACTCTTAAGTTTTCCAAGTGACACTGCAGTTGAGACAGAGATGTTCGAATCTCATCAATTTCACCATAAACTGCAGTACCTCGGTCTGCAGGGTCGTAGGCAGAAAAAATTTCCGAGAAAATTCCGGCATCTGCGTTAGGGCTATCAGGCAGGAAGGATCCGACGTTAAAGGTCCGAAGCCATTCTGGTTCAAAGTAAAGAAAATTTAATACTTCGAGAACGAGAGCTCTCATAATGGAGGGTTCTGTATTACTTTTAATTACCTTTTGACCCAGGTCAAGATTAATCCAGAAAAGTTTCAAATTCATTGGATTTTGTAGTGGAACGAGTTATTTTTTTGGCTCATGACAACTAGAATTACTAGTTCACCAAGGGATTTTTTAACTGAAGAAAGCCATTCTGAGTCTGTAGATTTCTAATCAGGTGTTGATTGACTTCATTCAAGAGTGAAAAACATTAAGGCACTCTAATAATCTTTTCTCAAATAATTAAGGCCTTCTCTTGAATTACGGTTCTGAAGGACTTCTCACCAGTCAACAAAAGCATAGTTTTTCATAGCAACAACTCTCTTTCCCGCACCATCGGTTCAGTATGATCCAAGCTTTTTTTTATCTTCCATTTTATCATGCACTGTAGTTCAACAGTAGATTTTGTTTTTATTCAAGTTTAATCCGAAGGAAGTAGTTAAATGCACCTGATTTTTTTCTTGTGATTATTGAGTAGGGGTCTTCTCATCGCGATAAATGTTAAAAAGTATTTAAACCCCTGTTTTTTAAACAAAAATTACCTTGACTTTTTACCATAAAGGAAAAGTTCAAATACCTGATTTTCATTCCCCTTATGGCCGCATTTAACATAGAAATTAATTAATTAACTTTATTTCCCCCTTCATGTATAACAAAATATCTTTTCCGCACAAACAGGTTTTGCGATTAAATAAATTATAGTTGAGAGAGAGAGAGAGAAATGAAAAAGACTCTTTTATAGTCAATCGAACTTAGCTGTAACCTAATCTTTTAGTCACCAAATCTGGAAATGGGATCATAAATTGGATCAAAAAATGGGAAATCTTTAATCTTGATGATCCTGATCAGGACAATGGAAAAAAAGTTATTAAATTTTTATATATCATCGGTCCTGGACAAAAATGAGCAAATATTTCGAATTAATCTGACCTTTAAAAGTGGGTAAAAATTGAGTTCAGATATACTAAAAGGTAAATAAAGGTTCTTATAAAAAGTATATAAAAAACTACTCTCCTTATTATATTGTCAAGTTATGTATACTACACATACTGAATGTCTAGGTTTCATGTGAGATTTTTATCATATGTTTGAATAAAAGTTGTTTTAAAAGATAGAAAACTTACAAGCAACCCAATTCAACTTACTATCTGCTAGTCTAAATGGGCATGTAAAAACAACAACAGACACAACATTGAACCATAAGCAAAATTAATTTAATTATGATAGAATAATACAGTGAACCACAACATCAAGTTTGGAAGTTTTTACATAAATATTCTTGTTGTTGCTAATGCCACCTGATTGGCTAAGACCAGATCGAGGCCCACAGAATTCTTTATGGCAAAGGGCTAAATTGTATGCCTGTCGATAGCCGTAGCATTGAAAACCATTCAGGTGACAATACGATTTGGCTTGGTTCCACCCTAATTTAGAGAGAGAACCCCTGGGAATGGAAAGGGGCTTTCATCTCTCTTCCCTTTCCACCAACCTCATGAGAAGAATTGAGGCTGAATGGCTATTTAGAGAACCCCCATTCCGCAACCCATAACACATTACCAACACAAAGCTCTTGATCATTTTGTCTAAAATTCGTAAAAAGGCTTTTAAACACCTCACAGTGTAACGGGTCTATCCGCGTACTTCCTACTAATCCTCTTGGGGAATAATGGTTCTTGAAATATTATTCTATTGAAAACCTTTCTCCGAAGAAGACGCGAAATATTCAAATCAAGGCTTGTATTTAAAGATTAACTTTAGAGAGCAAAACAGAGAGAGGTTAAAAACTAAACATATAGCAGCTAGTGATTAAAGTAAAACTAGACGAGCGTGCTTTGTAGATGACTTAATTAATATTAGGATTGACGATTTGGTCAATTAGCTGTTTAAATTGGATTAGTGTCGGCTTGAATGAGATTACTTTAGAACTTACCTTCAAGTATTTAGAAAAGTGTATTTCCAGGACGTGCTAAGAGTAATTGATCCGATTTATTATATCTTCAATCTTCTCGTCTACCTCGCTATTGTTCCCATATTATCTATTGGTGCATTTCTTAACTTGGGTTGTTGAAATTAGTGACGTTGTTGAGAATTGTTAGGAAATTAAGTTTGTCTTTTGTGTGACTATGGCTAATTTTCCTTCTGACCCTCGTGTACTAATGGATGGGACCATCTATACATTACAATTGCTTTGAATGAAATAACATGCATGTTCAAATCTAAAATTGCTTAGATTTAAAAAATAATCTAAAATTGCTTAGATTTAAAAAAGTAATCTAAAATTGCTTAGATTTAAAAAATAATCTAAAATTGCTTAGATTTAAAAAAAAAACACATTAATAATTGAATACAACTCAAACCCGTAATCACGATATCGCACGAAGTCAATCAAAGGCACAGTTATAACAAGCTTTACTTCCCTGCTTCTTAATTTTTATTCCAAGTCAAAAAATCATCCTGGAAACGCATGATATGCATTTTTGCAGGGAATAAAATTTCCTAACGGAACAAGAATATTTATTAAATATATACATACTGTTATATATTCGTATACGAGAAAACCAACTCACTTATTCATCAGAACATCCCCGAAAATGTAAGATCTACGGACTTGAAATTTGGCAGGTATGATTCTTTTGTCGATTAGAGATGCTAAGAATGAACTTTGTGGAAATCAATTCCTCAGGAGGGCTCCCAGGAATTATAGACAAAGATGCTCGTTGTTCAACAATTAGACCATAGATTTGAAATTTGGCTGACATAATTCTTTTGTTGAGAACAGTTCCGTTCAGAACTGGTTTCTCAGAGATTTACTTCTAGGAGAGAGAAGAAAAGTTCCCAATTTTGACATATTAAACCTCTCGCTGCTTAACCCTCTAAGTGGATACCTTGCTCCTGAAAAGTTATTCCGAAAGCGTTTTACTCTTATTTTGCTATTGCCTTCAAAAATGCAACAGACTTCAATTCTTTCCCCCTTTTAGAAATTGGAAGGTCGAACGGGGACAATTTTATGACCTAGTTCGGTTCCTTTGTCAAGTAAGAACCAAGAGATCAATCGTTTACAGCTAGCTGTTAAGTTGCCTTGGGCAATCTTGTATGAAAACCGTAGTTCTACTCTGCCGTTTTCCCATAGATTCAGTCACAGTAAAATTAAAACAAAATGCAGGGTAAAAAAACATGAAATAAATGGCGTGTTAAAAGTTGAAAAATAGTTATATTTTCTCTTCAAACAAAATTTATATTTCTGTCATTTTTTAAAAATTAAAAAAATATATATTTTGGTATTGCGATTTGAACCAGAAAAAAGCATCATGTATTCATTTTTGAATATGAGAGTAAGAAAATGCGCTCACTTTCCTGTTTTTTAAAAAGTTATGAGGTAAAAAGAGTAAAGGCCCTATCTTTTTTTTAAATATTAAGACAATAAATGGTGCATATTTATGGAATAAAACAGATCTTTCTCTATTCAATTATATTTTTAATTTAGAATAACATAAAAAATGATTTCAATATACTTTTAATTTATTTAAATTTAAATCATATAAATGATATTTTTATGTTAACTGAATATTTTTCGGAAAAAATCTAAATTTTCATTCCTAGTGCTCTCCTTTTCGAACTCCTTGTATTAAATAAAATTATCTTTTCTACATCGGCATTTGTGATGGACGTAACACACATTCAGTCAATAATTTTTAATTTTAATGGGGAATATACTTCTTCAAATGTGCATGACAGTACTTCTAACCATTTTCCACTCAAGTTAAATTTCTTATCTTTCTGTTTCTTTTATTACAAGGAAAAATGTCACACATCAATAACTACATCTTCACACAATTCAGTCATTACAAATTCTATTGTGAGAAAAGTTCTCCCTAATTAATCTTGTCTTTCAAAACAGTACACTTAAAACAATTTTGTTCAGTGAAGTTAACCGACATTTCCACAATGTATTCTTACCAAATTTTAAAAACAAATTTAGCACTTGGAAATGTGTATCCTGTATTAAATTTTTCAGTATACACAAATATTTCCTGCTGTAGGGAAGATATAGTATGAGATGAGGTGTGCGGTTGTGAAAGAATGTTTTCGTGCGTGTAGACTATTTTTGAAAATTTAAATATCACTGAAGCTGATCATATAACTGCAAATGAGCCTTATTTTAATGTGTGCTGGTATCAAAGTAAAATACTTTACAATATTAAACAGCCTATGGATTTATATTCAATATCAAACTATTCCCCAAATGGCTTACAACTTCTATTCAAATTGTAAAGAAACTGAAATATAAATATATCTTACTGCAGTCAAAAATATTCATAGTATGTAAGTATCCTATTTCTCCACTTATTTCTGTACATTTTAAAAACTGTAGCTGAATGCAATTTTTTATATTTATAAACGAGGCATAACAGCTCACACAGTCGTAAAAATGTCTTTATCATTTTTAAATATACTACTATAAAACGTATATGGATTGTAAGATCAGTTGTAAAATCCTAAAAAAGCTTTTACACGTGATCATTGGACGCTGAGGTGCATGAACAGATGTCCCGATTTGGTGGTCTGTCTGAAGAAAAACCTTCAGTGTTTAAGACCCGAAGCAAGCTTGGTACTCATTCATCGACCCAATTTAGCGGAGATGAAAGGCAGAGTCGACCTTGCGCAGCCCGTTAATAGAACCCCAGACTTGTGGTGTGGAAGCACTATACACTACCACTCGATCCTATTCGGTGAAAAATAAAATTTAATGGTAGAATCTTATATACATCCCTAATGAATGAGGGAGTCCAAACTTTTTTTTCCATGTAAACTGTTTAGGCGGAAATGGTTAATTATGAACATTTCACAAGTTGCATAAATTAAAATTAACCGTTATAGTTTACATAAATTTTTAAGGGTGCAAAAGGTGTATTTCGGCTGCACGAATTAATTTTAAAAGGAATACGGTTACGAAAAAGTAGTACAAATCTATCTAAAGTAGGGTTGGTTACCTTACATATTGTCAAACACAACAATGTATTCAAAGCCAATTCCACAATTCATTGTTATAAAAATGTATGGAAAATTACAAGATTTATTTTTGCATTTGTAATTTATATATATATAATTTTTCTGGGAACTTTAAAAGCTAGAGCGGCATCCATCAAAACCGCAATTCTCTCTCTGTTTTTCCAGATCGCCCCTGACTAAGCCGGCCCTGTCATAGTAAGTGAAAATGCCGGATTTTGTTTGTCAAGATCGTTTTATAGCAGACTGCATTTTTCATGTATTTTAGATGGTCGTTTTATATTTTCTACATCAATATCATAATGTCTGAATTTAAAATTACATAAAATTCTTGACATTCGCATCAATGACCATGATAATTTTTATTAGTATATGAATGTGTCATCAAACGATTACATGACTAATATTAACATATTATTTTAACCATTTAATTAATATTAAGTATAACATAACGCACACAAATTTTCTGAACTTTAAAATAAATATTTCGAAAACTACTTCAGATATACACAAAATTTTTCATTCCTATGCTTTAGCTTCTCAGTTTTGCTTCTCTTCTCTATGTAAGAATTTATTGTAATTGTATATTCATCAATTTTTTTAGTATATTTTTTGCTCTTAGCATGCAGTTTTCAACTGAATTAAATGAAATCTTCGAAATATATTAAAAGATACCAAAGAAGCTATATAATAAAATTTGAAATTTTTATTATACCCAAACAATTGCTAAAACTTATGGTAAATAATTTTTAACAGCGCGATGCATTTTTTTTCGAAATTTCAAATGGAATTTCTAACATAAAATTTCTAGCTTTATACGGTCGAGATTTCAAAAAATATCCGGATTTTAATTACTTATTCAGTTAGCCTTTAAAAAAGATAAATGTTGAGGTATTTTGTATAAACAGATATTTTTGAAAAATAATTTAAATGTTTTTGAATAGCTCGAATTTAAAATTGATTTCTATGTTTATTTATATGCATAAATTTCTACTGTAAATGTTTCCGTATATTTTTGATTACCATTTATTCAAACATTCCAGTTATAAAAAAAAAATGTGTGAAAATCTTCATTCATGTTGTCTTTGATGTAAACTGAAGTTCAAGCACTTAAAATTCAAATATAATTCGGTGTATTTTAACAATATATAACCAGGCACTGTACTTATTATTACCTGAATACTTAGGCTTTGAAATCTAAAAAAAAAAACTAATAAATCTTAATTAGTTTTTTTTTTCGTTATTATTTTTATCAAAGTTTAAGAAAATGTTTCAAATGATTTGATGAAGTTTAAATTTATTCATTTTTAGTGGTTGGAAAATTGAAAAGGTTCCAAATTTTAAAGAGTTTGGTGTTTTATTAATTTTTTCGGTATCTTATAATAAAATAATCATGTTTCAAAAAACTGAAAGCTTTGATTAAAATAAGAAAAATGAAGCGAAATAATATACTTAAAAAAGATAATTTGTCTAACTATATAAAATAGCAGATTGCACTGACACGCCCCAACTTGTTACAGTTTCAAATTAATATGAAACCAAAAGGGAATTGTAATATATTTTACTTATGCGTTGGGACTTTACAAAACTTTAAAAAAACGAGGTAAAACAAATAAACACTTCCTGGGGTCTAAAGAAATTTCCCCTCGATTTTTTACGATTGCCCCAGGGTCAAAACACGGGGTTCCTGCGAGCCATAAAACTTCCTATTAGTGTCCTGCTGTGTTGCTTCCACCGTCCCCAATTATCTTTCAAGATGTTAAACCTTTAAAAGGGGGGACAGATTTCAGAAAAGTGCGGCTAATCCGCTTTTGAAAACGTTACTTGAAGGCAGAAAAATCCGTGTAGTCCATTTTCGAAGCATCTTTACACTGACGGAATTTTCCGTGCTATCTGGTTAGAGGGTTAAAGTTACCTTTGCTACGTGTATTTTGCACGTGGAAATTGTGGGATGCGCCGTGATAGGGTTAAACCTATGTACTTAGAATTTGGCAGTTGTGTTTCTTTTGTTGTGTAGAGATTCGCTAAAGTGTAATTTGTAGAAATCGAATCGGTGAGGAGGGGGGAGAAACTTAATAGAAAAAAAACATTTTTTTTTACTTGAGAAGCCTGCGCACTTGAAATTTGACAAGCACATTTCCTTTTTGTTTGGAAGAGATCCGCTAAGAACAAATTTTATGAGAATAGCCTTCCGCAGTGGAGCAAAAAAAAAAATATTTCGATATTTGACTTAGTTTGTTTTTATAAATTAACAGACAGATGACTCCGGGAAACTCGGTTGTGAGTGTCCAATCTACAACGAACAAAAACAAAGTCCACTTTCGCTGCCGACACTATAGAAAGCCTATTCAGGAATAAATCCACATAAATACAAATAATACCTTACCGGCTGGGTCGCGTAGTTGGTTAAGCAGTACCTGGTACATCTAAGTTTGTGGGTTCGACCCCGGCCCAAGTCGGTGGATTTTTATGATGCAAAAAATCGACAGCGTCCATGTCGTATGGTTATGCGGCATGTTAAAGATCCCTAGACAGACTGCCTATTTTGCTTGGATACTCAAAGTAAAATTAAATTCCTTGTACAATTTAGCATCGTTGGGCTCAGGTTTCTCCCTCTGAGGAGAAAATTGGGTGTCAAAATTACAATGTGGCATTTGGTATGTACTTATATGGTGTTGCACTAATAAGTGACAGCAGATCCTGGTAAATAAACTAGGTCTGCAATGGTAAAAATACCATTCTGCAGCCCCATTTGAAAAAAAATAACTTCTTTAAAAGTGAAATACAAAAATTCCTACTTTTTAATAATGTAACAAAGCGTAGACCATTATTTCAGATATTTGAAGTTTTACAGGCATAATGTTCTTATTTTCTTGTAAAATGCTTATTATGTCTTTAAAAATCATGAAATATAAATTTTTCGCTCAACCACAGCTGACAACTGTATTTTTCATTATTGTACAACATTTTTGAGAATTGTACAGTTTAATTTGCTTATAAAAGTTAGGATTTATTCAAAATAATAGAAACTTATTCAAACCATGAATAAAACATGGATAATTTCAAATTGATGTTCGTGTTGAAATTTGAAATACATTGTTGAATTATGTGCACGCAATTAAAGTGCGCATGAATTAGTAGATAAATAAGGAATGTTATTCAAGAAACGAATTTTAAATGCTCTTTTATGGAACAAGAAATATTATTACATTTTTATCGCCAATAATTTATGCAGTTTAATTTTCCCAGACCTCTCTCAATAAATTTGAAGCCTTTCCACAATGGAATTATTTCCATGATTTAAATATTACAAACGATTAAAATATAGATTTTTAGTTAAAGTATTCAGAAGTTTTTAATCGGAGGAATTCTTAGACTGGTTGCATTATTCTCGCAGAATATTAATAAATAATGTTTTGCCATTTTTACTTCGCAAAACTGTTTTTAAATAATAGAAATCCTGGTATATTAGAGCGAGAATCTAAGGCTTTGATTTAAAAAAAGAAAAAGTAATAAGAAGAAACGCTACTATTACTAAAGCAAATGCAGCTTATTAAGTACAGAGGTGACAAAAACGTGAATTTATAATGTATCAATGTATTGTACTTGTGAATTTATAATGTATTTGAATGAGAGAGACCTCACTTCAATTTAAAACAAAGAGAGAAATTCCAATAAGATCGGATGGAATAATCTTAAAGATCATCCCATGTGACCAAGACGTAAAGCAGTTGCCGAGTTTCATCTGACCACTGGACACGACTGTCTCCTCAATCTTCATAGAATTCAAGTTGCACAGGCTCCTTTCTGAACACTCTGTGATATGTAGAAGGACATGGATGCTGACCACATTCACCACTGCCCAGCACTAAAGAGCTCCTTTTTGTGTGTACCATCTTAATTAGCAAGTTAGGAACTTATTGGGTTGATTGACTTCTCGGTACGTTGTTATTTCCTACTTTGTTTGCTTTGTCTGTTTTTGTTCCTACCCTTTTGTGGTGTAGTGGTCTTTTGTAACCCTGGTCATTAGAAATAAAAAAAATGCAACAAAACTTTTAATAACTGAAATTTATAAACAGTGAGCCCTCTAAATCTCAATTTCTACGCCTTTCAAAAAAATACTTCAGGAAATATTCATTAATAAATAAACAAACAAAACAACCGATCTGTGAGTTTTCTGCGTATGCAAGCAAGTTCTTATATTTCAATTATAGATCCTCTCATTTTAAGAAAAGAGAAAATTATTTTGAATTGTTTGGTCTAAAGTAGAGGTCTTCAACCTGTTTTTCGTGGAACCCTGGGATTCTACTCATATTTAAGCCTCAATGAAAGTAATATGAGCCTACGGTGACATTGGGGACCGAATCGTATAACTTTTAATCGGCAATAAAAGGATTAATTATAAACCATACAAATTATCAAGATATCTGTTAACTTTTGTATATAATTTTTTTTATTTCAAGCCCATGGGGTCAATGGTAATTATTAAAATTGTTCTTAATTTAGTATTGTTAAATTAATTATAAAACACATTTTGCAATACCGATACATTTATAAGTGTATTATATTAGTGTAAATGTGTATTATGTTTTTTTATTACGTCAGAGTGTTTTTGTTTGTTTACTTTCAGTAAATTAATATTTTTTAAGAATAATTTTTTGTGTTTCGACTTTTCAATATGCATAGAGTTATCATGCCGCCTAGGTACAAACGCTACTGTAATTAACGTCATGGCAATGTACGATCACGTTTGTGTAAAAATCACTGTAAAATAGTAGATTTTGTGGTCACAGGATCTAATGATGTTATGGAGGTTGGGAATTATCCTCATTTTCAAAAAAATGATAGTCATCACATAACCAATTCTATGGAATGTTTTAATTTTTCCTGGAACTGATAGGATTCACTCTGTCCATTTGACGGTTAGTTCCGGGTTGATTGATTGAATATTAACGTCGCACTATTTAGCTACACGAGGGCTTTTGGCGACGGACCACGTAATTTTGAACCATGGTCAAGTGACGTGGATGACACCTGAGCTGCCCCCCCTCTCCTAACTACCACATCACACAGACGGGAGGACGTTTCAGCTCTCGACAGATTTAACGTGCATCGCTGCCCTACACGGTGGATCTTTAGTGGTACTGGGCTCAAACGCGTGACATGGCAAGCCACGATCCGATACCTATACCACTCGGCAACCGCGGCCAGCCGGTTAGTTTCGGGACACCCAGTATAGCCACTTCTTTTTCTGTTGGTTTTTATAAGAAATATTTCTTAGTAATAATATTTGATAGATGTAATAAAATTTGAAAACTGTTTATATGACCTTTAAAAAAAGTAATTCTGCCACAAACCAAGAAGTTTTGTAAACGAAGATCAGTCTGATATGAAACAATTTTTTGAGGGTTAAATGTATTGTTCATAAATTATCATTAAAGGCCAGAAAGAAAAGATCGCTAAAAAGAAAATTAGATAATCAGAGTTGATTATCTAATCATCTAATTGACTATCAATTAATTAATAATCAAAATTTAAAAGGAAAATTTAAAAGGAAAGGATGTTTCTCGAACAATCAAATATTAAATGAAAAATTAAGAAAACGTTGTTTTTCTTAGAATTTTCACTTTTTCTTGAAAGTATTAGGATTTGCATTTAGGCAGGAACTAAATCGTCATTGGTACCCTTCTCATTATAGACCTATTTAAAACGGTTAACATCGTGCCAAATTCAAAAAATCCCCCCCTCTTTGCAGTAATAAAACAGGTTCTAAAAATGCAACTCAAACTTGATAAAGCAGGTGAGGAATAAAAGATGACACCCTTTTAAAAGATTGAAAAACTGAAATAAGAAAACATGTACTTACTTTTTGCTATGTAAAAGAGAGATTAAGATTTTAAGTAATATGATGAAGAAATTCAATATGAAGAATTTCAAAACGATACAAGAAAAAAATTTTAAATAACAAAAGATGCGGTAAAATTTTTTTAAAAATTTAAAACCGAAAAAGAATTAAATACTAAATAAGCGATGATTTTTTGGGGAATACGAGAAAAATTATAAAAACATTTATTAAAAGTAAATTAGCGGAAATTCACAATTTGCTACCATTAATTAAAAATTCTTTCCTGTTATATTTATTAATATGGCAGTAAGATCCCTAAAAAATTTCAACCTTCCAGTTTATCACTTTTGTTTAAGAAACAATTCTGATGTTTCCAACACATTCATCACAGTTCATAAAAATCATAAGTTTGAAAAAAAAAAAAGAAACTCGTTCTTTTAGAAAATAATATTGACCAAACGTGCGAATTTGTTAAACCTAATAATTTGTAACAATTAAACGTTGAACCCTCATAATCTTTTACAAAGTGGTCCTGGTACTCACCAGTAGTTTCTGACATATTCGTCATACATACAACAGAATTAAATCACAAGCCATTCATCATTCAAACCAATAACAATTTCTTTACTGGGCCTATAACAATTGGTCCAGTATAGAAAGGGTTGAATTTCCTAAAAAATCGAATTGATTGAAATTAATAGAGTTACATAAAATGAAAAAAATAAATAAAAAATAACGATTACATATACCTAATAGCAAACACTAATCCAAACTTTAAAAATCAAGGTAACCATACTAAAGTGTTGTCGTCCAACTCTTAGTCAAAATTTGAAACAAACTCTCTTTCTCTCTCTCTCTCTCTCTCTGGAGAGAATTATACAGATATTTACATTTAAGTACACTATTTAAAACTATTACACTATATGTTTTTAATTATAAACAAAATACATGCACATATAATGATTTTAAAAAAAAAAAAATCTCTAAATTGTGCCTAATACTTTACAAATAATTTTAAAGATGAAAAAGAAAAAAAAAAAGAATTTTAAAAATCTTAAAATGTTGAAATTTTTTCGAAAAAAAATTATCCAGTGTTTCCATTAAATGATTCACTGAATATGTTTTGTGCATCTTTTTATATACAGTGGTGGAAAAAGTCCTGAACACACTCATTTTTTTGGGTAATTTTTGTGTTTGACTTCATTTTTCGTTATGAAATTACCGCACTACCTTAAATATTGTTATTGGTTTTAATGTATTTATTTATGCTGATTTCAAATCTGTTTGTAGATTTCATCTTAAGTAAATAATTTTATTGATATGTTTAAAAATCCTTGACAAGAAAGCACAAGGTCACTGTAAGAATGAGTGAGTGTGTTTTCCACCAATGAAATGCTCCATTATTTCAAACAATCAAAGAGCAGTAGTGATAAAGGGTTGAAAGAAAAAGGTGAAACGTGGTTATTGTGTTGAATGCAGTTGTGTGCTTGTGGAAAATAAGGTATTGAAAGCAATTTGAAGTGCGTTTGTGGAAAATATTGGAATTATGGCTAAATTTTCATATCTGCCTGAGAATAAAGGTACAAAATAATACATTTGAAGGAAGAAGGTTATTCTATGCGCCAAATTGCTGCTAAAGTACCATGTGGCATTTCTACTGTTGTGAGAACTTTAAAAAGATTTTCTGAAACAAATTTTATTGCGCACAGCGGGCGATCAGGACACGACCAAGAAAAACATCTTTACGTGAAGACAGGTTATTGCACAGAATTTCACTTTCAAACAGAAAGCTTAATTCCTCGCAAATTTTGAAACAATGAGCTTTGACATCAAATGTGAGTTTACACCCAAGAACTATTAGAGGAAGACTGCTGGAAATTGGGTTACGAGGCTGTAAAGCGCTGACTGTATTTCAACTTACTTCCATTACTGACTGTATTTCAACGCAAGAGGCGATTGACGTGGGCAAGGGAACATTCATTATGGACTATTAAATACTGGGAAAAGTTAATATTTAGCAACGAGAGTCAGTTTTGTATTTCTGGCAACCAAAGTAGTGCATATGTAAGACGACGCACTCATGAGGAATTCAGCCCTCAGTGTCTAAAGCCCACAGTAAAGTACCCGGCAAAAGTGATGGTATGGGGTTGCATGTCTTCTCATGGTGTTAGAAGACTTCACATCGTTAACGGAACAGTGAAAGTCATGGATTACATTGAAATACTACAAAATAAATTGCTACCAACTGCGAGAGATCTTTTTTGGGAATCAGTCATGGATTTTTCAGGACGATAACGCCCCTTGGCATCGTGCAAAGGTAGTCCAGAAATGGTTGGAAGACCATACTGTGAATAGAATGAACTGGCCAGGACAGTCTCATGACCTTAATCCGATAGAGAGTTTATGGTTTAAAATTGGTTATGAAATTTCAAAGAAAAACCTTCAAACAAAATGAATTAATTGAAGCTTTAATATTTTCCTTCAACCATATTGTCACGAAAGATCTTCTTTTGAAATTGGTGCATTCCTTGCCAAAAGATGTACAGCCGTAATTAAAGCAAACCGTTGGCCCATAAAATATTGATTTTCTAACATCTGACAACTATGTAATTTTCAAAATTTTTATATATTAAATATACCGTATTTGTCGATTTTCGTGTTATTTTTCTTTGCATATTATGTTATTCAATATTGTTTTATTCTGCACATATTTCACATTATTGTGTTCAGACAGCTTTACTACAAAAAATATTTTAGTCATTAAGAAACTAATAGTAGATTTGAAATCAGCATAAGAAAATACATTAAAACCAATAACAATATTTAAGATAGTGCGATAATTTTACAACGAAAAGTGAAGTCAAATTTAAAAATTACGCTAAAAAATGAGTGTGTTCAGGACTTTTTGCCACCACTGTATGTGTGTGTAAAATATCTTATATAATTAAGTAATGTATTTAAAAAACTTATCTAAATGAAACTACGAATTATTAGTTCTTAAAATTCTTGTCCATGTCCTTCTAAAAGAAAAAAAAAGTCTTTTGAGCTGAAAATTTATTGTGTTCTGCATAAAAGCTAAAAAATCATTATTAGGCATCCCAAAAAATATTTTTAATGAGATAAGGGGTATTGTGTGCGTGTGTGTGTGACGTCATACAGCTTTCAATAACTTAACGTTTTTTACTTACAAATACGTTAATGAAATCGTGGAATATACCACTACTGACGCATTATAAACTATCAAGAAATAACGAAAAACCGAATACCAGCTCACTCTGTCTAATACAGTACAATTTTTACCGATTACATCATAAATTTTCTTTTTTTTCTGTCTTTGAAATACGTCTCGATTAGGAAGCTCTCGTTTTTATTGTGTCTACATTGCTTTGCCCCGTCTTGGTTTGGGAAGCTGATGCTTTTTATTGCGTCCATATTGGTTTACCTTGTCTTCGGACACAGTTTTCACTTACGATGCTGACGCGCAGCCTTACCTTGTCTTCGGACACCGTTTCACCCAGGATGCTGACGCGTTGCTTTACCTTGTCTTCGAACGCCATTTTCACTTAGGATGCTGACCCATAGATTTACCGTCTTCGGACATCATCTTCGCTTTGGAAGTTGACATTTTTACTGTATCGATATTGATATACCTTGTCTTCAATTATCATTTTCGCTTAGGAAACTGATGCTTTCAGCATTATATCGAAAAAAAAATTGCTATACTTTCTCTTCTTAGAGAAAGTATAGCAATATATATATATATATATATATATTTCTCTTCTTAATTTTCTCTTCTTTCTCTTCGCTTAGGAAACTGACGTTTTTATTGTGTCGATATAGCTTTACCCTGTCTTCCGATTCCGTTTCGGATTACGAATGAATTAATGAATTATTTTGTGCTCATTTTATTAAAAAAAATTTCTCGTATTATCTTTCATTAAATAAAGTGTGCGGATTCATTGCAGTAACCTCGTTTGATAAAAAGATCCAATTGTTAGAATCTTGTAATTTTCTATCATTTTTTATATTTTAAATTAATTTCTAATAATAATTCACCAGCTAAATATTAATTTTCTTTTTATAATAAATATTTGTTTTACCAGAATATTATCTTTAAGAAGTATCTGGAGTCAAATTTTAAAAGTATATTTTTTCTTCAATTTTAAAAGCAGTTTATTATTTTGCCATACGAGCATATTATAAATCCAAATAAAAATTACTTCATTTTTTGACGTAAAATAATTTGATAGAAAGAAAATTTATGTGAACTGGAGAAATCTTTCAAGTTAGAGAGTTTAAAGTTTCAAGTTAGAAACTCTAATTAAGTAAATTTAATGCTGTAACGGTGTGGCACATAGTACACTAGGAGGCTTGACACATAGCACACGATAGACTAGAAAGAGGGCGCTGCTGTGAACTGTTTTTGGCCTTTGAGCGGGAAGGAGAGAAGAAGAGGAGTCTCGAACGTAAAATGGACGAAGCTGCCTGTAGTTCCCGATGTGACTTTGAATTGTAAATGAAAATAATATTATAGTGATGTGTTTTGAAGGAAATAATAAAAACGGTAAATCCGGTTAATTAGAGCTGATTAATTTAACTACAAGACTATCTTACAATGCCAGGTACTTTTATACATGCAAGAAGAATCCATATGTCCATGCTCAGTAGCAATATCGAAAACAAAAATTAGTTTGAAAATTGTGTCCTGTTGGGTGTGGGTGTGGGACCACCCATACCTCCCAACCATTGGTTAAATGACACACACATCTCTAGTTCGAGTCGACGGTAGTTTGAACGTAGATCGATACATTTCTAGCATCTTACATCCAGTGGTTCTAGCTATCGTCGAGGACTAGGTAGAACCAACCTCAACCAACAAAAGAAAAATGCGAGACCACATGTTGCATACCGTGTTCTGATAATTGATACTCAGGGAAATCGATTGTTATACAGACCTACATGGTCTCCCAATCTGTAACCCATTCAAAACATCTGATGTTGGGTTGTTGAGAGACTAGCCTGTCATCCCTTTTCAGATGATACGTTTGATGAAGTGAAGCTTAGAATTGAAGCAGCATGTAATGAATTGAGCGTTTCTGTCATTCAAGCCCAGTTCGACCTAATGCCTAATCAGGTTAGGGCTGTTTTAGCTACAGATGTGGCAGCTGTTTTTAATGATTTCGCATCCCTGTAAAACCCCCAAATGCTTTCAAATTTAATCATTTTGTCTTCATTTCATACTGTTTACGTTCAATAAATATCTTTTCTTCACGGTGTTGCAATTCCAAAGGCCAGCAGTGTAATTTATTTTATTTAAGTACTGATATTAAATAATATGTATAGTTAGAATTGTCCACTATATAATGTTTAATTTAATAAATATATAGATATTAAATACTTATAAAATATCTGTGCATGGTAGGAAAAAATTGATATCATGTTTACATAATAGAATACCATTTAGTACCCTTTTTCAATTCCTACTATTGAAAAAGATACTATCCCTATATAATTTGTATAACTTGTTCAAATTTTCAATCGTTAATAAAATACTTTCTATTCACCCAGTCAAGTTCAAATAATTTTTTAACTTGTAGTGGATGACACTTGATGTTAATACAGTTCTTTCAAATATTAATTGATTTAATTTAATTAATTTAATTAATTATCGGTTTTTGACGCCAACTTAGAATCATCTACATTGTTGTAACAATGTAACTAATAAAACAATAACAAAAGTTGGCGTCGAAAAGTGCCAAACTAGCCAAACTAGCCAAACCGAGCCAAACTAGCCAAACCGAGTGTGCATTATCACAACAATGCAGACAAATCATGATCTTTCTTCAATTCCTTCTATTAGTTCACTCTCTCCTTATATTTATATATATCTTGGGTTCAAATTTTAAATTAATAAAATACTTTCTATTCATCCTTTCAAAGTAGGAATTGACTTTAAAAAACATTATATTTCTTGTTTATTCTGCAAATTGCCATAAACTTCTCAAGCTCTTTTTAAAATTTTAATATTTGTACACTGGTGTGCAAAAATTAAGGACGAGACGGTTTTTTCAATATAACTTTGTACAAAAGCTTTCCAAATCAACACATTTAATACCGTAAGATCCCCAATACGTAAGGACATGTGTAATATGTAAGCAACACTTACTAAAAGAGAAATCAGAGGGATAAAAAGAAGCTTGATTGAAAAAGTGGCATGGAGCGCAATGCGACTGAAGGCCGAAACATCCCTGTGATGGGTGTCCAGCAAGAAACATCCGGTCTTTAGTTGGGGATATGATCTCCTCTGATTGCTAGGCAGGTTTCACAGCGTCTGCCCATGCTGAGAATGAGGGTGTCAATGAGTTGTTAAGGCATTGCTGCCCATTCGTCTTGCAGCGCCAATGGAAGCTCCCGAATCGTTACTGGTGGTAAGGTACGAGCTGCCAAGCGTCTGCCTAGAAAATCCCATACATGCTCGATGGGATTGAGATCCGGAGATCGTGCCGGTCAATCCATACGTTCAATATCCTCACTCTTTAAGAGCTGGTCGGCAGCTACTGTGCGATGACATGGTGCATTGTCGTCCATGAAAAGGAACTGCAGACCCATAGAGCCTCTAAAAAGACGCACATATGGAAGAAGAATCTCGTTACAATAACTGGTCCCGTTGACTGAACCTGCGTCGAAGATGTGAAGGTCTGTACGACTACCAAGCATGATGCCTCCCCAAACGAGAACACCGCGACCTCCATACCTGTCCCTTTCAATGATGTTCGAGGGATGATTGTGGCTTCCCCGCTCTCTGCAGATGAGTATGCGATGAGAATCGCTACTCAAACTGAATCTGCTCTCATCTGTAAAGAGTACTCGTCCCCATTCATTGTCTCTCCAATTCCGGTGTTCCCGGCACCACAGAGAACGCCTTCTCCGATGGGCAGGCGTTAAAGGTACACACCGTACAGGGCGTCGTGCAAACAGACCACCACCGTGCAGTCTTCTAGCCACGGTAAAACGTGACATCGGTCGTCCAGTCGCCTGTGTCGTGTGTCTAGCGATTTCTCCCGCTGTCTGCCGCCTGTTTCTTCTGGCCTGTAAGACAATGTACCGGTCATCTGCGGGTGTGGTTCCCCGTTGACGACCACTACTGAACCCCCGGATAGCTGTTCCTGTAATTTGAAATTGTCTCCAAAGTCGTGAAACGATGCTGTGAGAAATTCCGAACTCTGCAGCCACACTTGTCACACTGCGGCCTTCCGACAACTTCCCAATGATTCGACCTCGGGTAAAAGCATCCAGATGTCGTCTAACAGAATGATTATTCGCCATTTCTCGCTGAGGCAGCAGCTCGGTGTGATTTTAACTGCTATACGGCGTGCAGTCTCTTTGCCAGAAATACTGATCTTACACCGACAACATGCTTTATACTACTCAGACACTCCCCCATTACGTCTACCTGCATATCTGCGCATGTGCTACCGTACATCACCTTACTTAATCTCCTGATTGGTCTTTCTGTTTGCTCTGCCTCTTCTTTCAGCTGATATGCTAATTTTTCGACTTCGTCCTTAATTTTTGCACACCAGTGTACATGCTAAAAATAACTAATGTACATAAAGCATTTTTTTTAAATAATGAATGCATGCAAAAAATATTATCGATTTATATATATATTTTTTATCTAACAATCCTTAAAATTTCATATCGCACATTCATTTGTTTTCTAAGAAATGAGCGTTAAAATATTAATGACACAATTAAAAACATGAATATTTTTATTTCAGCAAATATGTTCCTGGTAATGATCTGTTCTGCAAAAAAAAAGGATCATTTCTGAATAGAGTCTCAGAAAAAAATGAGTGTTGAGCATTAAACTACTTGTCAGTGAAAGGACATACAAAAACTTTCCTCATTATAATAAAACAAAAATTATTTTTTTATATGCTTTTGTTAAGACAGAACATTTTAGAGGCCGGAAAAAATAGGCTTTTGGGAGATTTTTTTCAGAAACACTAAAAAATAATTCAAGTTTACAAAAACGGGGTGTTATAATATAAAGAGTGTTTTTTTTTCAGGAATAGAAGTTTAAGTTGGCATTAGTTTCCAAGATGGCGACCGATTTAACAGCTGTCAAGTGATTTATTCTCAGTTTGGTTTGACAATTCATCATGAATAGACTCACGCCTGAACAGATTCGTCGAATGGCCCCAAAACGAGATTGCCGTTGTTCCCGATTTTCATAAGCGAATTTTGTTTAGCGATGAAGCGCTCTTCTGATTGAATGGCTACGTCAGCAAAGAAAACTGCCGCATTTGGAGTGAAGCTAATCCGTGTATGTCGAAACACCGTTACATCCAGAAAAACTGACTGTTTAGTGCGCTTTATGGGCTGGTCTAATCCTTCTTCAAAAACGATGAAGGCCACAACGTTACAGTCAATGGTGATCGGTATAGAACCATGATTACTAACTTTTTCATTCCTGAATTGAACAATCATGATGTCCAGGAGCTGTGGTTCCAACAAGATGGCGCAACATGTCACACAGCTCGTGCCACAATCGATTTATTGAAAGACACGTTTGATGACCGCCTAATTTCACGTTTTGGACCTGTGAATTGGCCTCTAAGATCTTGTGATTTAACACCGCTAGACTATTTTCTGTGGGGCTATGTAAAGTCATTGGTCTATGCGGATAAGCCACAAACGCTTGACCATTTGGAAGACAACATTCGCCGTGTTATTGCCCATATACGGCCACAAATGTTGGAAAAAGTCATCGAAAATTGGACGTCCAGATTGGACTACATCCGAGCCAGCCGTGGCAGTCATATGCCAGAAATCATATTTAAAATGTAATGCCACAAGATTATCTTTCGAATAAAAAAAATTCATGTCAATCGAATAATACATCGTTGTTTTACTGCAATTTAAAGTTCTATACCTCTAAAAAAACACCATTTATATATCAATGACTTGTTTACAATAATTTTTGTGAAGCGATTATTTTCAAAATGGTGGTTGTGCAGCGGTTTCGCAACGACGTTTTTGTTTTTTAGGTTTCATGGCCTGACTAACAAATCCTGTAATTTTTCAAACATAATAAATCAATTTTTTTCGATTATATATAATAACTGCTATAGAAGAACGGGCGAGTTTTGTGATATATTGATTTTTGACCAAATGGTACACTTCTAAAGTGGAAAGCGAAACATTTGCCTAAAAAATCGTTGGAAAATTATTGTTAATAACAAATGAACTATGCATTATAAAATAAAATCCTACGTACTTCCATAGACAATGTATTTTTCAAAATATATTCAAAATTTCAAGGGAATCGGTTAAAAATTGTCTGAGGTACGAGTCCGGCCAACTTAAAAATTGCAGCAGTAGAAAATCCTGAATATTTTCGCAATACCTTTAATTTACGATGCATGCACCATACAAAATTGGCCTTCAAAATTATCATCCTGCTCTTGCTTTTTTTTTTTTTTTTTTTTTTTTTTTTTGCTTAATCTTTTAAACGATTCTTGCTTCTTTTACTCAATGTTAGCGACCTCTCTGCAAGCTTTATACGCTGTTTGTTGATCTGCAGGCACATTTCGTAGCTGTTCAGGCTGATTTCCAAGTTCATTGATTTCATTATGTGCAAAAATGAAGAAATCCCGCTATTGGACACACAAACCGCAATATTCGTAGCTACATCCAAGACTGTCTTATCTATCAAAATGGATTGTTACCTTGTACTAAAATTCGAAAACCGAGTAATTAGAGATTTTTCCTGGCCATAATCTTTTGGGACATCATTCTTGAAGGTTCATTTAAAATATAAGAAAAATCAATTTTTTGAAAATTCTAGTGTGGCCTAAGGCCTTAATAATATTTACTTTCTGATATCTAAACCGTGATAGTGAATTCTAGGTATAAAAAAAAATTATTCAAATTATTAAAGAAATATGAATTTTTTTAAAAGATATTAATGAAAGCTATCTAAAAGACATTCAATTGATTATCTTCTTTATGCATAAAAATCTTCTGTGCGTGTGTTTGTCACTAAACTCCTCCTAAACGGCTGGACCGACGATTGAGATGAAATTTTTTGTGGCAGTTCAAGTAAATTCGAGAATGGTTTAGATTTACAATTCGGTCCAATATCGCAATTAGTTAAGAAGATAATAATTAAAAACATTCAAAAAAATACAACTCAACATTCACCTGCATTGTTGCAACAACACTATTGTTATAAAATAAAATTTCCTTTCAACTGAATGCTTTAATACGTGAGAAAAAAACCCTTTTCAAAGTTTGACATAAGTTGCCAAAAGGGTCGCTAAGTCGCCAACGTGGCTGTATTTGTATTTTTTTAAATAATTAGTTTTAATCAATTAATTTTTATTAATTATAATTAAAAATTATTGCATTTCCATCCAAAATAATCATGTACATTACATTTCAGCTCAATTGAGCGCTTTAAAATGTATTTTATTAACGATTGAAAATTCCACCAAGATAAATAAATAAATAAACAAACAAACAAATAAAATATGTATAGAGATCATGAACTAATAGTGGAAATTGAAAAAGACTTAAGTTGGCGTCGATAATGGTTTTTTCAGCCAAACCCGTTATTTATTCTTACGAAAATGCAGACGATTCACGCTTTTTAGCGTTTTTAATTAATATCTTTTTAAATAAACTTTATATATGTAATTCTTCTGTGCGTGTGTACGTAACTGAACTCCTCCTAAACGGCTGGTCCGATTTTGATGAAAGTTTTTGTTTGTTCCAGTGGACTCGAGAATGGTTTAGATTTATAATTCGGCTTCGAAATATTTATTTAATTAATTCTTTATTTATCAATTGTTGATTTTGGAATGTTTTACATTGGATCCGGCAGACTGCGCTGCGATCGCAGTATCGAATATTCAAAAATCTTTTATTTTGAATTTAAGATGTGTGTATAGGACAATGTCTGTCGGGTCCTCTAGTATTATATATATTTTAAAAATTCAGGGAACTCTTATTTGTTGCCTTTGCATGTTTTATTTTATTCGCCAATATATTGAGAAGAATTTAAATAGAGATCGTAATAAAATCGGTTAGTATGCAAGCCAACGTATTAAAAACATAGTCGATAATTATGAAGCTAGTAGAAAGAAATTTTAGAGCTTATAAAAAATTAAGCAGTTCTTTGAGTTTTTAATCCTTTTTAATCTCTCTTGTACTTTTTCACCCAAATCTAAATCTATAAAATTAAACTGAATTTTTTGTCACAATTATTTTTAAGGTAATTTTAAGCTGCGCCTTCACTAAGAAATTAGAAAGAGAAACTACTTCGGAAAGTTTTTGCTTATTTTTATGTGAATCATTATAACTGCAAAAAAAGGGCATTTTTTTAGTTAAGCTCTTAATACTCCCACAAAAAAATTCAAGTGTTATGTAATAACTGTCAAAAACAATGTCTACTGAACTCGTTATGTGAAATTATAGTTAGCGATAAATCTGACAAGTTATAACTTAATGCACTCAAAACACTTGAATGACAACAAATTTGACAAGAATAAATTTTGATCAAAATATTCACCAATGACTCGGAATCATATCTCAGAAAAGAAAATTCAGCTACATATTTATAAGAAAAAATATCTTTACTATTTCCTTATTCATTTCTAAAGATTGTTTGGGAAATGCAATAAATTTTCCAAATAAATACGGAATAAGATCATATTATTCATTTAAGCAATATTTCAATAACATTCTATTTCTACGAAAAAAAATTTAATGTCTAAGCAAATAATTCGAATATTTAAAGGAAAAATAAGTGATAAATACTTTCATTGAAAAAAAACTGCCTTTTCGTACGAAAGCCAAATAGGCCAGTAATAATGGTCACAAAATCATGACTGGATTGGCCTAGTTGCGCCATGAGTTCGAGTTTTAACTGATAAAAAACTAAACCTTTCTATTCTCACCTATTATCTATATCTTGTTATCTTTTCTCTGTGAAACTAAATACAGTTGTATAAGTGTGTGTGCGTCTTTTATTAAATTGAATTAGACAATACAGCCTTTATCTAGTTCAGTGCTGAAACTCTTTGATTGATGCATCTATACTGACATTTTTTTCTCAGTTGCTATTTGACTGGGCTTTAAATTTACTGTACAACTCAAAATATGATTATATTGCCCAAGTAAGATTGTTAATGCAAAAAGACCGTAATAAGAAAGAAAAAAAATCATCCAGTTTCCCTCTAGAAAGTGTTTTCTACAGAATTGCAAAAATAAATAAATAAATATTTTATAGAATAATTTTGTTACGAAACGTTCACACAAAAAATAATTATGTTGTGATTGAAACGGTTCCAAATTTTTTAAACGTGTGATAAAAAGGTTTATTTGCATCGTGCTAAAAGTGACACTGAAGAACGTTGGAGGCAGGTCTTGTGACTTTAACCATTAGCAAAGGGACGAAGTCAACACTTGAGGTGGTGATTTACTCACCATATCGCACTAATATGAGAAATTTGATAACGCTAGTCTAATTAAAGTGAAACAACTCTGCTACCAAACCATCTTTCGAAGTCCACATCCGTTACTCATTCGTTACGAGTCCATTATTCGATCAAGGAGACTACAGAAAGCACACAGGGTCAATGATAAATAAGTTATAGATCCGAGTTCGAGTTCTACGAGAAATGCTGACACCGTGCACTAACCCTGATTCAATTAAAGACTCATCGCGAAGTGGATAACGAACATAAAATAAGAAGAGGTTCTATGTCTTCACATGAAGACGGAAAGTGGGGAATACACAGCTAGCAATATTATATTCAATGCTAATACAATGATAACTTAAGGGAGAATAGTAAATGTAATGGAACCTGCTGCGCTAATTAACATTAACCAAACTTTTTTTCATTTCGAAAACGTTGTAAAATTTAACAAACGATAGAGCTCACAAAAAGTATAATTTTCGCGATGCATAGTCCTGTTGACTGTGATTATTAGTAAATTTAGTTCATTATAATAAAATATATCTGCGTTTAAAATAAGTAACCTTATTAAAAGGTAAAATATAATTTCTGTAAAACCTTAGCCAAACGAAAGGAATCCAGGGAAAAAAGTAAAACATTTTGCTAATACAGTAAAGAAATAGTTTTTATTTTTTTAGAATGAAATATATATATATATATAAAGAAAACATATTAATAAAATTACAAATAATTTCTTTTAGCATTCATCAGGTAGAAATTGTTTTGAAGTTTATAAACATTTAATGTTTTGACATTGTATTTTACTTGAGTATTTAAAAAATATTTAAGTTTACCTCTGCATTAAATTCTAACAGACTTTAAAATACTCATGGGTATCATTTGGAAAATTAAAAAAATAAACTATTCTCTCTCTCTCTATCTTCTCTATCTTCTGCAAGTGTAACTCGAATTTCGATATTGGAATCCAATTGTATTTCTTAAAATACTGATTAAATTGTGTAAAATTTTCTACAGCAATAACACAAAAAACTATCTGAATAGGATTAATACCTAGTGGTGTGTTGTTTAATTTGATGAAATTTAACTTTAATACAATTTTCTTTTTAATTGAGCATTACGATACAATAAAAAAAACTAGTGTTCTAAAATAGTTATTCTTCTTAAGGCATATAAATTCTACCTGTTAGTTTTTATCAGTAAGAAATGTAGTAATCTCAAGGGGAAAAAATGGAGCAATTTTTTTCATTTTGAGTTTTTATTCTTAGTCAGCTCGGTGGCTTAGAGGTAGGTTGCTAATTCGATTCCGGATGGAGTCGATAGATTTTGTGGATGCGAAAATCGTAAGCCCGCATGACATACAACTATGTTATCTGTAAAATATCCCTTGAGTTTCAATATGGCCCAGGTACTCTCAGTAAAACTAATTCAAGCGTCAAAAGTTGGTTGTGAGAACCACCACTAGATGGTGTCACCATTGAAATGGTTCTCAATAATTCTCTATATATATATATGAAAAATGTTTTTCGTGATGCTGTGATAAATTTTTGTCGTTGTTAAGGTTTACTGCAAGAGATGGCGCCAGGATATATTTTAAATTTATTCTAGACTACTAATACATTAGAACTACATAATACATGTAAACTACAGCCTTACAATTTGAGCAATGAATGTGAACAGTTGTATAGTTTGTACAATGGGGTTTGGCCAACCGTGGGGGACTCCCTTTCCCTTTCAGTAATCAATTAAAGAAAACATGATATTCACTTGAAGATACACAATCTATGAAAGGGTAAATAGAAAAATAATTTAAAAAATGAAATATAACAGTTGTACTTCTGTATTTTTTTCTCACAGAATATCGCATTTGCCGAGTAAAACATTTGTCACTTGCCTGTTTTGCAGAATTCTTTCAAAATGTCACGAAGTTAGGATTCAGCTGAGCTGCTTTATTTGTCCACTCGGAAAAAAGATATTGAAAATCTTGCTTCTTTTTGATTCTCGAAGCGTTCAAATACAAAATTTTTGAAAAGGAAGCTTTCGAATCATCTGCTGAACCATTTGTTGAGTTCTCGTTTCTTTAAAATATTTTTTTTCTTTCTTTTATTCTAACGGTGAAATCCAAAAGAAAAAATACTTTTTTTTTCAAAAACTTTTGTTGTTCCCCTTTCCGGTTATCTTAACAGCATATGTTCGGTATACTACAATTAAATGGTTAATGTTGGCACTGTTATTGAATAATCTTTTAGTATCATTTTGTATAATCATTTAAAACTTGAATAGGGATTTTGGAACTCATATCATTGCTCAAAATTGATTTTTGGAACTATCATAATTATCGTATCTTTGAAGTATATAGCAAAAATAAAATAATAATAATAAAACTTAATATTCAGAAATAGATATTCAAAGAATTTCAGTACATTTTAATAAGAAAATTTATAAGGTTTTCTCTTGTTTTTATTATGATGTCTTGTAATAGTTTCTTTTCTGTTCCAATTATACTACTTCCAGTAAGCCAAATTTATTTCTCGAAGTTGAAACGTGTATGCTGTGAATTAAAGAGAAATTTATATATCTAGATTTTATTTCAAATTCCCTTCTAACTTGCCGTAAGCGAAGATAAAATTTGACATTAAAAGAGAATTGAAAAAGAGACTGAAAAGAAAAGGTTTTAGTATAAGAATGGTTTTACTGAGTCTTGATAACATATAGAGTAGGGTTAAGCATTAAGTCGATCGCGATAGACCGGTAGACCACCAAGACATTTTGAGGTGACTGCTTAAAGTTTAGTAGTTAGTAATTATATACCGGTATACTCAAGAATGGCTGACAGTGCGCAGACTAAGTCTTTTTCTAGCTACAACTACGAAAACTAACTTCAGATAAAAAAATATTTCATTTTTTAATATATTTTGAATTGTTTAAAAAATGCATCATTTGATATTATTATATCTTTGTCTGAGTACTCTGAAGAAATCGACTTGCAATGAATCCTTGGACATTGCGGTGTAATTGGTAATGAGTTAGTGGACCACTTAACAAAGAAGAGAGCTTCTATTCAACAGACAACAACGAAAGCTGTCGCTTTTATCAGTTTCAAGTGTATTATTAAGAAAACGGTGGATGATCTCACTTCGATTCAATATCCAGAGACATTCTGGTGGAATAATCTTAAAGATCTTCCCATGTGACCAAGACGTTAAGCAGTTACCGAATTTCTTCTGGATTATGGACACGACCGTCTCCTTAAACATCTTCATCGAACTCATGTTACACAGGCCCTTTTCTGAACACTCTATGATATTTATGAGGACATGAATGTGTGTGACCAAAACGTTAAGCAATTGCCGAATTTCTTCTGGCTTATGGACACGACTGTCTCCTTAAACATCTTCATCGAACTCATGTTGCACAGGCCCTTTTCTGAACTCTCTATGATATTTAGGAGGACATGAATGCTGACCACATTCGCCGCTATTCAACACTAAAGGGCTCCGCTTCGTGCAATCTTTTTTGGCAAGCTAGGGACTTATTGGGTTTGTAAACTTTTCTCGTCACGTTGTTATTTCCTACTTTGTTTGTTTTGCCTTTTTTTGTCCCTACCCCTTTTTAGAGTAGTAGTATTTCATAACCTTGGTCATTGGAAAAAAATATTATTATATTTATGGATTTTATTATTATGCTTGTATCTTTCGTTTTGCTTTAAACGCGGTTTTAAAAATGTGATTTTTTTTTTCATTTTAGTTATGTAGGTAAGTACATAGTCCGTCCGTATTAGTCCATTTCCCGTAGTGTAGAAATCTGTTAAGGGCCAAGCGTCCTCCCGTTGGTCTGGAGTGGAAGATAGGAGACGGGATGTCAGAGCTCAGTTGGTGGCCGTGGTTGCCTAGTTGTGTCAAGGTAACGGACTTGTGGCTGGCGTATCATGAGTTCGAGTCTTGTACCACTGAAGACCCGCCGCGAAGAGAATGCCAGTTCTGAAACTTTGAAAATAACCAAAGAAAATTAGCCAGAGATTTACAAAACAAATACCATATATTTCCTTGCCGAGAAGTTTTGGAACTTTTGTAAAGTTACAGCAACGGAGTCGGCTTACATACGGATCCGCTTTTCTTGAAAGAAAAAAAAACGTAGCTTTAGGAAAAACGGGATTTTTCTTAATATTCACCGTTGCCAAGCGCATTCGTTGCTCATCTTTAAACTTTTTGAGTGCTTTGAATGAAACTTTTATTCTAAAAGAAGAAAGATAAAGTCTCATAAATCTTTCGAAAGCATAGTTCGAGTTACTGCATAGTTCGTAGAATTCGCCTTCACTTATAGGGAGGGATCTCTGAATGTATGTGATCATCATGTACCGGGCTGTTCCTCCAGGGCACAAACATAAATAGACAATCACATACCGTATATCAATTTCTCTTCTCGTCCATTTTACAAGTAAAAAAACTGACGCAGAAAGTGGGACTAACACAGATTGTCTACAAGATAGCAAATGGATGCGTTAGCATAAAATAGAGAACATTTTACAATAGAACATAGAACAAACATTACATTTAACTGTCATCGTAGTGCGTTTGGCGTATTACTTTACAGCAGTTTGATTAAAAATAGTTCACTCATTTGGCAACATTTTCACTCTTAAGATGACGAGTTTAAAAATTACAGGAATTCTTTTCAGCTCTGCTTATTTAAGAGTTTCGAGAATTTAGGGTTATTTTTTAAGAAAAAGCGCTTTCTGAACTTATACACAGATAGGCTTATATTCAAAAACATGCGGTATACGAAAGAAATACAGTTAACATTCCTTGTTTACAAGAATTGTGTGACAAAGGAAAATGAAAAATAAAGGAAGTATATCAAAACAGCTGTATGGAAAACAAAGAGATACGAATTATTGAGTTTACTGAAACAAATAAGGATTTTATTTACTTCTTATAAAATAATAAACAGAAAATTTGAAGTATTTGTAAAAGCTATATACTTATTTATACTCTGGGTTTATGAAATGATTTTAGTAATTCTTTTATTATAATATGTAAAACACGGTAAATTTCTAGTAAATAATAGAATTAATTTTAATCTAATTACTTTTTTGTTATTTAATTCTTTCTCATATCACATTGAGCTTTTCTTTCCAAATAACAATTTTTCATTGTTATGTTTCTTACACTTGCATGTCTCTCTTGTAGTAGCTCATTAATATTTCGGATACTAACCAATGTAATCGTTTACGTTGTCTAATTTCGAGAACGTTTTTACTTTTTTTCTGTTTTATTATATAAATAACTTCAAAAATGCAGTATTTACAAGTGAGCTTCATTTAACCTAAGAAGTATGTTCTAATTAATCTTTGATTGTTCTAAATTTGTTTTCTGTTTTTGAGTTGTGTGTATTATTCCTCCAAGAAATCATCGTTTTTATATGAAATTCGTGTCTAGTGATTTAATACGTCGTATTCGCTTTTGTGTTTTAGTCTTTTTACATGCATCTATTCAATACATAATTTTAGATACATGTAATTTCACATTGCAATTATCCTATTTCCTCATCACCAATTCACGTTTTTAAGGTATCCGTACACCTTCAAAACATCATTTTCATCAAATTTTTCGATTTTTTAATTTAAATGTTATTTGAAAATATGAACTTTTTTCTTTAAAATGGTGTTTAAATTTTGTTTCTATCTTATTTAGAACTTAAGTTATGGGGATTTGAGTTTCATTCGATAGCACCTTTTTGAACCCGGAAGTACAAGTCTGCATTGTGAAGTAGAAAAATGTTTGTTGACATTTTTATTTTTTCAAAGTATCGTTTAAATATGCAATAGTAAGAAATTTAAACTTTTTAAAATATGAATTTGAGTTTTCAGAATTATCAAGAATATAATTGGCAACAGGTTTTTATTTATATTTTTATCTAGAATCTGGCAAGAAAATAGAGTGCTTTACTGTTTGTTTACATTTGCTTATGATTGCGTAGCTCTTTATAAGCTTTTGTTTAATCCTTTTTTATAGCAGAAAATTTTAATTTTTGTCATTTAAAATGGGTAATTCTAAACGTAGAGTTAATGCAAAGAGAAAACGCCAATTTCTAGTAAATGGATCTACCATTAAACATTCAAAAAATAGCAGCGCAACATCTACCAACGCCAGTTCTTCAAAAATTAAATACCTGCTGCCTTTGATGAAGAAATAGCAGAATATCAACGTAAACCACTTACTGGTAACAGAATAATTGATATGGAAGTCCTTTTAAATTTGTTTTTACAACTTTGCTGCCCAAGATGTTTCGAAGAAGGTATCCTGCTTTCTGAGGATTCCACATATGGTTTGTGCTCAAATTTTGTTATCAGGTGTAAACATTGTGACTTTTACTCAGGGTTTTCTAGTTCAAAGAAAACTTTAAACTGTCCTGAAGTAAATACAAGATTTGTGTATGGTATGAGACAAATTGGGAAATGTTTTTCTGCTGGGTTTAAATTATGTGGTACGTTAAATTTACCCAGGCTCAGTAAAACTGCGTACACTAATCATGAGAATAAACTCATGTTAGTGAACTATCAATGCAAAAAGCAGCTTCTGAACTGTTAGTGCTACATCCTACTAAAAATAAAATTGTTGAATGTGGCATTTCAGTTGATGGAACGTGGCAGCGTAGAGGTTACTCTTCCATGAATGGGTGTGTCGCAGCTTTGTCAGTTGACACTGGTAAAGTAGTAGACATTGAAATATATATATATATAATGTCGTCATATTGTCCCACCTGCAGAAAGATTTCTAAAATGCCTAGAAGCATTGAGTCGGAAACTTTTGCAGCAGATCACGTGTGCCATAGCAATTTTCAATGTTTTGCGTCAAAAATGGAAGCTGTTGGTGCTACGAGAATCTTCCAACGTTCTATTGTCAAACGAGGCTTTAAATATGCACATTATTATGGTGACGGAGACTCTAAGGGCTTTATCAGTGTCAAAGATACTTATGGGAAGGATAGCGTCACAAAATATGAATGCATTGGTCATGTTCAAAAGAGAGTAGGTGCGAGATTGCGCAAACTAAAGTCTAAAAATAAAAATCTGTCTGGTAAAAGGCAAACTCACCGACTCTTTTTATTGACCGATTGCAAAAACTATTATGGGATTGCTGTTCGTAGCAATGTTGGAAACCTATCCGGTCTTCAGCAAAATGTTATTGCGGCTTTGTTTCATTGCTCATCAAGTGTCGAGAAACCGATGCATGGGCAGTGTCCCATTGGAAAGATAGTTGGTGCTACTACCAGCGAGCACTGTCTTGTGGCAAAAAGCCAAACGAAAAATATAAAGGCTTATCAAATGAAGTACTAAACACGATTAAGCCTACATATTTAGAGTTGTGTACCAAAGAACTACTTACTAAATGCCTGCATGGCAAAAACACAAAATTCAAACGAGTGTTTAAATGGCGTTATATGGCAGAGAGTACCCAAGGAAGTTTTCGTGTGCCTCAAAATTTTAAAAATCTGGTGCATTGATGCTGTGATCCAATTTAATGATGGATACAAGGGTTGTGTTGAAATTTTTAAAAACTTAATATAACTCCTGGTTATTTTACATTAAAAGCATACAAACATCTTGACATCAATAGAATTAACGACGCAGAACGACATTCAACACCAAATGTAAAGCAGCGTAGAAAACTTTTAAGAGCTACAAGGAAAAAAATCAATGTTTTAGAGAGTAAAGAAGGTGTTATTTATAAATCAGGAGCATTTTTAAGTATATCAAATTGTGTTTAATATTAAAATTTGCAGTTCAAAGTTTATTTCTGATTTATCTCAAAATGAATTTGTTTAACGTATTGACATCTGACAACGTAAATATCAGAAAAGTTGTGAACCAAATTAGTTCAAATTTTATAAATATATTTGTTTTATAGATTTAAAGAACCCCTACTACTTTTCATAATTATATAGTTGATATGTTTCTAGTAACTAAGGTATATATCATGCTCGTAATAATTTTTTTTAAGTGATTTTTCAATGTTCTTTTACTCGAAACTTGATAAAAATGAAAATAAATTGATTATCATCAGGAAAATAATACCAGCCTTAAAAAAAAATGTTATAATGATCATCATCAAATTTACAGAAAAAGGGATATTTTTGTTTTACATTTGAGTTATGTGCGTTATTCTAATAATCAATTTAATTACTATTTACACTATGCTTTACTCCCTAAAATTTTTTTATGTACTACAAGTAACATATTAAATGTATTTTTCATAGTTTTAAGTTATATTTCATCAGTAAAAAATATTTTAATAGCAAATATTACAGTTTTTAAAAAAATTTTCTTCGAAGGTGTACGGATACCTTAAAGTATTTTAAATTTTTTAAATTCGTCACATCCCTTGAGGATTTTTGAGTCTCTGTATTGAAACTCGAACAATGGGCCGTATTTCATAATTTAACGATTAAGTAATCGTTATTCTATAGAATACCTAGTTAAAGCGTAGAATTCAATCATATTATATACTTTAACTGAGTTATCTAGTTATTTCATGAATAATATCTAGTTATCCTATCAAATAACGGATTTCACACTTTAACAGTAACATATACATCAAATTACTTATATATTAATAAAACAAGATTTTTATTTTAATTATTTATATCCGGGGTAAGAATTTCGTCGATCGCCAAGATATTTTGGTGTGACCTCCTGAATATTTTAGCAGTTAGTAATTATATACGGAAATATTCAAGATTGGCTGACAGTATGCAGACTAAGTCTTCTACTGACTAAATCAACCAAAACTAACTTCAAATAAAATGTTTTGATTTTTTAATGTATTTTGAAGTGTTTGATAATGAATGTATCATTAGATATTATTATATTTGTGTGTGTGAGTATTATTATTTTTATGTTTGTATCTTGCGTTTTGCTTTAAACGCTGTTTTTTAATGCGTTAGTCTTTTTTTAATTTTAGTTCTGTAGATAAGTACATATGTCGTGTTAATTATTAAATTGTTATAAATATAGTACACCTTTTCTTACCTCACCACACCTACGACATTGAGCAGTGGCGCACACAAGAATTTTTCGGGGTGTGAAAGTCTACCGTTCTCATATGGAACACCAAAATACTCTCAAACATATTTTTTAGCATTAATTAATAAATAAATATCAATAAGAATTATTTTATCACATTTTACGTAGTATATATTCATGGGATTATAATCAGTCGGAAAAAAGTCAAGGGCAATAGGGGAGGACCGGGACCTATATATCCTCCTTGTGTGCACCACTGACACTTGGTGGACCGCCCCACCTTGAAAAATTAGAAGTAGCTCGTACCTTAGAAAAGTCAACTCACCCCTGACTTATATACTACTAGTTAAGAAAAAAAATCTTGTTTTATGGAAAATATTATCAGTGCTGTTGCAATTGCATTTGGTACTTCTTGCATTGAAAATTGTAATTAAAGTTAAGAAGCTAGCTATACTGATGAACGCAGCGTCCTTGAACAAATGCAACAAAGTTCATAAAATTAATATTTCCGTGCTCACGAACATCTGAGATATGTTTCTCTATCCACTACTGAAGTTTTAGTGAGTCGCCACGTCTCTCAGCAAACCACGTTGCACAATATACTTATCCAAATGATTATAGCGAAAATAATTTATTAGTTTCTGCGGGCCAATAATGGTTGCAATCTGAATAAATTTAGTGTGTTTGTATTTGTGGTCTGTATATTAGATGACGACCTTACATTTAAGTCAGTGTACCGCGAGCTTAATGGGTAGGTTTTCTCCTTATTGGCCAGCTGTGTGTTATAGTCGACTCCTTTATCGCAATGTGAAAGGCATCAATGAAGAAATCCGATGTTTAAGTGTGGTTAGCCGTTATGTTATGATAAAATGAAAAATTACGTTTTCTCCCTTGTAAGACAGTGCTTCTCAAACTTCCAATATTTGTTTCCAATTTTCATCACCCCATACAATAATATTCCATTGAAAGCAATAATGCGCTACTTTGACGCTAAGGTTACAATATGATTTTAATTACAAACCACGCAGATTATCAAGGTAAGTATTAAATTTTGCATATAATTTTGTAATAACAAACCCAGAGAAATCAGTATTAATTATTAAACGTGTTCTTAATTTAGTATTGATATAATAATTATCAAATACTGTGCAGTACTGATACATGTATAAGTTAATTACATCAATGTGAATGTATATTTTATTATTTAAAATGTCACAGACCATATTTTGTTTTATCTTCTTTCAGTTAATTAATATATATATTTTTAAATAATCTTTTATTTTTGAAATTTTCGTTGTGCTTGCGCCCCTGGGGGCACGCTCAGCAGTTCAAGAAACATTGCTCTAGGAGCAATATTTAGAAAGCCTAATTTCTCAAAAATTAAATACATAGAAAAGGATAAAGGTTAACGATACTGAATAACTCGAAATTTAATTATTATTATTCAACCAGTACAATTACACAAATGTAATTTAAAATTTAAGTCTGTAACAGTTGTTTTTCTGTCGAGTAGTGCTTTTAAGTCCTGGTGCAACAACGGATCCCGTCGTATAGAATGGATGATGCACGCTAAATCTGTTTAGGCTCAAATACCTCACGTTGGAAGGATGTGGACGTTTAAAGAATGAGGTGTCCACTCAGATGTCATTCTATTCGCTTGACCATGGTTCAAAATTATGAGCTCTTTTGCTATCCGAATATATCACCTTATAGTTTTACCTGTATATATATATATATATATATATATATATATATATATATATCAGTGGTGGTCTAATCAATATCTTTGGTTTAACATACTTAAAATTATTCTATTAAAAAACTTAATTTATTTCCTAGTGAAAAACAAATCTTTTGATCTACTTTTAGTTAAATTAGCTGTGTGTGTGTGTCATGCCTTCCAAAACCATTCGTCAGATTACGATGAAACTTTGAGGAATGTTTGGACACATGCTTCTGAACGTTTCTCAGTTAGTTAAAATTGCCTCCTAAAGGGCGTTGAAGGGCTTAAGGGGCGTAAATTGTTTCCATTTTTAAACTATTGAATGTACAGACTTAAAATTTGGAAAGTGTGTGAATAAGTGAAAATTGACCTCCCCTCCCCCCCAAGTGGTATTGCGGAGAGTTTAGGGGCGTTATAAATAATTATTTTCATTTTTAAACTTTTAGACGCATAATCTTGAAATTTGACAAGCAGATTTCTTTCACGGATTAGAGATTTGCTACGAAATGGGTTTTACGAAAATTGACCTCCCTCCCAAGTGACGTTAAAGATAAATATTCTCGTTTTTGAAATATTAGACCTACAGATTTGAAATTTGATAGGCCAATTATTTTTATGGAATAGAGTTCGTTCCTCTAAGAACGGGTTTTGCGAAAATTCACTCCCAAGGGATGGTGCGAGGCCTTAATTGGTGTTAAGCAAAAACATACCCGTTTTGAACTGTTAGTCTTACAGACTTGAAATTTGGTAAGCATGTTACTTTCATGGAGTGCAGATCCATTACAGAAGTGGTTTTGCGAAATTGACCTCCCAGGGGAGATATAGATAAAAATTTCCCGTTTTGGGACTATTAGACCTACAGACTGGAAATTGTACAGGCATGTTCCTTTCATGGAGTTCAGATCCGCTAATATATGGCTTTGCGAAAATCGACAACCAAGGGTGATTGTGAGGGGTTAAGTTATAGAAAAATATTCTCGCTTTTGAACTATAAGACCTACAGACTTGAAATTTGGAAGGCATGTTTCTTTCGTAGAGTAGTGATCCGCTATAAAAAGGTTTTTCGAAAATAGATCCCCAATGGGGGCTGTGAGGGGTTAATGGGTGTTAGAGATAAATATTTCTGTTTTTAAACTATTAGACCTTCAGACTAGAAATTTGGTAGATGTGTTCCTTTCTTGGAATAGAGATCCGCTAAGAAAGGGTTTTGCAAAAATCAACCCCCTAAGGGTTTGCAAATGGAGAGAGATTTGCAATTAAGAGCCGTTATGGATAAATTTTCACGTTTTTTAACTGTTAGAACTGCAGATTTGAAATTTGGCTAGTATATTCCTTTCAAGGAGTAGAGAACTGCTATAAAAGAGGATTGACAAAAATTAAACCCCAAGGGGGTTGTGAGGGTTTAAAGGGGTGCTATTGATAAAAGAGAATTCTGTTTTTTCGAACTATTAAACCTAGACTTGAAATTTAGCTGGCATGTTTCTTTCATGGAGTAGAGATCCTATAAAAAGGGTTTACAAAAATTAATAGCCAACAATGTTTGTGAGGGCGCTTTTTATAAAAAGAATTCCCTTTTATAAACCTATAAGCTTGAAATTTAGAAAACATATAACTTTCGCTGAGAAGAAGTCTTATAAGAAAAGGGTTTCCAAAATTCAACCCACATGGTTATAGATCAAAGAAATCCTTTTTTTCAACTACTAGACCTACAAATTTCAGATTTGGCAAATATAACTTTTTTGTTCAGCAGAGATATGCTAAAAAATCCTTTTTTTTCGTTTAATTTGCAGTTCACTAAAATTTAACACATAAAATTTTTTTTTACCTTCACTTATGTTTATTTTTCAATTTACTTGTGCGAGAGAGAGAAGAACAGATATACCACCTAGTACATTATAAGAGTATATAAGCGTGTATTTTATTTTAATTCGCACATCAAGGTTTTTTCATACTTGATCTTTTAACTATGTTTTTGGTGTTATTTTACTATATCAATTAAAATAAATTTTTATTTAATTTTCCTGTCACTGAGAGTGTTTAAATATGTTTTTCCAAGTCTAATTATGTAAGTTAATTAAAATTTAAGACTGGAGTTGTTATGATAATTTTTTATTATTAAATTTTTCTTCACAGTCTAAAAAAAAGAGAGAAAAAATATTCAGCCTGTCCCCTTTTGCTTCAATCTGTATGAAATTAATTAATATATCAATCAATCAATTATATGCATATTCGTTTATTATGTTTCAATATTTGTAAGAAATAAATTTTTATTTTATTGTTATAAAAACATAAGAAATGTAATGGTAAAATACCTGACCAATTGGCTACCCATCTTCTCCTAGCCCCATTATTTACATGATGAGATAACCTCGTTTAACGCTGTTTCATATTACGCTCCACTTTGATGGAACGTATACCCCGCGTTAAGCGGGGTCTTACTGTACTCAGTACCTGCGGGATGTGACTAGAATTGAGTCAAGTACTGGCAGACTACAAAATGTTATTCTAATATTTCGTAAAAATACGTGAAAAATAGTTTATAAAAAAAATTGAAAAAAATCCCAGAAACAAAATTATACATTACATCATCTCATGTTAGCTCATCTAATAAATTTACAAATGAGTGAGTCCAAAAATGTCGAACAGTCTTTAATATATGTATAACTTAAAACGAATCATTAACAGGATCAGCACACAGTACATGAATAGCAAACTTTAATTTTTGCTGTAATTTTTATTTTTGGAATTTCCAAAGAAGTAAAAAAAAAGAGATTTCTTGAACCATTTTTAAGTGACCTCTCTGCTCACCTTAACATGTCCATCTGTCAAATACATGTGGTATATCTGAGCACATGTTCTATAGCAAAAATAAATTCCCACTTAATGTATGACTTTGTTCCTTTTTCAATTTCTACTAATATATATATATATATATATATATATATATATATATATATATATATTAATTCACACACACACTCTTTCTCTCTCTATATATATATTTATCTTGCTCAAATTTTTAATCGTAAGTAAAATACATTTTAAAGCGCTCATTTGAGCCGAAATTTTCTCTACACGATTATTTTGATTGACAATACGATAATTTAATTATAATAAATTAAATTAAATGACTGAATCTAATTATTTATATAATTACGAATACAATCATGTTGGCTTCATTTTTAGCGATTTGGGTCAAAACTTTGAAAGATTTGTTTTGCTCACGTTTTAAAGTAGTCAATTGAACTGAAATTTGATATACACGATTGTTTTGGATGACAATATGATACTTTAATGATAATTAATCAATTAATTATCCCTTAAAATTGTGACCCTATCACATGTATATACATATTTATATTGATTGTAATTATTTGATAAAAATTAACTAAATTAAAATTTTTCTTTGCTGTTTCTTAGTAGGAATTGACTTAATTTTTTTTTTATATTACTTCTTATAATTTTTTTGTATGTTGCTAGATATATTCCAGATATATATGCTCATTGGTACTGAAATAATTTTTGTAAAATTCAAATAGAATTATCTGTAAGATTTTGCGCGTAACACAAATACGTATGACTAAAAGGGTTGTTAACGCCCATGTAAACATTGGCATGTTGACGCCACATTTTGGCGAATTTTTGAATTGTAAATTGTAAACAAATAATGGCAACGCATAGGGTTTCCGCAGCAATGTGTTTTGTATCTCGAATGTTTTGTAAAATTATTTGAGATCGTTCGAAAGACTTCATGTCGGAAGTAGTATAAATTAAATTTGGATTTTTTTAATAACAATTTTGCGTACAGTTCATTTAAAGTAATAACCCAACAAGAGTTATAATTGCATATGAACCTCATTAATCCAACTTAATGAACGAAATACTTAAGTTTATCTAAAAATTATTTATTCAATTTAAATAAGTATTTTTAATTTTAAGCAGCATTAATTACTAATCATGGTACTAGTTTGATTTTAAATTTTTTGAAGGCTGTAATACGCAGCAATTCTGATTAACTTCATCGTGAATAAAACTGCTTATTTATATTGATTTTTGGGGTAATTACTAGCTGACATTTAAAATTTAACATTAAATAAATTCAGAGGATTGGAGCCATACTCTTAAAATTTTTTCAGTAGCGTCAGTATAGAATAACAGAAATAGAAATCTTTATAATATACTTGTGGCGGCTCTATCTGCTTCCTTTCAAAGACTAATCCTCTTGGGTAATATTGGGTCTTTAAACATAATTTCTATTATAAACCTTTCCCCGAAGAAGATGTGTTTGTAAGTAAAGGCTTGTATATAAAGATTAAACTTTCAAGTTAGAGGAGAAAGAGGTTAGACTGCTAACGGATAGGAATGATTGATTAAATGTGAAGTGAGACGTGAATACATTGTAACTAATTAGGGTAATATTAAAGATTGACGATTTGTCAACTAATGCGTAAATGATCCTATTTATTAAGACTCTTCGTATCTTGTCTACTTCGCTATTGCTTTTCATATTTAGTATTTGGGTGCATGTCTTAATTTGATTAATATAATTTGTGTGCTGCTGTTTATTACTGTGAATGAATTGTAGTTATTTTGAATAAGGCTAATCTTCCTTTCGACTCTCCCTCACTAATAGACGTCACGGGACTACCATTTTAGCCTACCTATTCAGATATAAAAAACATAACGGCACACAAATATTTGCCGACTAAAACAAAATTTTAATTTTCCTCTCCTTGTTTTCATGTACCTTAAAGCTTTTCAGAAGCAGCCATTCTGTGCTAAGATTTCAGAAGCAGCTATCCTGTGCTAAGTGTTTAACAATCATCTCCAAAATTATATGTGAATTCTACTCATTTGTTGAAAGTATATTTTAGACACGAATTTTAATTACTTGATTTGGTAACTTATTGTGATTCGCATACGAAGGAAGAGGTGAATTAAAAAGATTACTTACAAAGTAAACACACAGCGAATATATTCACTTTAAATTAATGAAATTCACTTGAATCAAAATTTAAATGTCAAATGCATTGAATAATAGTAAAATAAAGAATAATGCAGTTAAATTAGAAGCAAATACAAACCAGGCTTTTGAAAAGTAATTTTTAAGAAACTATAATATTATTTTACTATAATTTTTTATTTGAAAGAAATTTTACTTTCCTATTTTTAAAATTTTTTACTCAATTCTGATTGAAAGATTTTAAAAAATACTTAATACACACACAATTAAGGAATTATTTTTATCTACGCTAAAAATAATATTTAAAAATAGACTTAAGAAATAAATTTTTTTTTATATATTTAGTCGCAAAAATTATCTATAATGTCATCATATAAATGTAATATTCGTATCATTTAGTGCAATTATTCAATATTACTTATAAATATTCTCATCGATCAACAGGAAAGTAACAGCCATGGAGTTTATGATACAATTGTATTAATTGTATAATAAAATACGAGAAAGAAATTCCAGATATTCTGTTAAGAAATAATATATATATATGACCACAAGCAATTTTTAAATGTATTTGTATAAAAACATTTTAATTCCCAACGTTTCTGAAATAATTCTTAGAGAACTAATTCCTTTGAATAATTCTTTGTTTGATTGTTATATTTGAAAATAAAAAATCAGAATTCATTTCATCTTTCATCTGCTTACTTGTAATTTGAAAATAACTAAATATATTTCTGATTTAATAATTCTATCATAATTATATATGCCTAAAATATTATCAAATAAAATTATTCTAAATTTTTTACTAGCTACCAGATATGCTTATATTCATGTATGACACATGACCTTAAGACTTTAACTTTTAAAATGCAAATACATGTTTTTGATTTACTTTATAAAATTTTAACAATATTTTATCCTGCTCATGAATAGTATTTTTTTCTGCCAAATGCGTGTTAAGAGAAAAGCATGAAGAAACCCTTTATTACTGCGTGTAAGATTATTGCCTAAGTCAACTTTGTCACATCTATGTCTTTTAAAGTATAGTATACTGTTGCATTCCATCGCATTATTTTCAAAATCTAGAAGTTCATCATCATCACTTTCAGATATAACTCTTTTCACCGCCACTTTCTTAAAACTTCGAGACTTAAGCTCCAGTGTCATTTAGGTTGCTGAATTTAAAGAAACGAATCAAACCGGAATGTCTCTTGTAGTCAGTTTTAAATATCCTTTCGGTAAAATTACTCGATAAATGCGTTTTGCCATTCTTTCACAAATAATTTATCAACCTTCTATACTTTCAAATATACATATTCATCGTCGACACCAATAGTTTTCGTGTGACCCCAAGGATGACGTAAATCCTCACGATAGCGTAATGTGATGCGCATGATATGCTTGCTTAGGTATAGACCTCGTCATTAAAAGTTAAGTTATAAAGTTATAAAGCCCACCTTCATTAACGTTCATGTTGCTTGTAAATAGAATGTTAATAAGTTATCAACCAACCAATCTATCAACCATCATTTTAAAATGATTATTTTACATAAATGAGTGTACTGTAATTTGACCTAATCAATTATAAGGGTCATAAAATCTCAAAATACAGTTTCTTAAAACAGTTTTGCTACTACAACCTCTGAAAATAAAGTACGGTGAATGAAGTCAGAACGGCCGATCTGGCAACACTGGGAAAACAAAACTCTGCCCATGCGTAGTGGCAGGTGTTGACCATCTGCCACCACCATCGTTCAGTTGAGACTCATTTGTGTTCCGTGTAAGACTTGTTTTACAAAATCTTTGTAAGTACGTAAGATCCAGCTTGGAGCCTAAAACCTGACTTAGGGAGGGGGCTTAATATTTTAGATTACGAAACTTACTAAAGATCGTCAATTAACTGTGCACAGACAGCTGATGAACAGTAGATTAGCCGTGAATCAGTGCGACAAATCGTTACCCAGAATTTAGTGATGAGAAAAACGTGTTATCGATATTGACAATATGCCTAAAATCCAATGAAACGTGACGAGGCTTTTGAATTTCATCTCAAAACAAGACTTCTTGCAAAGTTTCCAGGACTTGTATAACAGATCTCAGGGGGCATAGTTATGGGAGGTGACTATTTCAAAGGACACTAAGGAAACTTTCGTTAATAATTCCTCTACAATATTCTTACAAAACTTTTCACCGAATTTTATTGTCAAAGGTTGTATTTTAGCCCCTATTCAATTATAGTGCTTTTACCTTAGACATATAAAAACGAGCAATTTTTCTAGATATCTGACTTTTTTTTTAAAGAAATACAATTTAATTGTTGAAACCCACGTACACGCATGCATTTGACTGAAACTTATTGATACTAAATTTGTAAAGAAAGACGACCTATTTTACCATGCTCACTTAATAAAAAAATTTAAATTTTATTTTGGTCTAAGAATTGTCACCTTTTAATAAGAATCACCTTTATTATCTTACGAGTGAAGAGCATGAAAAATATAATACTAAATTTTTTTATTATAATTTCCAATTAAACAATCACTAACTTTGAATATTTAGGATGCAAATTTCTTAATAAAGATCCAAAATTTTTTAAAGTTTAAATAACAAACAGTATTTTGTAATGGTTTTATATATATATATTTAGATATCTTCCTCAAATTTATTCGGTGTAATATCATTAACTGTGTAACTTATCCATTAAGTGTGTTAAAACTTTTATCTAAGAAATACAAATACTATACAAGAAATAATTGCGGGTGTTGCTTATAAATTCGAAGAAATTAATAAAAATTAAGTACTCAGTGTATAAGTAAATTATAATATTCCTTGTATATAAGATGATATACTCTAAGAGTATTACAGCTATTACTAAAATAAACTTTTGAAAAGTCAAAATGTAGAAATAAGAAAAATTGATTATCGAGAAATTTCTCTTTTATTAGGACTTCATCAAATATTTGCAAAAAAAATATAATTAATTTAAGTAAGGTAGTTTACACACATTATTTTATTCAAAATAAGTTCATGCAACTATTCTCATCATTTTAAGATGTAGTAAAAGATCTAATTTTAGGTAAGACAAAGTAAATAAGTAAAATTAATTATAAGCTATTTAATTTGAAGTACACATTCCTTACCTCGCAATTTTGAGAAATAATTTTTGCTTCACATCTAAATGCATACTATATACGGTTTACTGCATTCTAAAAAGAACAATAAAAGATTTCAAGGAAAGAAAAAGATAATATATTGTTCATGCATACTTCTCAATGACTCTCATGTTATGATAATAAATTAATGATTATGGCTCTGTAATTAAATTTCTTGCTTAGAGGGAAAGGAATGGCTAAAATTACTTTTGTATCAAAGAAGATGAAAATTCAGCTATGCTGTGAATTTTTACATCAGTATGACGAAATTAGTCTATAAAATTTCTATTAAGTTTTGCTGATTTTCTTCCTTTGATATTTATGTTATACAAATAAAAGAGAGAAATTTTGTTTGTATATATATTTGGGCTCTTGTAAAGTTGGTTAACTGTATTATTATATAAAAATTGGAAATTTTAAAGGGAAAAAATATGCAAAGAGCTTATTTAAAAAATATCCGAATAATATACAACGAATTTCTAACTATATAGTCATCCATTAAAAGGGAGAGGGAATAATCTGTATTTTTAATGAAATTAATTTCATATTTTGTGTGACCAAGTTTCATATAGCATTTTTATTATAAACAAACTGAGAACGTTATTTCCAGCCTTCATCAAATGAAGAGAGAACTACACCCGAACTAACACCCTATTCATCAAACTTCCACATCATGTCAACGAGAGAAATTAGAACTTCACAGATTTAAGGTTCATTCAATCAGTGTACAGGGGGACAGTTATGAAACTATATGAAATAAAACTAAATTTGTTACAAACTACGGAGTAGACATGCTTTATTCAACGTGTAAACGGCAATACAGATATTCAGATTTAGGTTATGGCACGTTCGATGTGCTTGCCATCATTGGCGATGATGTGGCCCAGACGAATAGCGAAATTCTGCATGACTCGTTGAAGTGTCGGGACATCGGTGCTGTCGATGACCTCCGGAATGGTTGTTTCAGCTCAGCAATGGTTTTGGGGTTATTGTTGTAACCTTGTCTTTAATATAGTCTTAAAAAAGAGGTCGTATATGTTCATATCTAAAGAATATGGTGGCCAATCGAGGCCCAAACCAGTGGTCTCTGGGTACCCCAGAGCTAGAATGCGGTTCGCAAAGTGCTCCTCCATGACATCAAGCACTTTCCTGCTTCGATGTGGTCGAGCTCTGTCTTGTATAAGCCACATCGTGTCCAAATGAAGAACATTATGGATAATGGGATAAAATAATTTTTCAGAACCTTCACTTACCGTTCAGTACATCTACCGTGTCATTAACGAATGTCACACAGATTATTCCGTGACTGTAAACTGCACTTCACACAGTCACCCATTGAGGGTGGAGAGACTTCTTGATCGAAATGTGGATTCTCAGTCAAACCATCCCCAAATGGGACAATTTTGTTTATTGACGAACCTATTTAAATGAAAGTGTGGGCTTCGTCCCAAAACCAAACCATATTCAAATAAAAATCCTGTCCATCAATTCTGAGGACAATAGTATTGACGAGACACAACCGCTGCTCCATGGTCCTGGGGCTTAATGTCTGATGGGTTTGAATTTTGTTTGGAAAAAGGTGCAAGCCTTCAACAACAATTTTTTGGAGTGTCTCCTGACTGATACGTACCTGTTGCGCAGCTTGCCTGATTGATTTCTTAGAGCTGGTTTGAAACACAACGCGTGTCTTCACGGTGGTGTTAGGCGTTTTCACACTTTTTTGACGACCTACATTGACAACACTCCCATCAAGGACACTATTCGTTCTCTCAAACTTGAAAATCAAATACTTGATTGTTAGCACACTTGTACAGGATATTTTCAACTGGAACTCGGTCACAAACTTCCTTTGATCCGCAGTCGGCTGGCTGTTATTGCTCACGTAATAGGTCTTCACAAGCGCTTTACACTCAGGCACGCTGTACCTCGACATTTTTGCGTGCATATAGCCAACGAAAACAGGATGCGTGCGCAAGGGCATACTGATTCGCATCATGCCCTGCAGCCAATCGTGCTATATGTCTAGCGCAATGCAAACTGTTTAGAACGTTCATGAAGATTTTATTTTATATATTTCAATAATTGTCGCCCTGTTTGTAATTCAGGTTTTACTGGTACCATAATTCCGAACTACGTTTCAACATCAGTCACGAGTTCACTATTCTGACCATTCGACTTCTGCAGCCACTGCAAAACACCATAAAACTACATCAAATCATTCAAGAAACGTTCCTAATTGAAATAAGGAATAAAAAATTATATAAAATCAGATGGTAATATGATAGTTTGTAATATTTAATTATCTATCTACTTATCACACAATGCTCGAAAAGAGAAAAATATTGTGGTTGATCAGTTTTATCTTTCAAAATTAATTTTAAAAATAATACATCTTACTTATATAACTCTTTTCATCTTTTAGAATCGTAACAAAGAACTTTCAATAATCACACACACAGAAAGCGAATTTACAAAATATGTAATCTGTGCGTCTTGTTATTCAAGCAATCTCGAATTTGTAAGAGAGAGAGAGAGAGAGAGATGTTATTGTTATAATAATGTTTCATACATTATTCCTAAAAAATTCTTACCGTAAATTTTTAAAATGTATATTCGTTCAAACATATTTGAGCATGTTGCTGTAAGAAATATAAGTGTATATTAATTTATTAAATTCTCACTTTTCAAATTTGAAAGGCTGTTTTTGTACTTTTAAACATAAACAAAACGTGGAAATCAGATGGAAGCAATAAAATTAATTTATTAATACACTGTATGACCTTTGAGATTTGGCGACTCATAAAGAACTGAGGAAAAAATCTGTTGAATAATGTTAAGCTAACAAATAACATTTTTTTAAGAAAGTCAAAAATAATATAATTATATATATATATTTAAAAACATAAAATCAATCACAATTATCAATTGAAAAATTGAAATATATGAATCTTATAATACGAAATCCCATTTCAAAATATCAATGGCAAATATAAAAGACAAAATTCCATCGTTTTCAAACAAAATTAAAAAATTATAAAATAAAATAAAAATTTATAAAATATCCAAGTGTAATCTCGAACTTAGGGACGATAAGTGGGGTTAAACTAGTTTGATGGCGCCAACCTTCCCCCTATTGCAACTTGGTAAGTTAATTGGAAAATATCCAAATTTCAAAAATTTAGAAATTAAAAATTAAAAAGTTAAAATTAAACCATTATACTTGAAAAATTAAAAAGTTAAAATTAAACCATTATACTTGAAAAATTAAAAAGTTAAAATTAAACCATTATACTTGAAAAATTAAACTATTTGCCATCACATTCTGAGAGATATTACAACATTAAAATATTAAAATTTAAAAACAATTTAGTGCATAATATAAGTGAACCATCAAACGCCCAAGATGATGCACCCATCTTTAAAATAGTTGTATAGGTAGAAAAAATAGTTTTATATGTATAAAAAATATTTGAGATCCGAATATTCAAATTAAAAAATATTTGAGATCCGAAAGTTCAAATTAAAAAATATCTAAAATCGAAAAGTTCAAACTAAAAAATCCGAAAGTTCAAACTAAAAAATCCGAAAGTTCAAACTAAAAAATCCAAAAGTTCAAACTAAAAAATCCGAAAGTTCAAACTAAAAAAATCCAAAAGTTCAAACTAAAAAATCCGAAAGTTCAAATTAAAATTTCTAAAAACCGAATGTTCAAATTAAAAACACAGTATATTCACAAATGAAAAGCGTAAATCATTAAAAACTCACCAAAGAGTATCCTAACAAGAATACAATCCATATCTTATAGCACGACTTTTCATATTTAGTATATCAATTACCACATCCATATTTTGCTCATAACATCTACCAATGCCATGTCAATCCAAACGATTCATGATCTAACACTAGAGTTTGACCACTTGGCATTAGAAGCAAACCAGACCGCATGTAACCTACCTGTATGGCAGTGCTTCTCAAACTTTCAATACTGGCGCCCCCCTTTTCGATCACAATTTTAATCGCGCCCCCCTTATACATTAATAATGTACTGAATGCAATAATAATGCACTTTGACGCTAAAGCTACAACAGGCGATCTTAATTATAAACCATACAAATTAGTAACATAAGTATTAAATTTTGCATACTACTTTTAAACAAAAAAAGATAAATAAAATAATAGGTTAATTATTATGTTATTTTTCCTTTCTCTAATTTTTAAATTGGACATATTGCAAAAATCGGGGGCTGCTTAGAAGACAAAATATAGATATCAGCTAAATATAGAAAAAGAACTCAGAGGGTCAATATCTATATATATAATCATAAGCATTCCTTACAAAAGCTTTGCTTTGCAAGACAAGCCCATGGAAGTCGTTAATACTTATTAAACTTGTTCTTAATTTAGTATTAAATAATTAGTTATAAAATACTCTGTGCAGCACTGATACATTAAAAGTATACCGGCTGAAGTGCCCGCTCTTTGCACGAGTTCATTTACAAGAAAATAAAACATTATTGATATAATATCTGAATTGTAAGGAGAGTAAAGCCAAGTGCTCGACAATGTTTACAAAAACGGAAAATGATTTTCTTTAAAATGGTTACACAAATTATAATTAGTTTTAAGCGAATTGTAATATTAAACTTCACAGAATTAGCATTTATAATTGATGTTAAACAGTAGCGCACACAGGAATTTTTCAAGGAGGCGGGGGGGTCCGGGGTCGAAAGTCCACCAATCTTGTATCAGGTTCCTTTTGATTTTGTCGATTTTCAGGAACAATAAACAGTAAGAAACTAATTATTGAATAAATACTGATCATTAATTAATAAAATTAATCATTAATAACAAATACTTAATTAAACTTTGCGTACTATATACTTAGAATTATAATCAATCGGAAAAAAAATCAAGGACTTTGGGGGGATCTAGACCCCTAGGACCCCTCCCCCTTGTGTGCGCCACTGATGTTAGATAATGAACAATAATATAAAATTCCGATGAAGAATAATTGTATTATTTTTAATATTTAAAGTGAAAATACTTCAACAAGTTTTAACCCGGGAGCAGGCGCGCTCTCGATACAGTCGAGTGGGGTTGTTGAGTCACCCCAATCTTTTTTTTATAATTATTTTATTGTACACGATACAAATCGTGATTCCAGTGAATAATTTAATTAAGAGAACGTTTACATACATACTTTCAAGGACTTTTCAATTTTTCTTTGGTAACAAACAGTTTTGCCAGAATAAACGATTTCGTAATCTATGTGTCCCGCGCAACCACTTCCGGGTAAAAAGTATATTCATTATGATAATATGTATGTCACTGCTAAAAAAATTGTGTAAAACCTTTTTCATTATGCTTTATATGTTTCTGAATAGCGCAACAGAGAAATACATTACTTACAACTTCCCTAAATGAGAAACAAACACATAAGAGAGGGGTCATAACTAACTGTACCAATAACTTAGAAGATCAAACAGATGACAGCTATAATGTGCAGTATTTCAAAAATAATGACAGTGATGAATTTTTTATGTTCCTAAATTTTTTCGATTCTGGTTCTGGGATCTGTTTTTTCTCTAAAAGAGCAGTATGATAGGTTAAAAAAAAGCGTAATAAAAAAATTCTAAAATTCTTCTAAACGGGTATGCTATTTGTGGACATAGCCTAAGCCTTTGACAAAATTTGGCATGATGGCTTAATACCCAAGATGATGAGACTTGGATTTTCGGACCAAATCCTAAAAATTATTCACTCATACCTAAACTAGAGAGAGTTTAGAGTTAGAGTCGAAAACTTCTTCTCCAGCCCTCGTCCAGTAAAAATTGAATTCCTCAAGGAAGCTTGCTTGGACCAAGACTTTTTAACCTATATATTAACGACATTCCGAAGGCTGACAATGTCCATTTAGCTATGTATGCGGATGACACTGCTATCATTAGTCAACACACTTATAATTTCAAAATTATTGAAAGATTACAAAATTACATCACAAGACTATAGCTCTGGCTCGTTGTTTAGAAAATCAAAGTTAATGCATCAAAAAGCGCAAGCCTCCTCTTTACGAAACAAAGGTGTATAGGAAACTTACCCAATATCTATATTTTTGACCAATCCGTCCCCTGGGTCACTGAATTTAAGTACCTAGAGTTCATTCTCGACGCAAAATTGAACTTCAAAAAGCGGCAGGAATGAGCCAAACGCTCAATTGCTTAATTTCTCCAAAGTGTAAGCCCCAATCAGACACAAGGTTTTGCTCTATAAATTATTTCTCTGACCAATTTTGTTATATGCATCTCCCATCTGGGCTTCTGCTGCAGTAACTCACTTGAAAAAATTGCACGTTTTTCAAAATAAACACCTTCGAAAAAATTACTAATGCTCCTTGGCTTGTCAGAAACGAAATCTTGCACAAAAATGTCAAAATTGATCCAATTCTTGATTTCATTAAAAATCAGTCCAAAAAGTTTTTTGACAGATTACTTCAAATTCCTAACCAATCTATCCGAGTCATCCCTGCCTATGATAAATTGGTCCCAAGCTCTGCAAAAAGACCTAGAGCTGCTCTTCACCACATATATCAGCATTTTCCAGTCCTTAAAAGACTTCGGGGATCCTAAATATAGTCTTTGGTAACTCTTTAAAAAAAAATATCTAATTTTAACTTTTGTCATTTTGTATATATATATATATATATATATATGTGCAAGATTTCATCTCCATTAAATTACTTCAACTTAAACCCACATTCTTTTGAATCGGTCTTGCGTGGTAGTTTAATTCCATCTCAATTCTTCTTCTTTTCCACGTCTTTTGTGGATCATCTTTTATTTTACTCATTTTCTAGCAGATGCCATCACATTATGGACACTTTCTGTGTCAACGCCTTCTCTTTTCGTTCGCTGTTCAGCGACACTCCCGTCATCACTACACGATTCAGCAGTGTTAGTCCTTTCCCTTTATTTAAACATCATGTACCACCAGCACCACGGCATTAATTGCTTTTATTTTCCATTTCATCTTTTTTATCTTCCAAATTCCGTGTCTACTTTCTGATTTCGTTCCGTTAAGGACGAATTAGAGAAGAGCACAGATTTCTACCACCTCCCTCCGGGATGGTGCCTCATTAAATATGTTCCATACTTGCCGATTGAATTATTTCTCGCTCTCTCACTGGTAGTATGTCCTCAGCTACTGGTGAGAAGCTTTCTTTTAGAACGGCTCTGAGCTGTTGTTAATAATTTTGATAGCATCTTTTAAATTTTATGGAACTTTCAATTAATTCTTCTCTTTTTTCTTATTAATTATGAGAGGGTAATACTGTTTTTTGATAAGGTACCTCGTATTTTGGGGCCGTGGGCAGACCGCATGTAAAAAAAAACTTGCTTGATTGGTCATAAATGTGTGATTGGACATAAATGTTTAATTGGTCATAAATGTGTGTTTGGACATAAATGTTTAATTGGTCATAAATAATTTTAAAGTGTAGTCGTGTAAATATTGGTCTAAGTGTGTATTAAAATGTATCATGTGTGTGGAATGCACAAATACTTCACAGCTGGACCACTAACAAGCTGACTTTGTGTACCTAATGTTGTGTGGTGGATTTGTGCATTTACGAGTTTAAAAATATTTTTAAGAAATATTTCTGATCTATATATTTTTTCTCAGGAAGTTGATGGGATAATCATTCTGTATGCAACACAATATAAATTTCTGGATATTCTTGAATTTATCAATATTGTGCGTAGTTAAATTATTATTTCTCATCAGAAAATTTAAAATTATATTTCTAAATACAGATATATGTAGACAACTATTGAAGTTTGGTATCTTTATGACATTGAATTTAAATGCTTTTCTTTTATCATATATATTGCTGTATAATTTGTTGTCAATAATAGTTAAATCTAAATCTAAAAATTCAACTTTGTTTGAGTTAAAATTCGTCTGTATTAATTTTAGGTATTCCGGATAAAAATTAATGCTACGTTTAAATTCCCTATCATGACCTATAACAATTAAATCATCTATGTATCTTAATAAGAGGCAAGAGGGTTCCTTTCTTCGAATTGATTCATAGTGGTGTAAATACAGGTTAGCGAGACTATTAATGGCTGGGCCACCCTGAGGCAATCCTTTGATTTGCTTGTAAAGTTTGTTATCAAAAATAAAAAAAAATGAAGTTCTCCTGTATTACAAAACGAATAAGTGTATTGAACTTTTCAAAACTAATGTAATTATTCAAATCATATTTTTCATATGCATCTGAAAGTACCTGAATTATATCTTCTATTTTAATGGAGTTAAATAAATCTTCGAAATCGAACCCATTCACAGAAAGTACCTCTTGCTGATCAACTTTCTTTATTACATCATGGCTGTTTTTTATAATAGAAGTATCCTTAAATTTGTCTATTGTATCTTGTAGTATGGTCTGTAAAATTCTTCCCAATTTGGATATATAAGTATTGAACCCATTTGTTACACTGCGGAATTTGACTGGATTCTTATGAAATTTAGGAGTCAGAAATATATGGGGATATTTAATTTTATTCCTAGAAATATTTGTTTACAAAATGCCAATAATCTGTTGTTAATTTCTTTCATACTAAATTTACTTACATCACATGCATTATTATTTTGTATATGATCATTTATTAATTTACTATAATAATATTTACACATAATTGCATAATTTCCTGGGACTTTATCTACATAGACAATCACAAAGAGTTTTTGTAAGTTTTCTATTGGTCCCTTAGTTTTTCTATAACAATCTTCATTTTTTGTTCTAAAATTAAAATTCATTAAGTCTTTGAGGACATGAAAACCATATTCTTTAAAAGCCTGAGTAGGTAAATTATATTTAATTGCAACATTTAGAATAAATTTATTAATATCTTCTGATAGTTGTTTTCTCACTTTTTAATTGCTGTTTGAAATAGTCAATCGATAACCTGTACCTTTGCTCATAATTTCTCTTAATTCCTGTGTGTGTGTGTGTGTGTGTGTGTGTGTGTGTGTGTGTGTGTGTGTGTGTGTGTGTGTGTGTGTGTGTGTGTGTGTGTGTGTGTGTGTGTGTGTGTGTGTGTGTGTGTGTGTGTGTGTGTGTGTGTGTGTGTGTGTGTGTGTGTGTGTGTGTGTGTGTGTGTGTGTGTGTGTGCGTGTGTGTGTGCGTGTGTGTGATCCTGCACTATTTCTAAGTTGCCAGTTATTACGTGCCCATGATATTCGTCTACGTAATTCTTGTATTCATTGCAACCACATTCTTTTTCATCTACCAATTCCTTAATACTATTATAGTTAAAAATTGATCTACTAATTTTTTTATAATACCTGAACGCTCGCTTTATATTAATACATTTTTCATGGGGAATAAATCCATGTGTTTCCCAAATATTTCAGAAAATTGTATCCCATTATATGATTTATTCATGTATAGCAAAGTACAATATTCTATATTATATTTGTATTATTATCTAGTATATATATACTAGAGGACCCGACAGACGTTGTCCTATACACATATCTTAAATTCAAAACAAAAGATTTTTGAACATTCGATACTGCGATCGTAGCGCAGTCTGCCGGATCCAATGTAAAACATTCCAAGATCAACAATTTTTAAATAAAAAATTAAATAAACATTTCTAAACCGAATTATAAATCTAAACCATTCTCGAGTCCACTGGAACACACAAAAACTTTCATCAAAATCGGTCCAGCCGTTTAGGAGGAGTTCAGTTACATGCAGACGCACAGAAGAATTACATATATAAAGATTATTTGAAAAGATATTAATTAAAAACGCTAAAAAGCGTGAATCGTCTGCATTTTTGTAACAATAAAGACCGAGTTTGGCCAGTTTGGCTGAAAATCAATTTTCGACGCCAATCTTGGTGGAACTTCCAATCGCTAATAAAATACATTTTAAAGCGATCAATTGAGCTAAAATGTAATGTACATGATTATTTTGGATTACAATACAATAATTTAATTATAATTAATAAAAATTAATTGATTAAAACTAATTATTTAAAAAATTGCTAATATAGATACGTTCGCGACTTAGGGACCCTTTTGGCAACTTATGTCAAAATTTGAAAAGGTATTTTTCTCACGTGTTATAGCATTCAATTAAAAGGAAATGTTATATACACGATTGTTTTCGATGACAATACGATACTTTAATGATATATAATAAAAATTAATTACCACTTAATGTTGTGATTCTGTCATATGTACATACATATTTATATTAATTACAACTATTTAATAAAAAGTAGCTAAAGTAAATTTTTCTCGGTTGATCTAAGTAGGAATTGATTAAAAATTTTTTTTATTATCTTACTTGTTTATAACAATAGCCTTGTTACAACAATGCAGGTGAATGTTGAGTTGTATTTTTTGAAAGTTTTTAATTAATATCTTTTTAACTAATTGCGATATCGGACCAAATTGTGAATCTAGACCATTCTCGAATTTACGTGAACCCACACAAAACATTTCATCGAACTCGATCCAACTGTTTAGGAGGAGTTTAGTGACAAACACACGCACAGAAGATTTTTATATATAAAGATATATAAACGAATATTTTCACCAAACGATAAATTTTGTCTTCAGAGCTTATAGTAAAAAAGATATGCTTGATTATATTTCATTAATTTGTTTGCGTCATTAATTATGTCCACTATAAAATTTCGATTGGGAGCAGAAGAAGGTGTAACACATTGCAGTTTTATTTTAGTTTGCAATTTAGTAATTCCACAAAAAAGAAAGTGAAAAAACCCACAGATTTTTATAAGTTTATTAATTAATTCTATTCTACAGGCAATTGGAAAAGATGTAGAAAGTGAGATTCAAATTACAAATACACAATTCGCTAGAATAGAGTATACAAATGTTTTGTTGGACGAGACATAAACATATTTTTTCTGTTCGCACAACAAAATAAAGACCAAAAAAAAATTTACGCAATATGGCAACTCGATAATAAATAAGGAATTCTGTAAGATAATAATTTAATAAATTTAGAAGAAAATATTAAAACGAAATTCTGATTAATTAAGATTACTTTTAATTAGTAGAATAACATTACAGCATATAAACTATTTAGAATGTCTTCAATAAGGATTTATGCCTAGTTTATATAGTTATTAACTTAAAAAAGGCTGCTATTATCTATTCCGTTTATAGTAAATATAATTAGAGACTCAATTTCGAAATATAGAGTCTTGAAATTCAAGTATATTTAAAATACAGACACCTTCTGAAGTAATTTTTTTCTCTTTTCATTATTTGTTACAATAATTCCGTAAATCAATTTCCCAATAAGAGTTTTAATAAAATATAGTATTGCTTAAAAATTAAATGAATGATTTAATATTCTGTAAAGTAAGTTTTCAGACTTTTGTACTTTTAAATTGACATGAAAATTAGAATTGAAAATTTAAGTTAAAGATATTTTATGAGGAGGAATTTATATTTACAGATTTATATATTAGATTACAGGGTGCGGCAAAAAAAAATGACTCGGACAAATTTCTTGCCACCTAAACTGGTGTACAAAACTTAACCAACAGGTGGGTTTATTGCCATAACTTCACAAAAAATCATCTGAGAGACATGGAATTCAGAAATGAGGGAGAGTATTATGTACGTAAAGGATGACGAAAGCATCGGCGCTGAAAAAGGAATACAATGCATACGGTATGGAATCAAACAAAACAAGCTTTATTGAACGCATAGTATCGTGATTCATGATGGTCTATCCAACAGGAAGAACAACAAGCAGATGTTCCTTAATATGGTACATGTCACGCCCCTCACTGCAATGGTTGCTTCGCACCGTCTCCGCATACTCAGAACCAGCTTGTGCAACATTTCTTGCGGTAGGAGTGCCCTGTTCTTCAATCAGCATCTGTTTGAGTTGTTGTGTGTTTTCCGGATGATGTAAGCGTGCTGCAATACTTCTCCCCAAAAGCATCCCACACATGTTCGATGTGATTTAAATCTGGGAAGAACGCTGGCCAATCCATTCGAGTGATATCTTCACTTTCCAGCAGCGCCTCAACAGCAAGAGTCCGATGTGGCCGTGCATTGTCATCCATAAAAATGAAGTCTGGGCCAATGTCACCTCGGAACAGACGCACATGGGAAAGAAGTACCTCCTCACAATAGCGATCCCCGTTTACAGACCCTCTATCGAAAATGTGGAGCTCAGTTCGCCCGTTCAGCATAATGCCTCCCCTGACAAAAACTCCAGGACCACCGTAACGGTGTCTTTCCTTGATGTTAGTGGTATAAAACCGTGTCCCGATCTCTCTCCAAACCAAAACGCGTTGAGAATCGCTTCTGGTACTGAACCGACTCTCATCCGTAAAGAGGACACGACTCCATTGACAGTTGTCCAGTTTTTGTTCTCTCTGCACCACAGTAAACGGTGGCATCGGTGGTCAACTTTCAACGGGAGGCAGCGTTCAAGACGGCGGGTGAATAGGCCCCCTTTGTGAAGGCGTCTGGCTCAGTAAACCGCGACACTTGTTGCCCCGTTGCTGTAGAGAGTTGCTGAGCAATGACGCTTGCTGACTGCCGTCGGCCTCTTTTCGCCTGCAGGATGATATATCGGTCATCCCCTGCAGTTGTCGTCCTCAGGCGGCCACCACGAACCTTTCTAACAGCTGTACCTGTGGTTTGGAACGCTTTCCAAGCGCGCGAAACGACACTTTTGTTGATTCCGAACTCTGCAGCTACACTTCTGACGGTTCGCCCCTCCTCCAGCTTTCCGATCATTCTTCCACGTGTGAAGTCGTCCAGGTGATTTTTTCTAGCCATATTTCATGAACTGACTCACTGACACTTGCAGCGAATATGTTGAATTGCGTCTGCGTCCTTCATTTTATTTTACTGTTGAACAGCACGCACCGACATCAAGCGTTTTGCGTACGCTCACGTCGCTTCTGACGTTTCATTCCTGATATTTGCATATGCATGACGTTTCTACTGATTTACTTGTTCACTGTACTGATCTCCAGACCTCCTTTTCTGCAATTTCATGGTTATCTGCTTAATTTTTACATTGTTGCTTAAGTTTTGCACACCAGTGTAAAATAGTTTACGAATTTCCTTTTAGTTGGTGTTTTAATGTTTCTTTATCTACACCACTTTAATAATAAAATATTTTTTCTATATATTTCTTAGTTTATACTTTGATTTGCGTGTTTTCGTATTGTAGAGCAAAAGGTCTGCTGTCTTACAATTGTTTCAGCAAGAGAAACAACAGTGTAAAAACGTTCGTTTGCTTAATGTACTTCGGCAAACAGTGTCTAATACAATCTGCCGTTTTAAAGAGCTTGGCAATGATGGTCGACGTCCAGGAAGTGGGCAGAAATGCCCTTTTAACTCTTAAAGAAATCCTAAAGCGATCGAAAAACGAGTCCAGAAAATTCTGAGGGTTTCCATGAGACAGATCGCTCGTGACACGGGAATAAGTGACAAGCGAATAACAAAAACGCAGCTTGGACTGAAGCCTTAGAAGTTGCTAAAAGTTCAGCTCCTAACTGAAAAAAACTCACATGGCTCCGAAGATACTGAAAACATTTGAGGCAAGCTGCAAGTAGCGCTAGGAGAGATTCCTTTTCACTGATGAGATGCTCTTTACGGTTCAACAAGTTTGTAACTCATAAAACGATATAATCTGGTCTGTGGAGGCTTAAAGCACATTGGGAATTATTAAACATCGCCAACATCCAAAGTCGGTCATGGTCTGGAGCGGAATTTGTGCAAGTGGCAAAAAGCCTTTGGTTTTCCTAGAAGAAGGTGTTAAAATCAATCAAAAAGGGTACCAGAGAGACATTCTTGGAGCTGTTGTACTTCCGTGGGCCCAAAAGCATTTCGGAAATGCAACTTGGAGGTTTCAACAAGATACTTCACCAGCTTACAAGGCTAAAAAGACACAAGAGTGGTGCAAGACGAATTTTTCAGACATGATATCATCTGAAGAATGGCCACCCTACTAGCCAGATCTCAATCCTGTGAATTACAGTATATGGTCCATTGTAGAGTCCAGGGCCTGCACTAAACCGCACAAAACTTCTCTAAATCAGGAGGATAATAATTGGACTCTCTAAATCAGGGATGTCCAACCCGCGACCCGGGGGCCGCATGTGGCCCGCCTTTAATAATTTTGCCGCCCGCGAGATTCTTTACAACTTTACAAAATTGAACTATTTTGTACAATATTTTTTGTTTAAAGATTTTTTTTTTTGTAAAAAGTCCCATAACGGTTATTATTTTATTACTTTACTTCTCTTACTATGAATCTTTTTTTTTTTTTTCTAAATTGAAAATTATCGAACATAAATCGTGCTCAAACTTAACGCACGTAAGTCTGCAACATCATATACGATACGCAAATACACATGCATTGAGATCGATATGCAGAAACTAAGTGAAGAGTTGAGAAACAGATATCTCACTAATTAAATAAATTAAACATTTTATCCTTGCATTATTATTATTAAACTATCTATGTTTGTATACATGAAAAACAATGAAAACAATAATATATCAGTCTGTTTTAAATTTTCCCTCCAACAAATATTTGTAATGGGTCCAAATCTAATATAAAGATATATGCTTTTAAAGGGTGTTTTTTTAGAGGTATAGAACTTTAAATTGCAATAAAACAACGATGTATTATTCGATTGACATGAATTTTTTTATTCGAAAGATAATCTTGTGGCATTACATTTTAAATATGATTTCTGGCATAGAACTGCCACGGCTGGCTCGGATGTAGTCCAATCTGAACGTCCAATTTTCGATGACTTTTTCCAACATTTGTGGCCGTATATCGGCAATAACACGGCGAATGTTGTCTTCCAAATGGTCAAGCGTTTGTGGCTTATCCGCATAGACCAATGACTTTACATAGCCCCACAAAAATAGTCTAGCGGTGTTAAATCACAAGATCTTGTAGGCCAATTCACAGGTCCAAAACGGAAATTAGGCGGTCACCAAACGTGTGTTTGAATAAATCGATTGTGGCACGAGCTGTGTGACATGTTGCGCCGTCTTGTTGGAACCACAGCACCTGGACATCATGATTGTTCAATTCAGGAATGAAAAAGTTAGTAATCATGGCTCTATACCGACCACCATTGACAGTAACGTTGTGGCCTTCATCGTTTTTGAATTAGTACGGACCAATGATTCCACCAGCACATGAAGCGCACCAAACAGTCAGTTTTTTCTGGATGTAACAGTGTTTCGACATACACTTGTGGATTAGCTTCACTCCAAATGCAGCAGTTTTGTTTGTTGACGTAGCCATTCAACCAGAAGTGCGCTTCATCGCTGAACAAAATTCGCTTATGAAAATCGGGAACAACGGCAATCTCGTTTTGGGCCCATTCGACGAATCTACGCCTTGCTTGATCATATTTAAAATGTAATGCCACAAGATTATCTTTCGAATAAAAAAAAATTCATGTCAATCGATTAAGGGGTCACAGGGGTGTTAAATTTCTCTGGAGGTCTGAAAATATAAACAATTTTCAAACAGGTATAATTTATTTAAATTTAAATTAAATAATTCAAATATTTTACACTGTACTTATAAAGGAATGGGGCTTCAGAAAAGTATAAAATGTTTAAAATATAATCCTAATTTTAAAAATTATATGCATATTAAAATAAGAAACTTTTCTATCGGAAATATTTATTAAGTTTTACGTCGCGCATGCTATTTTCTAAAAGAGTACGTTTAATTACTAGCTATAAGTTGATTTATAAAGACAAATGTATTCTTAATACTTTGTAGCTACTTTTATATAAATAGAACAATAAATTACATATTTTAATAAATAAAAAATATGCATTTTTAAAAAATATTTAAAAAATTGCAATATTTTACAAATATTTGGAAATACAAAAGATATATAATACTAAAACTAGGTAGGGTTTAAAGAGTATGATGCATTGTATAATTCTTTAAAGTTTTATACATCAGAGGCTAATAGTTTAGAAAATAGCGTGCACAAAGCAAAAAATACTTAATATTTATTATAGAATTTTCATATGCTTATGACTTTTTTAAAATTATTATTATATTTTAAACATTTTATACTTTTCTGAAGCCCCATTCTATTTTAAATAATACGTAAAAGATTTGAATCATTTAATTTAAATTTAAAAGAATTATACGCGTTTGAAAATCGTTTATAACTTCAGACCTGTAGAGAAATTTAACACCCCTGAGATCCCATAATACATCGTTGTTTTATTGCAATTTAAAGTTCTATACCTCTAAAAAACACCCTTTATATGCGGTCCGCGGGATTGTAATGTTCTTCCGAAGTGGCCCGCGCGGTCATTTGGGGGTTGGCCATCCCTGCTCTAAAGCAATCGCTTCTACGGGAATGGGATAGATTAAAGGTAAAAAACTTCAGGCCCATTGTTGAAAATTTCTGCAAGCGTTTTGGGCCTCTGCATTGCTGCAAGCGGCGGTAACTTTGAAACCAATTTTTTTTTATTAGTACAAGTGTACTTTTATTATTATTTGTTATATTTTGTTAATTTCTTAATTTTTTTTTATAAATTTATATAAAAAATTATTTTTCCGGGTTTATCTGTCGCACCCTGTAACACATAAAGTTTTCACCGAACTCATAAATAAAGTGATTTTTCTATGTCCATGTAATAAATTATCCAATAAAAATTCTTAGTAAAAAATAATTAGATCTTAAAATTCATTTTTGAATTGTTAGAATGATAGTGTCAAGAATAATACTTCAATACGTATTAAAACTGTATCATTTTTATTAAAATCATGTCTCAAAAATAATGGTTACTTTATCAAATAGAGTAAGAAAATTTTTTGAGATTGCATATTAAAATCAAATCATAATTTATTATTACTTTCAGTTTTTAATCAAGAAACCTTTATTATGTGTGGATATAATTAATCAAAATCTAATTCACAAAAAATAATGTATTTTCCAATATTTTCATATCGTTCTTATGTATTCTTTTGTTCTATGAATAAAAATATTCACCCAAAATTTTTACGAGACTAAATAAATCTTTGTTGCCGAAATTCAACTTTTAATAAAGTAAAAAAAAAACTCAAAATTTTAAAACTCGTAATAGAAATTCTTATTTGAGGATTTTTTTTTATCTATTGAATTTTCAAAATTCGTTCTGAAACATTGGAAGAAAATATTTGCTTTACCTCGAGCAACTTCGTATATTCTTATTCAACATTGGATTACGTTAGATTTATATTATTACTTCTCCTTAGTTTATTTTTTACAGTTTCTTGTTGCAGCCTCTTTCATGAAATTTTCTTCCACAAAAAGAATACAGATAACTTATATATTTGTATCATTTTTCCTTAAGATACGAGAAAAGGCATTGCAGTGCATTTTAAAATGTAGACATAGACTTGAAACAGGGAAAACGCGTCGTTCTTAGAATCATTTTTACTTTGAGGCAAAGGTAGGCATTGCACAACACAATGTGCGTATTCAATCATAGTGTAACTTTGTATAAATAACTCCTAAATTAGAGATTGAAATAAATATATGATATATATAAATTCATTTATCAATCTATTCATTATTCTTTTTATACAATGTATATAAGCAATAACTCTTTTAATTTTAATGCTAAAATAAGAACATAACGAAGAAATTGAAAAAAAAAAATTCGTTCAGTTCAAAACTCTTGTGAATTTTACTAGTAAAAGTAATTCTTGTGAAATATGTAACACAGTTTTGAAAATTTTTAGCAACTTCAGGACATTTAGGAATTTAGATTGTTCACCCTATTTCGGTAATTGCATTTAAAAGTTAACTGTTCAACTAACTGATACAATTTGTTGAAATATTTTTTTAATTATTTGAATGAGTGTCTTATAATATTCGATATATTTATAAATAGAGAGAGAGAGTCAATGTATTGTATGTAACTTCTTTATACAAGTAATACAATATAGCTTAAGAGTAAGAGTAAAAGTAAAGTAAATGTATATTGTTTCATTAACTCATACTTTTGGTCCTATCTGAATAAATGGAATATTTAGATCTTTGTACACACAGTTAATTTCATAAGTTATTTCATATTGTTTAATATAACCTGAATTTTTGCGTTGTTAATTTGTTTTTAAAAGGTTTTCTTTAGAAAATTATTGGACAGAGTATTAATGTATACCTGAAAACAAATATAGAGTGAAAAATTTCGTTATTCAGGTTATTCCCTTCAGGACCATGATCACATACGTACAGTGGGCCACAAATGTGTTCGTACACTTGCAATTTCTTATAAAATTTAATGTTTTCGACTAATAGAAATTAATACATTGTAACTGTAATTTTTTTATGTCTGCAGCTTGTTCTTAATGGAATGACATAATTAATTTTTTAAAAATAGTACAACTATTTTTAAAAAATAATAATAATCAAAAGGCTACTAAAAATTACGCCACAAAAGTCTTCATACAAAAATCTCAGCTTTAAATATTGTACTTTTTTCTTAATTTAGTACTTAGAAGGATATCTTTTAGTGTCCACAACAACTTTTAAGCGTCTTGGTACAGATTTAATCAGTTTTTTGTAATTTCTGCATCGATTTTCCGTCATTCTTTTGTGATTATTGTTTTTACTTCATATTTTGTGTTTATTTTTCATGTTTTCTTTTTTTGCGTCAAAATCAAACCAAATATGTTCTACTGGACTAAATAAAGGGATTGAGGAGCTGTTTTCATAATTTGGGGACAGTTATAGGGACACCAGTGGCGTATAATGCACTTGGCGTCATTACCCTGTTAAAAAAATTAAGTAGACTCCGATAGCCAAATTTCGGGCGGATAATTTAAAATTTCTCTTTAAAATATTTAAATAGAGCTCATGATTAACAATATCAACAAAAAAAATCAAATTACCTAATTCTGTGGCCGATTTACACCCCCACGCAAGAACACTTCTACCTCCATGTTTTATTGATCCAAATAGATTCTTGGAATTAAGTTTCATAAAATTCAAAATTGACAGCAAATTGATTGGAATGGCAGACAGTTCAACAATTTTGGTTTCGATGGGCCTATAATAGCATGTAAATGAAAAAACAGGAGTTTAATTCCATGAATTTATGAGGAACAAGAACTCCTTCACTTCCATGCTTCAGCATGGAATGAAGGTGTTCTGGAGTGGGGGTGTAAATGGGCCTCAGAATTAAGTAATTTGGTACTTTTTCATGGTATTGTGAATCATGAGCTCCATTTAATTATTTTAAAGAGAAATTTTAAATTATCCCGCCGAAATTTGAAAATTGGAGACTAATTAATTTTTAAACAGGGTAATGACTCCAAGTGCACTGCTCTCATTGTACGCCACTGATGTCTGTATAACTGTCCCCAAATTATGAAAACACCTCCTCAATTACTTTATTTAGCCCAGTAGAACATATTTGGTGAGATTATGATGTAAAAAAAAGAAAACGTGACAAATAAACACGAAATGTGAAGTAAAAACAATAATCACAAAAGAATGGCGGAAAATCGATGCAGAAATTACGAGAGAGAAAAACTGATTAAATTTATACCAAGACGCTTAAAAAGTTGTTGTGGACACTAAAAGATATCCTACTAAGTACTAAATTAAGAAAGAAATACAATATTTAAAGCTAAGTTGAGATTTTTGTTAAGTGTACGAAGACTTCTGTGGCGTAATTTTTTAGTACCTTTTTGATTATTAATTTTTAATAATATAGTTATACTATTAATCATGTCATTCCATTAAGAACAAGTTGCAGATATCATAAAAAATTACATTTACAATGTATCAATTTTTTTAGTCGAAAACATTTAATTTTATAAGAAATTGCAAGTGTATGAACACTTTTGTGGCCCACTGTATATGTGATCACGCCTTTCTTCCTCAAGGTCCCATGAATCATATATATGATATCGCTTTCCCCACTCTGAGGCTCACAATCCCTTTGGTGTGATCTGAGTTTGTAACGTTTTTATATTAACTTTTACTAGGTACTAGATGGCGGTTCAAGTCCATTTCCTTCGAATAATGTCTCACAAAATTTTGAACTTCAATATGTGATTTCGGCTCCGAGTTCTTTTGTTTATTTTTAAATTTAGATCCGGGATATTTATGAATGTAAGCAACTACACATATTTAGATTTTTCGAGAAAATCGGGCATTTAAAGGTTCCAGATTTATTGCACTCTGGAATTATTTTTATATTTTGGCTAAGTTGGAAAAAGATGAGAAGCTTAGTTTATTTGACATCAGACATTGATAATAATAATTTCAGTTTTTTATTTTATTTTTGGTTCGTATTTACAACAATAGTTTTAATACTCAAACATATAACGAACGCGATGACTCATTTTTAAGGATAAAGAATCGTTTGTTCTTACTGACACATTTCTAATTCAGTAAAAACAAACGATTCTTTCTAGTTGCTTTCGCAACCAGAGTTGCCCAAATGATAAGAACAGAACGCTAAAAGGCCGAGGTTGGCATTAAGTCAATCGCGATCGACCGATGGACCACACCAACGCATTTTGGGGTGACCACCTTCAATAAGGCCTAATTATTATTTCATTATATGAAGGGGTCTAGAAATATTTTTTTAAAAAATACAGAGAAAAAAATCGATTCACAAGAGAAAAAGTTCGTTAAATAGAAAATGTACAACACTATTTGGAGATTATTTTACGAAGAAAATCGTAAAATTTTCTTACTTCCAGGAAAACGCTCACTAACCCAGATTCTAACAGGACATGGAAATTTTAATAGCTCTTTATCTAGATTTAATTTAATTGGTAGTGATATTTGTTCTTGTGGTCAGGATGCTGAAACTGTGGAACATGTATTATTGTATTGTAAACTTTATTTCTGTAAAAGAGAACATTTTAGAAAGGAGTTGAAACAAACGTTTAGGTTTTCCCTGGCCACCTGTTTTGTCTCTATTGGTCAAATGTACTGAGAGCCTAAATGTCTTAAGAAAATTTGTTTACTGTATTGATTTTTAAAGTTTTATTGGGCCTTCCTTTTTATATTTGTGTTTTTCCACGCTTCCTTTTTTTTCATGTTTTTGTCTTTTATGTGTTTTTTTCCTTCTTCCTTTTTTCCCACCTCCAAATTTGGTTTTTTTATATAATTGTGTCACCACTTACGTCTGTAAGCCTCATGTTATATAATGCGGAGCATGAGGAGTTTTGCAAATAAATTAAATAAAAAAAATAGAGAAATTCACAAAATATAAGTTAGTTCAATGGAGATCCGACTTATACAATTTATGTTAGCTCACTGCACCTATGCCACTGGGGGGAGGGAATCGCAACCCCTTGAAAAAATTAGAAGTAGCCCATACCCAGAAAAAGTCTGCCCATCACTGATATAAGGAATATAAGGATTAATTTAAAATAAAAAAGGAATATATTAGCTGTTATTTAAAAGATTTGTATCAGTTCAAGCCACAACAAGTTTATGTGAGAGCAAATTTATGGTTTGGGATTAGCCAAACAGTATTTTGTAAGTTTCGCGTCTATTTTATTTTAATCATCTTGGTAGAGAGAGTGAAAAGAGTACATTTTTTAAATTAAAATGCAAACATTTCTTTAAAATTCGCAATTGTTTGTTTTTTTAAATATCGTTAAATTTTTTGTACTGTATATTCAGATTTAATCAAAAATAGTAAATTGTAAATTTTAGCATATTTGATTGCATTAAAGATTTTATATGAATTTTTAAAGGAAATTAAGCATAGTTGGGAAATTCACCCGGTCCTGTGCGTGCATTTACTCTCGGAACATGTGGTCCTGGGGAAACGCTTCTTTCACCTTTCGACGGTCCTGAAAGAGTTAATTGGAATTTCTGAAAAAAATGTTCAATATATTTAAAAATCAAATTTGAGATGCATACTTAATATTTTACAAAAATCAATCAAGCTGTTTTTAAAAAAGGGGAAATCCTGGAAGTTACTGAAATTCCATCTTAATGATTCCTATAATGTTGCAATCATATCAGACACTACTGAAATAACTCATTTCTCATTTAAAAATTACCTGAATGAGTTCTATTTTTTATCAACAGAAACATTTTCTACGTTTAAGCAAATAATACACTTTAATAAATCCATTTCATTTCAATTTCCTTCATTCCATGCTTCTTAATGAATAACAAAATTACATTAAAAAACGTTTTTTCTATATTAAGTTCTTCTAACAAAATTTCCCATTTTAACAGCTTACGTCGGGATTTTAATGAAACATTGCTGATGTATTTAAACATTTTAAAAAATTTTATAGGAGCTCAAGTAGTTTCAAAATATGGAAAAAATGATTCAGCAGTTTTAAGTACCAGAAAATTCGATGATGAAGCTTGAATACGAATAAATTAGTGTGTATCACGTATTTTGCGGTTAAAATTAATTTTGTTCTTACAATACGCTTTAAGAAGCATTTCCGTGCTTTCGATTTGGAACTTTCAGATTTCTTAAATTTTCGAACATTCATTTCTGTAACAAATTGAATTAAGAATCCTTTCTCCTAGATATTCTTTTTACAAAAAACTAATGGAAGCTTTTTTACTGTTCACACACAGTTAATACAAGCATAGCATTTATTTTAAATGTAATATATAATTTACTTATTCTATTTCCGCCCATAAAATTTCACAAAATTGCGTTTTATCATTCTATTGTATTCTTTTATCTAACGTAATTGTCAAATCTAGCATTCCTGTAAAGACATATATTTTTGAAACTTTAATTTGCAAAAATTTAATTTTTTAAAATCCTTTCAGAAATGTCTGATTTGTCATTCTACCCAAAAAAAAAAAAATTGTATTTAATGAAAGATTTATATTGAAAATTTAGATGTATGTCAATATAATTTTTGTAAGTATTGATACTATTTCAGAATTTGTATAATAGAGAGAATACCCTTTAAATTCAAACTATCTTTAATTTTAAAAAAAAATAATTTTAATTTATTATAACGTTGTACCAAAACGCCCCTTTCAGAAATTATTTAATTTTTAAGAATACCAAGACATGCTCGAAAGAGTAAAATGCCAAAATTAAGACCCTCTGTTTATATATATGGGACGTATATCTTTCAAAATTTCCAATAGAGCTTAGATTTTTTTTGTGTTTTTAATAAAGATAGTTTCATCATTATGTAGAATCACAAAAGTAAATTTTAGATCAAAAGTTCTTTTCTGCTTAATTTAAGTTGGACATAATTTTTGAGATAATATAATACAAACTTTTGTTCAGGTACCTTTTTTAAGGTATCCGACTACGTTCGGAACCGTGATTTTGCAAAAGCGTATAAATGGATAATATTTATATTTAGTGTCACTTAGATTAGAAAATGTATATAAAATGGTTTTAAGAATAGTATTGCAATAAAAAATTATTTGAGTACAATATTTTGTCAAAAAATGATCATAGAATGACCCGTTTTCAAAATATTCTCCTTTTGTGAAAAATGCTTCCATTATAATAATATTTTGCATGTATATAGCTCAGACCTCTGTACAGAGGCTCAACTAGAATTTTTGAAATATATAACTTAGAAGTGGGTTTATCCATGTTTTAGGACAACAGAGGAGAGAAATTTTAAGAAAAAAATGCCGATAACTATTTCAATTGATGGTAATTCTGAAAATATAATGTGAATTTTTCATACATCCTAGTTCAGACTCTCTGGAGAAGTCTTTACTTTATATAAGCAAAATATTATTATTATAGAAGCATTTTTTATAAAAGGAGAACGTTTAGAGAAAAAAAGTTATTCTCCGTTCATTTTTTGCCAAAAAATTATATTTAAATAATTTTTTTGTCAAAATGTCCTTAAAACAACTTTATACATGTATTCTAATCTAAGTGGCACTAAATATCATGAAAAGTATCCATTTATGCGCTTTTTTTTTAATCCCGGTTCCGAACGTAGTCGGATACCTTAAAAAAAGTATCTCCTAAATATGCAAAATATTTTTATAAGTTTATAACACTGAGGACCACTAAATGTGCAAAACAAGGAAGAAATTATCCGTCAAACGTCAGAACTCCACGAAAGGAAGAAGAGATTGGGATATGCAAATGATTAGTATTTCGGTGCATTCAGACGACGCAGAAGGAAGAAACTACATCTAAGCCTATTTTACACACTAATATAAAAATAATGAACAAAACATAGTAATGTTTTCTTTATTTAAGTACAGTGGAATCTTCGTATAACGAGCCTCTATATTGTGAATTTTTCTATGTACCGAAATTTTTTCTGGAACTAAGAACATTTCAGGATTTTCTTCGTAAAATAACCTCCCAACAGCGAAGTGTATTTTCTATATAACGAACTTTTTCTTTCGTGATTCAATTATTTTTTCTCCCCATTTTTAAAATATTTCTGGACATTTCAAGTTATTCTCCCTTTCAACACATTTCATGGTGGTCATAAATCTTGAAATGGTTTTATCGGGGACATGACTCACGTAGAACAAAAAAAATGCCACAATTTTTCAAATAAAATTATCAGATTTTATGAATAATTTAATTTAAGGACGCATGTGGTAATGCATGTTTACAATTTTTAGCTATAAAATAATGCTATATTTTAAATTACTTCTGTGCTTTAAATTAGAAAATGTCCATAAAATTCATTAATTTTAATATAAAATTATTTTCTTAATGTTGAAGAGATGCAGTGTATTTTTCGACATTATTTTGTCTTGCATTCCTTGTTTCCTTTGCTTCTTTTTTTATGGGTATGATATATAAAATAAATATATAATTCATTTACAAAAAGGAAATAATTACTCTTTTTTTTATTTTTCGGGGTGTATCTAAACTCTGCGGCAACACTTTAGGGTTGATAGTACACATCAAGACAAACAACAGTAAATAGGAAACTTAGGGTCCCAAACGTCTTCTGAAGGATATAGGTGCCATTAAAATTTAGGGTCCGAAATTTCAAATGATTATAAAAAACGGAAAAATAGGTCGATTTGTTAGTGGTTTTCACTAAAATTATTCTTCTTGTCAGAGTATTTTCTTGAAAAACAAACTTTAAAGATAAGGCTAAAAAAATGTCGGTAAAGAGCGCTTTAGACTTTGGACTAACGAACAACTATTTTTTACTGTTATTTTTTGAATCCCATTAAATGTTTTCAAAAGCTTAGACTTAAACTTAAAGTTTGAGCTCAAAATTTGAATCGTTAGGAGTGGTTAAGTAGCGCAAACTCAACTGTGTTCAGGAGGTGAAATTTGAACTCACCTCCTTTCCTGGACACAGTTTAGTTATTCACGATCTTTGATACTGGATCGTAGACCAGGCAGCAACTACTACCCACTAATCGTTAAATGAAAGAAAGAGGGATGACAAAATTAAATAAGAAAGTTATTCATAACAGAATGAGCAATTTCTCCCCGCAAAATACCCGATTTGCATGAAGAGTGTACACAAGGATTTAACTGCATGGTGCTAAATGTATGTAAGGATGAAAAGTTCTACTGCAAAGTGTTCCATCCAACATAAAGGCTCGTATGTGATTCCAACATGACGGAGCGCCTTCACATTTCAGTGCAGATGGGCAAAATGCTTTGGATACAGCACATCCAGGGTGATGAATTGGGAGGGGTGGTCCGGTAAATTGGCCGGCACGCTCGCCTGACCTTTCCTGCCTAGACTTCTTCCTCTGGGGCCATATGATGAGTCTTGTTTACGCAAGCCCCGTCTACTGCTATGAGGCCCTGGTGTCAAGGATTGCCGTCGCAGCAGGGGAAATCCAGAAGATGCCCCGGGGTATTTGTTAATGTTCGACATTCCCTACGCCGGTCATGTGAGGTCTGCATATTTGCTGGTGGTAGCTTAAAGCTTAGACCAACTTAAATTTTAGACCAAAATTTTAATCGTTAGGAGTGGTTAAGTAGCGCAAACGGAATTGTGTTCAGGAGGTGACATTTGAAACTCCCTTCCCCCTGAACAGAGTTCAGTTATTCCCGATCTTGGTGTCGTAGGAATCTTGGTGTTGTAGAGCAGACAGCAACTACTATCTCCTACACGTAAAGTAAGCGAGAGAGGGAAGACAAAAATTTTTAAAAAAAATTATTCATAATAGACATGAGCAATTTCTCTGCTCAAAATAAAAAGAAACGATTTTATATATGCACGTAGTGCGTATGAATGAAGGTTGAATGAATGATGAAACGTAGAAAATGGTACACGCATGATTTTCTTGAGGAATCGCAAAAACTGCTCGAAAAAGCTCCCCACCAGAAAATATGCAGGTCTCACACCACCGGCGGAGGGAATGCCGAACATTAGCAAATACCCCGGGCATCACCTTACTTACTTACTTATTCCAGAGAATCAAGCTCACCCAAAGGGTTTAGAGCTGCATCCGACCCCCCGAGAAGTCTTTTATTTTCAAATCAAACAAAAAACATGTATGAAAAGGACTCAGATGTGAGGGACCCTCTCCCTAAAATTCTTTAGCACCGGGAGAAGAATACAGCAAATACACTTTACAATTACAATGCAAATACAAAAAAAACAACACAAACACGAACACACACATGTGCTATCTTCTAAGGAGAAGAAAAGACTTCTGAAACAGACATAGGACACGAGGTGGAAAAAAGAGAAAGAAATACAGGAAACAAAAATAATAATAAAAAAAAATATTTTGAACCATAATTCTAGAAGGCGCTAACACTTCCTGTTGATATTATTTCCCGTTAATGGTTCTTTAGTTTAAAAAAAAAGCACCGGAAAGATGATTTTTTTAGACCTCCTCCTCTTATTATATTTTAAAGACACTAAAAGGACGAGTGCAGATAAGTAAAATAAACAAATAAATAAAGAGAAAAAAGGGGGGAATTATTGAATTTTATTAAAGATACCATTTTTGCTAAAAGAGAAAAAAACAAGAAATTAACCTTAAAGTATACCCAGAATGATGATTAAGGGTTAAAACAGGAAGCTGCAATCCATTACGTGAGGGGAACAAATAAGGTTTAAAGATGAGAGGGGACAAAAATGAAAAGGAATAGCAAGAACCGAAGAGGGGAAATGGAAAATTAAGCCAATCTATCACATATAGATTTGGAAATAGCAAAGCAGGAAATTAATTTATTGCGAATAGAACGATTATTTAATAATAGAGTTAACCCAAGGATAGAGAGCGTTCGGAATGGGGTTAACAAGATGGTGATCAGAAGTGAAGGGGCAGTGGAATACGTAATGATCGGCGTATTCCAGGCGACCCACACAGGCAATTTAGAGAGGAAAGGAGATTGAACCTGTGCAAGTAAGCAGGGAAAGGCCCATGATTAGTTAGAAAATGAACCAGATATGTAGAGATGGGAAGAATGTTTAAGTTAGGATTATGGAAAAAGCCCCACCCCCTAATCCAGAATTGCAAACATTCCAAGAGGATTGACGGGCATCACCTGGATTTCTCCTGTTACGACGGCAATTCTCGCAACCAGGGCCTCATTGGAGTCGACGGGGCTTGCGTAAACAAGACTCTACATATTACCCCAAAGGAAGAAGTCTAGGCAGGAAAGGTCAGGCGAGCGTGCCGGCCACTTTTCCGGACCACCCGCCAATTCATCACCCTGGATATGCTGTATCCAATGCACTTCACACATCTGCGCTGAAATGAGCAGGCGCTCCGTCATGTTGGGACCGCATACGAGCCTTTATGTTGGATGGAACACTTTGCAGTAGAACTTTACATCCTTACTTACAACTAGCACCATACAGTTAAATCCTTGTGTACTACACTCTGCATGCAAATCGGGTATTTTGCGGGGAGAAATTGCTCATTCTGTTATGAATAACTTTCTTATTTAATTTTGTCATCCCTCTTTCTTTCATTTAACGATTAGTGGGTAGTAGCTGCTGCCTGGTCTACGATCCAGTATCGAAGATCGTGAATAACTGAACTGTGTCCAGGGAAGGAGAGGAGTTCAAATTTCACCTCCTGAACACAGTTGAGTTTGCGCTGCTTAACCACTCCTAACGATTCAAATTTTGAGCTCAAACTTTAAGTTTAAGTCTAAGCTTTTGAAAGCATTTAATGGGATTCAAAAAATAACAGTAAAAAATAGTTATTCGTTACTCCGAAGTCGACATTTTTTAGCTTTATCTTTAAAGTTTATTTTTCAAGAAAATACTGACAAGAAGAATAATTTTAGTGAAAACCTCTAACGAATCGACTCATTTTTCAGTTTTTTATAATCATTTGAAATTTCAGACCCTAAACTTTAATGCAGTAATTCTCAAACTTTACTGGCGACCCAATTTTCAATCATAATTTTTATCATCCCCCCCCCGAAATACTAATGTATCGAATGCAATAATAATGCACTTTGGGGGGGGGTGCTAAAGCTACAATACAATCATAATTATAAACGGTACAAATTAACAAGATAAGTATTAAATTTTGTATATGTTACTTTTAAGGTATCCCACTACGTTCGGAACCGTGATTTTCAAAAGCGCATAAATGGATAATTTTCATGTTTAGTGTCACTTAGAGTAGAATATATGCATAACATTGTTTTAAAGACATTTTGACAAAAAGAAATTTATTTAAATGCAATATTTCTGGCAAAAAATTAACTTAGAATAATCTTTTTTCCAAATGTTCTCCTTTTGTGAAAAATGCTTCTAATAGAATAATATTTTGCCTGTATATAGCTCGGACTTCTGTTCAGAGGCTCAACAAGAACTTTTGAAATACATAACTTAGAAGTGGGTTTATTCATATTTTACGACAACAGAGGGGAACTAATTTAAGAAAAAAAACGCCGATAATTATTTCAGTTGGTGGTAACTCCGAAAAAATAAAGTGAATTTTTCAAAACTTCTAGTCAAGCCTCTGAATAGAGGTCTGAGCTATATACAGGCAAAATATTACGCTAATAGAAAAAATTTTTCACAAAAGGAGAACATTTGAAAAAAAGATTATTCTAAGTTAATTTTTTCCCAAAATATTATATTTAAATATTTTTTTGTCAAAATGTCCTTAAAACAATTTTATGCATGTATTCTAATCTGAGTGACACTAAATATCATGAAAATTATACATTTATGCGCTTTTTTAAAATCACGGTTCCGAACGTAGTCGAATACCTGACGTAATATATATTTTTATTTTTTTACTTTTTAGTTCGATTCACTATAAAAGCGTGTTTTTTTAGTTTGTTTTTAAACTATAGTTTATTTTATAATTATTTTTACTATACACGATAAAAATCACAATTCCAGCGAATATTTTAACTCAGAGAAAATATACTTACCTACTTTCAAGGACTTTCCAATTTTCTTTGATTTTTTGAGAAAAAATCCAATATAACTAATGAAAATGCTCCAAATCTGCGTGCCCTTAATGAAGGACATAAAGCATGTTCATAGAAAATATTTTTGAACAAAAGTGGTCGCGCAGGAAACTCGATCAAAACTAGTAACTTGATTGTAAAAAAAGCGTTTGCAACTCCCCAAAAAAAGAGGGCGAAATGTGATAAATTCATTTTAGTTCCCATTAAGACTGTCTTATTGGAGAATACTCTGTCAAGATCATTGGTAACAAATAAACAGTTTTTCCAGAATTAACGATTTCGTGAACATTTGAAGACTCCGCACATCGCGCGACCGATCCCGTGTTAAAAGTGTATTCAATAAAACATATGGATATTAGTTCTTAAAAAGAATTGCGTAAAAATTTTCCGTTATGCATTATATATGTGTTGGCCAAATAATCCTTCAAAATACTCAAAATGCTTATCCATGTATCATATAATTCATTCACATGGAAAAAAAGCAACAGAAAAATATTATTCACAACTTTCCTAAAAGAAAAAAAGATGGAGTGAAACATACCAGTAAGTTTGAAGGTCAAATATATGATAGTCAAAAGTAGTATTTTAAGGGGTTAAAAAAGAAACATAACAAAAAAAATCTCTCATCATGTGATTACAGTAAAGCAAACAAAATGTCTTTTTTTATTTGGTTATACAATCAAAGATAGCTAATGAACGTTTGAAGTGAAATGTTTTATTCTTGATGATCACCAGATGATATATATAAATTAAATCAGTGTAAATGTTCATTTTTTATTAAGTCAGAAAGCATTTTGTTTATCTTCATTCCAAAAAATTATTTTTTAAACCTTTTATTTTCAATATGCTCGCGCCCCCCTCGCAGGAATACCGCCCCCCCCAAGGGGGCGCGCCCCACAGTTTGAGAAACACTGCTTTAATGGTATCTATCTCCTTCGGAAAACGTTTGGGACCCTAAGTTTCCTATTTACTATTGTTTGTTTTGATGTGTGCAATAACACCTTAAAGTTTTGCCGTAGAGTTTAGATACACACACACCCTGTATAGCGTATATAGTGTTTATGAATTTAAAGCTTGCTTTATGTGGTTCATAAAGTATATTGAAAGATGAACCTCTGTATAACGAATTTGCCATATAACGAACATTTTTGCGGGACTTATGGACTTCTTTATTTTGAGGTTCGACTGCATTTGCATAATTTTTCTGAAAAATAAGCACAAGACTTTGAAATTTTAAAAGTCTCAATTTTTTTTTTTTTCTTTTTCTCACGTAAAACAACTTCTTCTAAAAAAAATTGGACATTTTAAAAGGAAAAATTTTATTGTTTTTTTTTCAAATAAAAACAAATTAATGGTTTATTTACATCAAATACAAGAGGAATTATCTTTTATAATGTGGCAAAAGAGGCGAAGTCATTTGTTTATATTTTTATCAATCTTATTTTTCATATTTTAAGGCATTTTTATCAACGAAAATGCACTATTTCTTAAGTATAAAATTGAAAAATTAATTCTTTGAATGTGTATGATGTTGTGTTACCTTTAAGTTATTTTTACTAGACATTTACTATTTTTACTATTTGTAATGAAAGTATGTTTATGTTTAATTAAAGGTTTTTGATTAAGGAGATGGAGAAAAAGAATTTTAAAAAAAATCACTTGAACTCATTATACGCGTTTTTGGCAGTAAATTTTAAATAAAAACAAAGGATATCAGAGCCTACACAAGTTTATTTTTCTGGGCTTTTTTCCAATAAATTGTTTTTGAAAAAGAGTATCTATTGAGATTTGTAACGGTACTTATTTTTTTATCTTTATTCAACCTTAAAAAATGCAAAATAATCTTGAGAAATGGACAATTGTTTCTATTTCTTAATTTTACAGTTTTTTATTAAAAATATTACGTTATTAAACAAACCTCCTTTTGTGAAAGACCTTTAAAAAGTAACAGGTGCAACTTGATAATCACACAGTGTCGGTAAAGTAAAGTTTAGGTTAAAGTTTAGTCTGTAAGTAAAATTTAGATAAATTGTTTCTTAAACTGAAAAAAAAATCTTTTTGGTATATAATGAAATTTTTGATTTCCTTAATCTGAAATACTATTTGAACATTTTGCGTTTTTTTTTCCGTTCGAAAGTTATATTACCCCATTTTTGACACGCATCTTTTTCAAATTCGCTAAAAAATTTAGTGAACTGCACAAAACATAAAAAAATTATTATTATTTTTCTATATAAAAAATAAATAAATGTTAAAGACGGAATTAAATAAATATAACAAAAACTATAATAAAAACTGCTTGTATATGTTATAAATAGATACTTATAATATTGCTTATGTATTTAAAAATACCTTATGTTAATGGTATACAGTACGATTCAATTGTCAAAATTCAATCAAAAAATCAAATCTATTTTGTGAGCTAAATTAAATTTTTTTTTATATATTTATTAAAATTGCTTATGTTATATATTATAAATTGCTAAAGCTTTTTTCTATTGTGACTAATACTTTGATATTTTTATAACTATTGCTATTAACACATGTAACAAAAGTTGGTATGTATTTTTAAATCAAAGCAATACTTATTTTTTTAAAAAATAATTTAAACTAGGTTTTATTAATTTTTGAAAGAATTTTCTATAGCCATTCATATAAAAATGTCTTTTACAAATATCAATCGTGTTATCCCAAACTCATGCTAACTTTTGATATACATATAGTCGGACGTACATATATAAAAATCAAATTTCATGTGCGTTTGTCAATTATTGTAGGAGGAGTAGCAATTTAAAATCACTTTATAAATTTTACAATTTTTCTTTAAAAAATTAAATGGTTAACTTTTTAAGGTATTTTGGGCAGAAAATGTGTTACACGCATTACATGTAGATAGAGAGCAACCAAAAAATTGTGAAAATTATTCTATCAAAGATTTTTGTATAAATCGTGTCAGGTCTCCAACAAAATGTCATTTTTTTAATAAAACATTCTGACACAAATAAGCGTTATTTAGTTCTATAAATTAAACTCGACACTTGAACTGTCGTAAAAAGTTAAAAACCCATGTGCAAAATTGCATCTTACAGTTTAATGATGAATTAAGTTTATTTTTTACTTTGAATACAAACCCTCTCGCTCTGCCTCCAAGTTTATTGATTGCAAAATATCCTTAATCAATAACCGACGAAGACATTTTGAGGAGCAGTCATAGAGCAATTTATCTTCCTCAGTGTGCTCTTTCAACTTGAATTACCCATTTTGTATCAATTTTTAACAGAGACCAACTTTTCACTGATTTCTCAACAAGATTTATAGATTTTTTTTATGATTCCTATATTAATCATTTGGGCTTCTAGAATTTTTCTTTTAACACATTCAGGATATTTAAGGTATCCGATTACGTTCAGAACCGTGATTTTGAAAAAGCGTATAAATGGATAATATTTATTATATTTAGTAATCAACCGGTAAATGTTAAATGGTAAATAGGAGATTTTTTGTTTTAGATATAATTAAATTATATCCTTACACATATATATAAACGGTACTTATTTAAACATGCCCTTATGGGTGACTGTGAGTCTGTAATCTACGTGGAGAAAAAAAAACAGTTTTCAAGAAAACAAATTGGTATTTTAACAGTCTGGTTTGGAAGCTACATTGCTCAACGGAAAATGATTGCCATTGGTGGCTAATTTTGATATTCTGAATCACAATCATCTCATTGGAATTTCATTCTATTTTCCACATCAAGAGAACTTAGAGATTTAGCCATAATATCATCCTCAATATTCTCTTATAATTCTGATCATTGGCTTATAGTGATCTGGAAAGGGTGGCTTAACATGAGCATCGAATACTAGGAAGCTCTTGGCCATTTGCATTTCTCTGCCAGGTTTAGACATCACTTGCAACTTGCATGTTTTGATACTTTTCTTAACCCTTTCGCTTGCACAAAGCTAAAATACACTTTTCTGTGATAAAGGTACTTGATAAATGTAATGTTCACATCCTCTATAAACATTATTTAATCACACAAAAAATATCTGATCAGGGTTTTTTCCTGGGTGGTGGCTAGACGTTATAGCCACCGCTCACTTAAGACATTTAACTTACTTTTCAGGACAGAAATAATGAATCATATTACAATAAACTTTTCATGAAATATTAACATTCATGCTAACAACTATTTCAATAACAATTAAATACAAAGCTTAAGTGTAAAAAAATAATAATAAAATAATTATACAATATAGAATACTTACTAAAATATACATTGAAATTGGTATATATCCACATTTTAAATTTTATTTAATTTTAGAATAAAAAGTTTGAAATAAAGTAACATTTTGAGGATTTAAATTAGTTATTTCACAAATTTAATAAGCTATTCACTGTGGAACTTTTCAAAGTAAGTAGGACCATTTACTTGAAGGCACAGTAATACGTTGTAGGACCGATACAGCTATCGAGAGCGATGATCGTCTTTTCTGGTATTACAAAGAAAGCATCTCCTGTACAGATCATCTTCTGTTTTAACTTTCTCAAGTGGAGGAAGAGCGAAAATTTCAAGGTCATTTTCCTGTTCTATATGGGCAGTGGATAGAGCCTCTATCCGTGTATAGAAACTTTCCAAAAACATAAATAAAAACTTTTTTCATTGTACATTTGTTTAATTCATTCAGATAAGAGAAAAGTACACTTAAGACTAATCGAATATTTTTTGCGGATCAGAAATTTTATTCATAGGAATTAAAATACAATTTGTAGATTTATATCGAGAAAAACTGTTTCTAACTACTCATCAGAGGACATGAAATGCAAAAACATATCGTGCTGCCAACTGAATTGATTTTTATACGTTTTAGCTTCAATTAACGCATGTGGATAGACTAAATATAGACCACCCGCTTGGAGAAATTTTTTTTTTTATGTGGCTAGACCTATTAGCCACTGCCCACAAAAAGAGTTAATATTCATAAGCATCATTGTGATAGATAAAAGAACAATAACGAGTCACACTGAAAGCATTTTACTTATCGTTATATCTTCCCGATATATTTAAGTATCCTTGTTGCTTTGAGCACAAAGAGATTAATATAACAGTATTCCTGAAGCCTTGAATCGAAAATTATTTCAGGCAAAAGAAATAATAATCATTATTTTATATAATTTTCTAATTAAAGACACGTTTTTTACATTAATAAATAGGAATTTTAGTAGTTTTTTTTTATGAGTATATATATTTGTTTTTCAAAGTATCTTAGTGATGGACCATACTTAAAATTAAGATTTAATAGCTTTTTAAATTTCAAATGGTTTATGATTTTCGTTTTTAATACAAAAGATTCCAGAAGTGTGTTTATGGATTGTGTTCAGTTCTAAGTTGAGGAAGGAGGGAAGTTTCCCAAGATTACAGTGGGTTTTAAGTAAACCATCTTGAGACAGACAGAGAGGGAAGAAAAAGGAAAGAAGTGCCCTATATCTTGTATTGTAATCTCAAAATAATTAATGCGCTTCGTCAGTTATAAAATTATTACAAAATATAGACCAATTATTAATTTTATAATAAAAATACAGTTAAATAACATATTCTCTCTTTCGAATAATTTAATCAAGAATTCAACAACATAAAATATTTTAGAAAATAAATCACATTCTTTGTAAGATTAATTTCCCACATTTCTTTCAATAAATCTTAGTTTTGTTTTTTTTTTTCTTCTTTTTAAAAAAAATAAAAACATACTTATTTTGAGGAATATTTTCGTTTGTATATTTTTAATGATTTATTTATTTTTCCATTTGTAAAACCGTATTGTATTTATCAGTTTGTGTTAACACATGAATTGTGCTTAGTACTCGTATTTTAAGCCATTTAAGTTGTGTTGTAGTTTTGTAATTTGGTGGGGGTGGGAACCCTTAGTTCTTCCAAACCTTCATCTCCTTTCAGGATATTTTGGATAGCATTCAAACTCTTTCTAATAACCTTTTTAATAAACAGTATTTAAATTATATTGAATGAAAAATAAGAAACTACTTTTATATGAATACAATTTAAAATTCCTCATTAGTACATGAAGCATTTCATCCTTCTTTATCGAAATAAACTCCCTAAACGTTTTGACTAATCTTGTATTTTATAATACGTACTTACATACAAGAAAATTATAGATAATTGTATACCAAGAAAACTATATTTTATTTCATTATTTTAAGGACTGAAATTAAAAGATATAAATCAAACTTTATGTAATAAAATTTATTTTATCTTTCACTATTTTTCTGGCTGGCAATAATCGTCTGATATTTCAAGACATCTCACGAAAATATCCAACACGCTATTATTTTTCCTGGAAGATATTATTCTTGAGAAAGGAGTTTACCCAAAATTACCCAACATTCAGGAAAATGTCATCATTAAACTATAATTCTTTTTGCCTCTGTATTTTTTATCACATTCCTTTTTTTGCTTAGAAATTTATCAACATTTCACACTGTTTTTTATTAGTAGACAACAACTTTATTCTTTTGAAATGAAATTGCTTTTCTTCAGATTCAAGCCATTATATCAGGTTTGGTACAAGTATGAAAACCTCTGTGCCGTAATTTAATTATGTTCCTTCCAAAAATTTTAATTCATTCAAATGCTTGTCGAAATGAAAATATACCTTTTGAAAATCTCTTTGAGGCAAAATTATTTTTGGTGTATTTATTGTTTCTTACATTTACAGATGCTTTTAATTTTTTATTGCAAGATTGTTTTAAAAGCAATCACAGAAAGGTATAATTTAGAATAATAAAGAAAATCTTTTAAAAATATAATCTTGTTATATACTTTGAAAACATATATTTTAATTTTTTATAAATTCTCCATTGAAAGAACTTATTTAAATATGTTTTAACAGTCTATGCTTATTACTATATTATCACTCTCAATCAGTATTTCATCTTTCAAACGTAGTATATCTTTTTAACAATAAAAATATAATATTTTAGAACAGTTTTTTATCAATCGTAAGAATAACGCAAATGATAGAACTATTATATGTCAAAGATACATATATCTATATTATAAAAAATAACATGCACGAAAATTATCAATTACTAATTTTATATCAACAGTATAATCTCAAAAAATGAATAGCAAGTTGAATGGCATCTGAATTAATAAAACGCCCTGTGAGTATTCTAATTTTTATTCTCATACTTAGAATAGAAAAGAAATATATTGTTTTTTTTTATTTATTTATAATGCTCAAGAAATTTTTAGTAGAAGATAAATCTATAGATTTTCAGACTATTTTAGGTTGTACAAGATATAAGCAAACGTTTAATTGTACTTAAGCAATAGCTTAATTTTTTATCATTAAAGACGATATGTATATAATTTTAATCATTCTGAATTTCCTCCTTTTCTTGAGTAGTTATAAAACAAGAACATCTTAATACAGATAATAATAATATATGTAAGGTTTTAACTGACAGGCCATATCGGAATACGTATTTGCTTAGATTCGAAATTATTTAAATAGCCGGTAACCTGTGAAGTGCTTTGAAAAAGAATGATAATTTTTTTAAAAAAAGAATGATAAATCCCGACACTTCTGATTATTTCATAAGCAAGGGGTATATGTTGTTGAAAAGATGGAAATAGAAACTATTCACAACGATATGAAAAAAAATTTCATATGCGATGGTGATATAGAAAAGCGAAACAGAGAAAAAAAAATGATAAGTGATGGGAAAAGCCTAAGTGGTCGTAACCGTCTCACCGACATTTTAGAATCAAAAATTCAAAGATATTATGGTATGGCTATCAGAAATAATATCAATGATCTACATAGCATGAAACTGCCATTAGGACTGTTTATTTTCATCTTCTGTCTTCCAACGAGAGCCCTCAACATGAACTGTCCTCAGGGTATAAATAACCTGGTGCAAGTCTGAAAAGACAGAATCTGAATGTAACAAAAGACACTATGATCATAAACACATGCACACGTTCTATATACCCTAATGAATTAAATAATGTCAGTTTTTAGAGATCTAGGCGATCCTATGTTATTAAGAAAATGTTTACATGAAAAGATTCCGAACCCAAATGAAGTTAATAACACCACATGGTCAATGATTCAAAGCTCTACATTTGTAGAATTGAAAATTTGAATTACGGGTAAATATGGTTATTGAGCAGTTCAATATGACTCATGTAGCAAAATTAATGCTATTAAAACATTCTGATATTGAACTAAGTTATGATTGTGTGTTATGCTTCAAAAAACAAGATACAATTAGAGTTCGTGTAGCGCAACGAAATCATCTTGAGATCCCAAAAGAAGGCTAAATTGCTAAAAATAATGAAAAAAAGAAAATTAGGATAGTCTTTTGTATGAGCAGAGAGTAGAAAAAAATGCTTCACGTGCTTCTGGAAAGTACTAACGAAAACAAATGCTCAAAAAATTACAAATTTTTACTTTAAAGCCTGTTTTCTCAAAATTAATATTATTTACTTTATGTACCTTTTTCTCAAAAATTACTAATCGTATTAACCTCAAATTTTCATTGAGCAGACTTTTAATATGTTTACACATTTTAATCGAGCATTTTAGATATGACTTTTTAAAGCTAAATTTTAGGGGGGGAAATTGGACAATTTTTAAAAAACTCATAATTAATTTAATTTTTAACAAAAAGACAAACCCTTTCGTTAAAGCGTTATTGGGAGTACATATAACCTACTGTAAAAATTTTATCCATGAGAAGTAAGCAATTTCTGAGAAAAAGGTACATAAACCTACGCACTTTAACATGGGCTCCTATGGACCCTTTTAAGTAATTTTACCAAATCCCATATTACTTAACATAAACATACATATTCTCTTCCGCACATGTTTAAACAACCTTTTAAGGTAATACAACATTGTGGTCTTCTTAAAACATTTTCATTAAACTCAAGCAAGTAGTCCACACATTCTTTGATGTAATTACTTTCTTGAGTACAAAATCAACAATTGTTCAGTAGCTACTGTACTTGTCGATTACGTATAACCTGGCTGGGCACCATCATGCCCTAGGTACATTAGAAAGATAATCTCAATACTTTTCTGCGTGTATCAGCTTTAAATACAAGCTGAAGAACAGGTTTTGTTAACTAAACTAACGAGAGTAAATATTGACTAATCGGAACTAATTTCTCTACCCAACATTCGTCATCCCTCAAGCTTAAAATTCGATTTTTTCCCTTTACAATTGCATCTAAAGTATATTCGAATTGTTATCTGTACACGAATTTCAATTGCCAATTTTTGGGTCGTTGAGTTTCAATCGTAAAACACAGAAAAGGCAAAATGAATAAGATTACTTACTCAGCACATTGAAGTTTCATTAATTTTAAGTGAATCAAACCCACTTCACACAGACTTTCAGAAGTTTTGTTAATTGGAAGTAAGATAAAATGAAAAACTTTCATTTCTCTGAAATTCTAAATTTTAAAAGAATCTAATTTTAAAATTTATTTTATATATTTTCATGATTTGCCAAAATCGCAATGGTTTTAAATTTTTTTATTTAAAAAAATTAATTTTAGCTAAAAATTGTCATAAATATGTAGTAAAATTACATTAAATATATATGATTGCTTTAACATCATTATCATTTCGAGGTTTAAACAGGAATGTCACTCGAATTCAATATAGTGATGAAACAAAAACTATTTTTCGGGGTCAACTTTAAAAAAAACTGTCAATCTCTCTTATGTATCTATAAATGCGTGTATTTATGTATATATATATATATATATATATATATATATATATATATATATATATATATATATATATATATATATATGTGGGAGACAACAAGGGGTCCAAGACATTTGTCTTTTCTTCTACTTTATTTTAAAACTAACAAAAATTAATTAAAAAGGTAGCTATTCTAACAGATAGGTTTGACGATGGTAACGCCTGCTCGCGCACCTCAGTCCTTCTCTCTGCTCTCTTATTCAATTCTTAAAAGTCCACAGGTTTCAGTTCTGATTTGATTTGCTGCGCCTGCGCGCGAAGACTGCGTTGTCTGCTGACGATTGAATTTCCTGGATGCCCCATATATAAATATAAATATACATATAATCTTTAAACTAATACTAAATTGCTGTAACTCTTAGCTTGACTCGTTTACCTACCGCATTATGATTTACCGCAATTTTTTCCAGGCTATATTTTTTGAATCACTACATTGAAAATTAAGGGATATACATAAATAAAATACTCAAAATTTGGGAAATTTAATCTGTTGTAGCTAATTAATTAAATTAGGACTATAAAGTACCAACAGTCCACAAAGATCTAAAATATTCTCATAATGCGAAAAAAAAACGAATGACTTTTAAAGCAATTTTAAACCATAAAAATGCTAAATAACCGGAGAACACTAATATTTTACTGCACAAAATTTTTATTTTTAAAAAGATTATTAATTATTTTTAATTTATTTACTTTTTTACACATAAAAATAGCTTTTACACATAAACTTAAATTGATGATATTCAAAAGAACATTTTTTTTTTATTAAGACACAAAAATTCGTTACACGGTGTGCATTTTGAATCAGGTTTCGATTGGATGTTTTTTAATGCACTAAATCCAACGCTCCTAGGCCTTAAGCTCTGCCTTGGTTGATTAATTGTGCGGCCTGTTTTCAGGGGAATTCAGTTCAGATCACAAAGTCCTCAGCATAAAGTAAGCCTCTAATTCCAGTAATTATTATGAGCTGGTGGACAAGATCATTTATGTTAATAATGAAGAGGGTGCAGCTGGATACTGAACCCTGAGGTAGTTCAGTTTTTAGAACACCGCATTTGGAAAAGCCTCCACCACATCAGATCTTACACAAACGCTGGCATAGAAAACCACGAAACCAACTAAACACGTAGTTCTAAATACCAAGATTGGCGAGTTTCAGCAAGAGTTTTTCATTCCATACAGTCTCATAAGCAGATTTAAAATCAATGAATACAATTGAAAGTAATCTACTTTTATCCAAGGCCTCCCTCTTTGACAGACTGTGGCTAAGGAATACTAGCTGTTGGTTGGTAAATCTAAATTGTATGAATACAAACTGTTCCTCTGCAAGGAGACTATTGGTTTCTAAGAACCAACTAGTCATTTAGTTACTAATTACTGAAGATAAGTTAAGGGGTATTCATCTTCATCATTATCATCGTCATCAACTGTTGCATTATCATCTGACTTCGGGATGGAGCCTTCAAGATGTGATGTCTCTCAAACCCCTCTTTATTCTATTTATTTCCATCTATTCTGATCACTTTCACTCATCGCGTGACTTATAAACTACGCAATTGCTTTTTTAAATCCTCGATATGACAACTCATTCGTTTTTCCAGCTCTTTTATCAAATACTCATATTGTTGTTCGAAATTGTTCTCTCCCAATATTTAAAAGTGTTTGTCTTGTAATAAATAATGCAATAGAAGACATTCCTAAAACGAAATAAATAATTTTAATTAATAATGACAAATTCGTATAAAATTATTTGGTACTAGCGTATTAGCTTCATCTCAGCAAAATTGGCGCCTCGTGAATTGCACCTCGATACAAAATAACAAAGATTTTATATGAAAACAACAAAGTATTTTATATGAAAAATTAATAATCAATCCGATTTTGTAGAAAATGTTGCAATTCACGTGGTCCCAATTTGACAAAGGTGACGCTAATACGTAGTGGTGAGACTACCCCCATCTGGTCTAGTGAAACTAAGCCAGATCCATGAGCCCATAAATCTACACAAAGTCTAAGAACAGCAGGGGGATGCAACAGCCTCCTCACAGGAAAACCCCAAATATTGCAGAACGTGCTGAGGAGAAAAGGAACTGATGTCGCATTTGGTGCAAATTGAGAAGCTTCTTTTGACACTTTCAAAATCCATGCACCTCAGGAGACCAGTCGAAAATAGCGAGAATGTCATCTCATAAGATCTGGAACCCTTGAATGATATGGCGGATCCAGGGTGTCCTTCAAAGTACCATGAGTGTACAGAAGGAGCTCTAATACGTAAAGTACCAATTATTTCCTCCAAGTCAAGTACTAAAATCTATATCGTAAAGTAGCAGTAAAAAAGAATTGTTTCTAAAGCTTATACAATAAAGATTGTTTTCAGGTAATATCCATTGCTCAATATTATTTAAAACCTAAACAAAATGTCTATTGTTCATTAATTTTCTTGCCATTTGACTACATACCAAAATTTCTCTTGGTTGCTTGAGGCTATTTATATAATGAAAGGGGAGGCGATATCTAAAACACATAGCTATATACTTGAACATGAAGATTCCAGAACTAAATATGTGACGAATCTATACGGCACTTTTCCACTATTACTCTTAGGCGTCTTTGGGGATTGTAAATTCGCGTATATTTCCAACTAACTCTAAAAGAAGAAATTGGGATTTGCAAATGAAATAAGGTATTTAAGGAGAACGTTGTAAGTTAGCAGAGATAAGGCAATTGAGCCAAGAGCAGTAGTGAAAAGTTAAGAGGATTCAAGTGGATTGCGTGATTAGAGTATTGTTGTTATTATTCAGCGAAGTAGCATTAGAAGGATTGATCTACCTGAAGAGAACGATATTACAGCCAGGTGATATATTATAACTTAGTCTCTCTGACCACAAGAGTTAATATATAATAAAGTTAGTGAAATTTTAATGAATGTTAATAATTCAAGTTACGTATATTTCTCGGACCTCCTATTCCGGTAAACCCGTTCGATATTGAGCTTAGTACTTGATTAATTTCATATTTTGTAATTAAATTTAATAGTAAAGGTTGACGTAGACACATTGTTTAATATTTGTAATTAGAAGGTTTCTAATTGAATCTATTGAATAAATATAATTTGTTATTATACAAATGGCGTCTGATAATTCTTTGCCTTAAGTTAATCTTAGTGTCCAGGGTGAAACCCATGGGGTTTACAAATAACACCGAAAATTAACTTACTTAAGCACGAAACTACTTTAAAGTTGCTTGTAAATCACTGATACTGAATAGCTCAGTCTGCAAGACGATAGTACACTTCACTGTAGTAAGAAACCAAGTTTGTTTTGAGGCATTTAAATACTGTCAAATAATACTTTAGTCAGTATTCTAACTAAAAGTAATATATGAGGGTGTTCTGAAATCATTTTATATATTTTTTTAATTTTCGGATTTTGAGCGTATTTGCCCCACAGAGTGCCGGGAAATCTGGATTTTCGTGACCTACTTAATGTGAATCTTTATTTTTATCTTTTTACATCAATTGTTTTATTTCAAAAAAAAAAATTCACTCTAGTTTTATCTATATTTCCAATACGTGACAGCGAATATTTTTTTGTTAGCCTCTGTCTTTGCCTTTGTAGACCATTGACATACTTCAGGAAAAATCAATTTATTGTCGAAATCTTTAGGAAGCATTTGTGAAACATCGGCTTTTTTTTTTGTAGAATAAAATTTTTACGTATCATAAATCGGTTACACCTACTCATAGTTGCTACAAAACTTTCCCTTTTATTTTTATTTTTGTTTGCCCACTTAAATACGAATAAACGTAAAATGTTTCTTGTTACAATTAATCTATTCTGGTGAACTTTCAAGACCTATTTTGCAACACTTCCTTCTGGGATAGGTCTTTCTTTACTCCTTTTTGCAAAAAATGCATTTATTCTTTAATTGTTGTCATTTTATTTTACTTGCAGTCACGTACGGAGATTTCACCACCATCAAGCATCATTTCTGCTGAACGATTTCAATTTTTTTTTTATTCATTTTTATCTTAAAACCAACTCTATGTTTGTTAGTCTCTCAAGACTCTTATTTACTACTGATATAAACACTATGAACTGTATTGAATATGCTTCAGATCGCGTAAAAAGTTCCAGGTGCATTTTTATTCGTTGCAAAATAAATCATCTATCTCGCTCGGGACGCGGGGAAAAATGGAGGAAACGAAGTCTGTAAAAAAAAATGCGTGGGAAAATCCTCTATTCCAGGAAGCCAGTTTTGTATCTTCCTCCGCTTTCCTTCTGTCTTAGGGCTTAGGTTTAGAAATATGCTATTGTTCAAAAGCCAAAGATAATACTTTGAATAACTCACTTCAAAAGGCAAGCGTATTGCATATGCACATTCTAGATTCCTTTATAAAAAAGGGTGCGTTACACGGTGAATAAAACTAAAAATTACAAAATGTAGTTTGAAGCATAGATATGTGGTATACACCGAAATGTATAGTAGGAATTAAAAAAAATGAAAAGCAGCAACTATATGTATATATTCAGTCCGGAAGATTAGGTAAGTTGAAAAAATTCAGACCATGAGCTGTTAGGTAGCTATATTTCAAACAACTGAAAAAATGTACATAGTAGCATCAGTTGGAAATAAATTTATGAGGGGGAAATGTAAATATTTTTAGACTTGATGCTTTTCGAGAGTGAGCGAGTGAGTGTGGGATGCTTTTCCAGAAAGAGTTGTTGGTGATAATGTATCATTACCGTGTAATTATTTCAAGTAATACCTCAACCACTTACAACAATTTAACGGGAAATTTTATATTACACAGCAAAAATTAAACGAATGAAAATAGCTAAAACTAAGCTAAATGATTTAATTTCATAGACATTTCTCTCTCCTGATTAAGTAGTTAAATTTCTACATACTATAACAAAGATGGCGAACCAGTGGCAAGTGTGCCATTTATGGCACGCGACACAATATTTTTGGCATGCCAGTGATCAAAATGGTTTGTATTTTATTTGAAATTTCTAAGTTCACTCTGAAGTATTACGAACAAACGTGAGTGATTGGTGTTGGGGTGAACACTCATTTTTATTGCCTTTGATACATCGACGACTACAAGTGCTTATGATGTAAAGTTTGCTTATGATTAAAAATGATAATGATGATGTAAAGTTTCCTTAATAATTGCTTATGATGTAAAGTTTTCTTAACAATTGCTTATGATGTAAAGTTTTCTTAACAATTGCTTATGATGTAAAGTTTTCTTAACAATTGCTTATGATGTAAAGTTTGTCTACGCATAATGTATTCAGTTTCATTGACATAACTGTATTTTAATGTTTATCTGTGTTATATTTACGTTTTAAGCAAAAGAACAAAAAGCTCAAGATAGTAAATGTAACAGAGAGTTTCAAATTTGAAGGACCGAGAAGCATGGCATTATTAGTAAAGGTCACAAAGAGGAGGGGGGATATTTTATGTTCTGGAATAGTGTTATGCAGAACATCGTCTGTAAAACGGTATTTTGAAACAAATCACAAACGCTCAAAAAAAGTGAGCCACAGCAAAAATGATTAACTGCTTTGAAACCATTTGGTAGATGATGCAAAGTTTGCTTAACAATTGCTTATAATGTAAAGTTTGTCTACGCATAACGTATTCAATTTCATTAACAGAACTGTATTTTTAGGTTTATCTGTGTTATATTTACGTTTTAAGCAAAAGAACAAAAAGCTCAAGATAATAAATGTAACAGAGAGTTTCAAATTTGGAGGACCGATTAACATGGCATTATTAATAAGGGCGACAAAGAGGAGTGTGTGTTTTATGTTCTGGAATAGTTTTATGCAGAACATCGTCTGTAAAATAGTATTTTGAAACAAATCACAAATGATCTCCTCAAAAAAGTAAACCACAGCAAAAATGATTAATTGCTTTGAAACCATTTGGTAGATGACTCAAATTCAGCATGTGTGTGTATTTTACAAAAAGTAACATTTTACAATCTTAATATAGGTTATTTGTCATCAAATCTGCAACAACAGAAGTCACACCAATGTTACTTTAATTTGAATTACACGCGCATAACTAAAACATTTATAAGTATACAGAGCAAAATATATTTTTTCGTAGTAAATAGAAATTTATGTTAGTACTTAGTTTTATTATTTTCCCAATAGTTACAAATCAAAATTATTTGACGGCACGTCTTTACCTCATTAAACCCTTCTTTAGAAAAAATGGCACGTTGATCTATGAAGGTATTATAAGAACATCACAAGAGCATGAACGAGACGAAGAAAGAAAATTAATTATTCATCCATTTTCGAATAACATATACGTTATGGGGGTAATTTAATGAAAATAGTAACCATTCATAAATAATAGTAATATATTTTAGAGATACAAATGGCTAAGATAATTTTCATTTTAACGGATATAAAAAAATGCTATGTTTCATTAACATTTTTTTCATCGAGATAAAATGTACTCATGAAATAAGAGACATTGTTTGTCTTTCTTAGTATTAATATAATTAATTCATAATACTAATAGAAAAATTTGCTTCTATTTTGATAAAACTAATATTATGTTTTTGTAGAATTTAGAATCCGGATCTTTTAGAAATTAATGATATTTCACCAGTTTATTTCATTAACGTCCTGATTACAGTTTGGGCAGCATGAAAGAAAATATATTTCGATTTTTAGTAATGTTTATTTCATATTTGATCATCACTAGGATGTGTGATGTGATGATCTTATTCAGTAATAAGAAACTCGTACGGGATAATTTTCGTATTTTTACAAAAAAGAGTTTTAATAAATAAATATCATCAATTTTTAAGGGTTCGCGTATGTGAAGATTTTTATTAAATTCTAAAATATACCAAAAAGGTACTTCGTGAAACATTTCGCATTTAATTATATTCTTTTCACGTCTGTCAATAAGAATTCTTCATTTCCGTTATTTATGTTAAAAGCAAGAAACTTACATAATTGTTTTCTCATTCTTACCTTATTTTTATAGATCGATGTATCATTAAATGCATTCGCAATAAAAGCCCCTTGCTGAAAAATCTGAAAGAGGTTACATATTATAATAGAATTTCTATTTGCAGAGCGAAATAAGTTTGTAGAATTACCAAAAAGAACAAACATTAAAAAAAATTCACATTTGCTCAAACATTCGAGAAAAGTCTTTTATGGAAACTCAAAATAGCACTAAATCAATCATCAAAATAGCAAAATTAAAAAAAAATCATGTTTCTGGTGAAAATGAAAAAAAATATTTTGTTTGATAAATATTCAAGGCATATTGAGTGCTATTAGTTTAAACTTAAGGAAAATCCAAGAAGTGCTCTAAACAGATTATGTAATGAGGAACAAACGAATTATATATTATGACTTAAATTTAATAAACAAAAATTCATGCTGCTACGAAAAAGTTAAATTTGAAATCTAATTTAAAATAATTTAAAAAAAACAATGAAAATTAGCATATTTTCTTTTTATAGTTAACAAATAATTCATGTATTATTATCAAATCAAAAAAGATTTTTAGTTTATTTATACAACAATTACATTACTGTGTGTGTGTGTGTGTGTGTGCGTGCGTGCGTGCGTGCGTGTGTGTGTGTGTGTGTGTGTGTGTGTGTGTGTGTGTGTGTGTGTGTGTGTGTGTGTGTGTGTGTGTGTGTGTGTGTGTGTGTGTGTGTGTGTGTGTGTGTGTGTGTCTGTGTGTGTGTGTGTGTGTGTGTGTGTGTGTGTGTGTGTGTGTGTGTGTGTGTGTGTGTGTGTGTGTGTAATACCAATATTTTTGCCATGATCAATATTATTATTAAGTTTGGATTTTCCATTCAAGGAACACATTATAAATAATTTTATGCTTAATAATATAGTTTTTAAAACAATAAGAAAAGCTTTGAAAAATATCTTAAAGAACATTTAAATTATTCTAAACATTTTTGTAATTAATTTAACATTGTTATAGCAGTTATTAAAAACTCATACTTCTAAACGCTCGTTAAAATTCTAGTAAAATCAAAAATAAATGTTCGTTATATATATATATATATGAGTGTGATAATTTTTTAAATTTAAAAAAAATTAGTATTTAAAAATTCTATCACATTTTAATTAAAGTTAGTTTGTACAGTTTATTACTGTGTACCTTTATAGTGACGTACTCCCATTTGATCATATTTAAATTTTCCACAATATATTTTACTCGTAGATAGCGCGCGTCTGCTTTAAAATTTATTACAAAATTTCAATAATTTTTAGAATTAAGCTACTTAAAAATATTTATTACCTTTTGAAATAACTCAATAAATGTCCGCAAATATTAAAAAATCTCTTGAGGCTTTTATTCCATAAATATAAATCTCTAGTCAAAAGTTTCATGAAGGTGCACATAAATCATTTCTGTGTGTGAACAAACGCGACTTTTTATTCATTCGATAAAAATGAAAGCAATAAATTCTAACTGCAATTTCTGAGTTCTTTTTAGAGTAAAAATATATTTACTCTTGTATATCAACATAAGTTAAACCTAACTCTATTGAAATTATTTTTGAATACTGTAATATTAGTATAAACATTAGATAACGAAATTATACATAGTTTCTTTTCAAATTTTGTATGTATTTTTGAAAAAAAATTGAGATATTTTTACTGTTTTTTTATATATATTTGATTTATTGATTTCTAATTTATAAGAAATTTCTAAATGCAATAAAAAAGTATAAATGTGTCGTAACATGCTAACAATACGATCATTTACAGAATCAACCAACTTTCTTTTTAAATTAAATTTGAATTTATGCTTAATTTCTTAAAATATGTTCTCGTGGGTTCGAGTCCTGATTCCACTGGAGACCCTCTATATGGAGGAGTTGAATGCAAAATCTGTTAAGGTTCAAAATCCTTACATTGGCGTGGAGTGGAACTTTGAGAAGTGGGTTGCTAGTTCAGGTGTTGTCCTCGTCACTTGACAGAGATTCAGAATTTCAAGGTCAAAGTGAGAGGTTAATGCCCACTCAGTTACAAATTTGGACTTTGTATTATATTTCTTACAGCTTCATTTCTTCCAAGTGACATTTACGAAAATATATCGGAAATAGAATTATGTATAACATTTTATTTTAATGTATTATTACTACTTTAGAAAAATCAATCTCATTATACAACAAAAATATGTTCTTGGTTATGAAAACAATCTAATTAATGGTATTCAAATTTGTCTGCAGAGGAAAATAAAGATATAAAAAATAGTTTACCTGAAAAATATTAAAATATATTCAAAATAAATTATCCATTAAATTAGTATCCTCTGTATGAAACACAGTGACTTTCATCGGAAATACTATTCACTGTACCATATTAAATTATTTTTCGTTCTTCTGATTTTTAATACTGATGATAATAAATAACATTTAATAGGGTATAAAATAATTATAATAACCTCATTATATAATTATAATAACCTCATTATATAAGTCCACGATTTTCTTCTCCGAAAAAGTATTCATTTAAAGAATGTTAACTAGAATAATAAATTATCAGTCTATGAACTTTTATGTAATTAGTTCTTTTATCTAAATTCTAAGTGGATGGAGCAAATCAGTACTAAACACAACTTTAAAATTATGCCCCACAAAGTTATTAAAGTAATTTATAGATAAAACTTGCGTGCATTGTCAGCGCTTGATTATACAATAGATATTTGAAAACATTTTAATAGACCTATGATGAATACGATTAGGTTTAGGCGCTTCTTCATAGAAACTTTTTTTAAAAGTTTGAAGTCTTAAATAAAATGTCAGAGGAAAGTAATCAGCATATAATGATAATAAAAATAATCGATAAAATTGCGATAAAACATTTTCATTACTTATCATATGGTGAGTATTATAGAAAACGATGTATAAGGTAATTTTTATTTCATCGAGTGGATTTGTAAAAATGTTAGTTTTAACATTTTAGTTATTTAGCCCAATGATATTCTGTGTTACATAGTTTTATTAATATTTTCATAATAAAAATTTTGTGCTACTTAATAACGATCATTTTTCAACTATAACTTGAATATTTTGCTTATCACCTACAATGTAAATTGTAGAGTAGCATCAACTTCGTTTTCCGCTTGAAATTAATAAAGATCGGTGTTTTTTCACCCATCAACAAATTCGTATTATGTACCTTTTTAAACACTGATACTCAGTCAAAATGAGAAAATGTTAGGTTTTTTTCAAAAAAATTTTGTATTAAATGGAGAAAACAGGAAAAAAATAACATTGTTAAACTATTTGTAACGAATGTCTTTGATTATATTTCCTTCTCGCTTTCTCTGGCTGAATCGTCACTGGGTCATCCAGTAGCAGCGTCTTGAAGCGTATCAGCATATCGTCGGACTAGTTATCAGACTGCGTAACTCCACTGTTATAACTGATTTGATATCGGAGTGCAACGCGCCAAGCGCTTTTTGGCGCGATTCCTTAATCGCGCCAAGCAGCGGTTGTTTTCGAGTTACATGAAATCCAAGATGACGGCCAGCGTTTCCTTTTTGTTTTGTCTACGCCATACCTCAGTGCACACTCCGTTTTTAATTTATTAATCACATTTTTTTAATCACATTTTTTTTATTTCACAATAAAACTAGATTTCAAAGGGAGAGAAGGTGACTGGATTTTAACATAAAATAAATACAACAGAGAGTAATATTAATGTATTAAACTTCCAGATATAAGTTATTTACACTATTTTAAGCGTTCATTACACAAAATTTGTAACAATATCGCACGATAAAAATATCAAAGTAAACCATATTGTAATATTATCGCCTATCTTGGCGAACATAAACAACAACTTGACGCCTAGCCCTACTGTATCAAATTACATCTCAGATGGAGTTACGCAGTCTGATAATTAGACCGACGATATCCAAGACTTGGCGTCTTTGTCTGAGTGTGATTATGGCGCCCCAGTTTCCCAAATACCAAAGTACACAGCAGCCAACAACTCTAGCACCAACTTTGCACTGACAATATCATTCAATGTTTGGATTATGACCTATACTTGTTCTATCTATATGTTATATATTTTTGAACTTGTGTGTCGGGATCTTAACTGGAGTCGATCAACTGAGGTATCTTCTCGATTTACGTGAAGAGAGTACAGCCCCATCTGCTTAAGTGTTCGTGAGTGCATTATTTTTTAATATAATACAGAAAATGCATACAATACTACGTAAAATAATGGCCACAATACAAAAGAAATATTTGTACAGAAATATGACATGCGCGAGGGGAAGACACATTTGAACACGCACGTGACGTATGAGTCTGTCCGATTGGCGGACAAGATATTTTGTTTCGTATCACATCAACGCGCTCGATGCACCAAAACAAGTGAATGTCAATTTAAAAGCCTTATTATCGTAGTACTTGAGAGACGAAAAAATATAGTGGTGCTTAAGGCGCTTAACAGTTTTTTTAATTCCTACTATTAACTCACACTTTCTATATATTTATTTATTTATCTTGGTGGAATTTTCAGTCCTTACTAAAATACATGTTAAAGCGCTCAATTGAGCTGAAATTTTATATATATGATCATTTTGGATAACAATACAATAATTTAACTATAATTAATAAAAATTAATTGATTAAAACTAATTATTTAAAGAATTACAAATACAACCACGTTGGCATCATTTTTGACGACTTAGTGACTGACCATTTTGGTGACGTGTCAAAACTTGAAAAGGTTTTTTTCGCACGTTTTAAAGCATTCACTTGAACAGAAACTTTATATACACGATTGTTTTGGATGGTAATACGATACTTTAATGATAATTAATAAAAATTAATTACCACTTAATGTTGCGATTCTGTCATATGTATATACATATTTATATTAATTGTAACTATTTAATAAAAAGTAGCTAAAATAAATTTTTTCTTTGTTGATCTAAGTAGGAAAATTGACTTAATTTTTTTTATATTACTCTTTTTTTTTAATGGAAGTTAGAAAAAGCGCTTAAAATAACAAAACAACGAACTTGCCAATTTTGATGACTTTTTTGTGTGACTTTCTATTTTTTTCTTACTATTTTAAAATAAAAGTGAAGATCAATACCTAAAGTTCACATAAATATAATAATAGAGCTCCAATAAATGCTTTGAAATTTCATGCCTATGATGGGCGAAAAAGGTCGATCTTTATCCAACTCCTTTAAAAGGAAAAGGAAAAAATAAAGATATTTTAGTACAAACTGAAAGAGAATAATATTCAAATTCTTTATCAACTAGAAGTAAATACTATGTCTATTACATTATTTAAAGTTATTGTTATTGATTATTTTACAATGTCAGCCAATGGTAAAAAAAAGTAATAATATATCTTCTGTAGGGTTTCTGATTTCCCGGGTTTTTCCATTCCCGGGAATGTCCGGGAAATCCCGGGAATGCAATTGTCATTCCCGGAATTCCCAGGAATACATCAAAATTTCAAAAAAATTTAAAAATACAAGTTATTTTTAAATAAAATCAATAATAATTATATAAAATAAGGATACATATAATCTCCAAAAGTAATACTTATTTATATAATGAGCTAAAAAATACAAAAAATATACAATAAATTGATTATTCATTTTTAAAATAAGATTTCAAAAAGCATAAGCAATTAATACTTTTATCACTCAACCTAGTTCTAAGCTTTGTAACGAACAATCCAGCAGCAGAAAATACTCTCTCGGCTTCAACTAACGTTGGTGTTGCCGCGGTAGCCGAGTGGTATAGGTATCGGATCGTGGCTTGCTTTGTCACGGGTTCGAACCCTGTACCACTAAAGACCCGCCGTGTAGGGCAGCGATGCACGTTAAATCTGTCGAGAGCTGAAACGTCCTCCCGTTGGTGTGGTGTTGTAGTTAGAAGAGGGGGTGCCAGCTCAGGTGTCGTCCACGTCACTTGACCATGGTTCAAAATTACGTGGTCTGTCGCCGAAAGCCCTCGTGTAGCTGAACAGTGCGACGTTAATATTCAATCAATCAATCAATCAACTAACGTTGGAGGAATTGTTTTTAAAGCATCACAAAGTTTTCAGTCGAGTCGAACAACTGCATCTCTTGTTTCATGATTTTGTTGAAACTGGTACTTTTTTTGGTTGAACAATATAAAACTTTTGTTTTAGAGTAAATTGCTTTCTCTAATTTTTTTCGTCTAATGTCAGAGGTTTTTCTTTCAAAATCTCTATGCTCTCTTCTTCTGAGTGTGAAGAGTTGGATATTGATTCCTCTTCTTCGCAGAAAAGCCTTGTCCCTATCATTTGGGCTTGTCTAACCAAACAATTTTTACCAGGCAATCGCGAAATATCGCCAGTAACTGCAGCTGCTTCGTATTTTCTCCCAAAATTCAGGTATTGCATTAATCCTATTAAATTAACGTTGCGTCTCTCATTAATTCTTTGGATTAGAGAATATTTCCTATTTTTTGCAAATTCTGAATTTTGTTCGTTCAATTCTCCAATGACGAAAGAAAATACACCTTCTGCAGTTAGCAAAGTTGCATTTCGACTGCATAATTTTTCTAAGCCAATTTTTAATGGCTTTAAGCCTTTTGCAATTGTAGTCACAATTTCAAACTCTACATTGACCATCATTTGTTCTTCTTTAATATCAATTAATGCTTTTGAAATTGCTGACTTTATTTCTAAAAATCTTTCAAGCATTGCCAACAAACTATTCCAGCGTGTTTTGGTATCCAAACAAACCATCTTTTCACAGCCAAACTCTTCGTTAACATATTTTTGTAAAATATCATTCTTTATAGGGGACTTTCTGAATAATTTTACTGCATTTCTAATCTTTTTTATAGTTTCATTTATGTTAGTTATGGAATTTTTTTCTGCATAAGTGACATGAAACAAAGCGCTTTCAAATTTTAAATCTAATGCTTTGTCTAAATCTTTAAAAAGCTCTTCACTTTCACCATTGTCTTCATCTTCATGTGATTTATCTTCTACTTCAACAGTGTTTTCTACCAGATATATTTGTTTATTATAAAGCACATCGCACACGGTTAGGTGTATGGCGTGTGCATAGCACAGGTGATACTCACAACTCATTATTTTCCGAACTTAACTATCATACTAGCACCATCAGTAATACACGCAACTATGTGCTTTTCTGTTATGATTCCGAATTCCTGTAGTTTAGTCTCAACCGCTTTAACACAATTTTATGCTGAAAAGGATTCACTAATTCTTAGCATTCCTAAATTAAAGATTTCACCCTCATTGAAGTGAACGTTTATGTTCAAATATCGTCTATTTTTAAGCGATGTAAACTCGTCGAGCGTCAAGCTACAACGAAGTCCTGCGTTTAACTTTGATGAAATTTCATTAGTAACCCGAGCTTTAATCACATTATATTGTTTATATACAAGCTTCATAAAATCACTAGGGTTTGGAGGAAAGGAATAACCTTTATCATGTAAGGACTTCCTAATAAAGTTATTTTTTGTTCTTGCATTTACCGTGAATCCATCTACACAAACAAGTTTACTTACAATTTCCTCTAGTGTTTCTTCTTTTTCTTTAAGAAAATATGATAATAAGGGTTTCTTTTGTTCAGAAGAAATTCTGATATCATTATCACTATCAATTTTTCTCTTAGTAATTTCAGTATTTTGTGATCCTGACGAAACGGATTGAGTTGCTTTCGATATATTATGCTGAATTTGTAAATGCCGAAGCAAACCACTTGTAGACCAACCTCTACACTTCAAAACATTGCTACATTTCATGCATTTTGCACTTTCTTCATTTTTATTTTTTATGAAATACTGCCAAGCAAAAGACTTCGTAATTAATACAGACACATTTCAAATGGTTATGTTTAATTTTTATATCTGAAAGAAATATATAAATTGTAAGAAAAATAAGTAGATTTCAAATATTTGGATGTGTTACATCAACAGAACAATTAATTAATACAATATAATTTTTATGTTCAGAACAAAACTTGAAACAATATTTTTCGTTTCGGTTCTATTAAATATATATATATATATATATATATATATATATACACTGCTGGACAATTGCTAAGGATTTGATCACAAATTGCTATGTAGCATAATATTAAGCGAGACATGAGAGGCTTAGTAGGATAAAAATATAGTTGCCACACTGTTCAGACATTAGAATAAAGAATATTTATTGTTCTGGAAAGTACAAAAGCTGTGAAACATCTGACAGAAAAAAAAAAAAAAAAGTTCATTTGATCTGCGTACGGAGAAATGGAACAATGCATCTAAAAGTCAGCAGGCACCTTAAAGAAAGGTATCAGTACGGGATATGTTCAACGTGGAGTGTGATGCAACATTCCACACGTCGTACCATACTTTGCACAACATTATCCATAATTTATCCCATTCCTCTGTGAGTGCACGGATGAGGGTGTTCTTGTTTGTCGGAGGATAGTTTCGACCAGAAACTTGCCTCCCCAAAGCATCCCACACATTTTCAATGGGGTTTAGATCTGGAGAACGCGCTGGCCATACGAGACGTTAAATACCCTCGCTGTCTAGACAACCCTGAACAGCGAGTGTTCGATGACATGTTGCGTTGTCGTCCATAAAAACAAATTTATCACCGACAGCACCACGGAAAAGACGAACATGAGGAAGTAGAACTTCATCAATGTATCATTGGTCCGTCATAGTCCCATTCGCAACCTCATGTAGGCGCGTGCGGCCATTGATCATGATGCCGGCCCACCCCAAGATACTGCATGTCGGATATCGGTCCTTTTCCTGGATATTTTCTGGACGATAAGTAGTACCACTCTCACGCCAGATCAGTTGGCGTCTACAGTCCGCTGACAGACTGAACCTACTCTCATCTGAGAATAGTACGCATGCCCAGTCCTGTTCAGTCCAATTGTGATGCTCACGACACCATTGCAAACGGGCAGTACGGTGCTGTCTGGTCAATGGAACACACACAACAGGTCTGCGTGCGTATAGTCCTCCTTCCTTCAAACGTCTGGCAACAGTTTTTCGGGAGATCTGCTTTCCTGAGGCAGCAAGAAACTGATTTGCCACCCGCTGAGCTGTGGTGCGCCTGTTCCTTTTTGCTGATAGGACGATATATCTGTCTTCTGCAGGCGTCGTACTTCTAACACGACCTCCCCGTGCCGTCTACTACACATTCCAGTAGTTTTAAATGACTTCCACAGCCGTGAAACAACGCTGTGAGCGATGTCGAACTCCCCTGGCAACATCTGTTATTTTTCGCCCTTCTTCGATCTTTCCAATAATTCGACCACGCATAAAATCATCTATGTGATGTCGGGAAGACATGCCAAAAAATTTTAAGTTCGTCTATTAAATCTTTCCTGTAAAACTTTGACTTGAAAACAACAACGTCACACGCGTCAAAACCTTTAAAGCTCTTATGAACGCTATCACGTGATGAACAGACGTGGGAAAAAAAATTTGCATACTCATACTTCTTCTTACTAATATACCGCACTTATTCTAATTTTCCACATTTTGCTTTCTTTCATTTTGTGGTTGCTATGGATGATAGTGTTATCCGTCCTTAGCAATTGTCCAGCAGTGTATATATATACGAGGGATATTCGGAAACTAAGGTCCGAATCGTCGTAGCTAATCGAATGTCGCGCATGCGTTCCAACTCCCGGCATACCTTTCTCGTCAAACGACGCCATTTGCATTGGTATTGTTGCAGTGTGGTAAGTACAGTGCTACTTCAAAATGTTTAAAACAATCGATCAGCCCGCTGACTGTGAAATACGGTCAGTGATTCGGTCTTTGACAGCAAAGAACGTTTCAGTAGCGAAAATTCATAGACAGATAAGCGACGTGTATGGCCCAAATGCGATGAGTAGCAGCAAAGTGCGTAAGTGGTGAGAGCTTTCAAGGACGGACGGGAAAATGTTCATGATGAACCGCGTTCCGGTAGACCATCAGTGATCACAGATGATTTGGTCAATGCCGCGGATGAAAAGATTCGTGAAGACCGACGATTCACAATTTCAACTTTAGCATTGGAATTTCCGAAATGTGGGTAGAACAACTTTGCACAAAATCGTTTCCGAAAAGTTGAAATTTCGCAAATTGTGTGCACGTTGAGTTCCCAGGCTGCTTACTGAGGAACACAAACTGAAAAGAATGGCTTGTGCTCTTGATTTTTTGGATCGATATCATAAAGAAGGTGATAAATTTTTAGAGAGGATTCTCACAGGGGACGAGACGTGGGTTTCTCACATAACCCCAGAGTCTAAACGTCAGTCAATGGAATGGCGTCACACAAATTCACCAGTCAGAGTCAAGGCCAAGCGGACAATCTCAACACTCAAGGTTATGGCAACCGTGTTTTGCGATAGACATGGGATCTTGTTAGTCGAGTTTATGCAGCAAGGGACAACAATAAATGCAGCCGCTTACTGCGCTACCCTAACTAAACTTAGACGTGCGATACAGAGTAAGCGAGGTGGTCTTCTGACGTCTGGAGTTCTGTTGCTGCATGACAATGCCAGAAACCATTCTGCCATTAACACACAAAATCTGATCAGATCTTTAGGATGGGAACAGATTGACCATCCACCGTACAGTCCAGACTTGGCTCCGAGTGATTTTCACTTATTCCGCTACCTAAAAGAGTTTCTCGGCGGCAAGCGCTTCGACACAGCTGACGAGGTGAAAGAAAAAGTTCAAGGCTGGTTATCCTCACAGGCGGCAGACGTCTACGACTTAGGCATACAGAAGCTCGTAGAACGTTATGACAAATGTTTAAACAAATATGGAAAGTATGTAGAAAAATAGAGACACATGTAAGGAATTTAAAATATAAAGTGTTTTGAAAAAATCTGTAATGTTTTATGTTTTATAAGTAAACGGACCTTACTTTCCGAATATCCCTCGTATATATATATATATGCAGTCAGACCACCATTTTACAAATCTTTCTATGTTGCAAAATTTTTCCTGGAACCTAGAACAGAAAAATATTGAAAGAGGAATCACTATTTAACAAATTTTCCACATAATGAACTTTTCTTCTGGTTTTAGTGACTTCGTTAAATAGAGGTCCAACTGTATATATGTGTGTGTAAATATATATACTAAAATACTATAAATCTAAAGAAGCATATCAAATATAGGAGTATAAATATATGCCAAAAGTTAAGTATATATATGGGAAAATGAATACAACCTAAGGAGGATAAATGCTTTATTTAACAAGATGAAATATCTAAATTATATATACTAAACAGAAAAGGAGAACGTCTTTCTCCTACGTCTAAAGCTTAGCGTCCCTAAAGTCCGTCTGCCTATTTTCCCGTGTGTCCTTTAGTCGGACATTCCTGACGGGGTGTGACGTCAGTGTGGACTGCTCCACCCTAAGTACAGGGGGAGGGGTTGTTCATTGCACATATCCAACCCTACATCGGCCATCATGACCGGGAAGGCGACCTCGCCAGATTATATACAATGATAAAATATACAGATGCATAGTAATGAAATATTAAAAATGTACACAGTTATATACACAGTAGATGAAAGAATTATACACAACACAAAATATCATCAAAGAAAATGTACAAAAATACTGAAAAATAAACAAATTTAAAGTAATATTTCATAAATACAAAAAATTTGATACATTACCACTGGGGTAAAACAAATTATGTTAACGATACAAATAAGATCAAGGCTAAAATAAGAATCTGGAATAAGGAACAGGAACATATTGAAGCAAGATGCTCCTACTTCTAAACACTTAAATTTGTACTAAAATGAAATAAGAAAATGTTAGAGTCATTCAATAAAAATGGAATCAAAAATAAATAAATAGGTAAAAAGTCTGTTGTTAATGTCCATAACGAAAGTCTTTCACAGTAAGAAAAATTGTGAACAGTTTTTAATGGAGAAATCAAGTAGAGTTAGTTTGGTTTGGCCAGAGCTTCATGAATTCTGCACAAGTAGACGTTTTTGATGGTCCGTCGACAAAATCACACTTTTCTACGTCATAAGTGTCATTGTGCTTGACTTTTGTAACTTTGTATGGTCCGAGGTATTTTTGCTTAAGTTTCAAGCCTGGCCCAAACTGAGTGCGTTTAATTGCTACTAGGTCATGTAGTTGATATTTATGAACTTATCTGCGCCGGAGATTGTACGTGCAGCGATTCTCATCTTGAACTTTGTAGATTTGCTTTTTGGCATCTTGACGGAGAGCATCACGTTGTTCTTGGAATTGAGCTGTAATCTCACCGTTATGAAGTTCGACAATCTCAATGTCCTGGCAAGACTTCATCTTAGTGCCGAAAAGGAGCTCAAATGGAGTCATCTTGATGCTTCTTTGAAAAGTTGAGTTTAGGATTTCCTTCAGGTGGGGTACGTGAGAATACCATTTCTCGGGATCGTCGACAGAAAGTTTTGACAGCACAGCAATGATGATGCAATTTTGTTTTTCAATTTGGCCATTAGATCTTGGGAGACCAGTTGTGATGGAGATATGAAAGATGTTTTGCTTTTTACAGTAATCTTCCAATGTGGAGGAAGTAAATGCAGATCCTTTACCAGTGATAATCCTAGCGGGGTTTCCGAAGACATGTCTTTGGTTTTCTAATCGATTTATGACTTCTGCAGCGTCCGTAGATCTAGTGGGATACAGCCATGCAAATTTACTGAATGCGCCAATCACTGCAAAAACATGCTTATATTTCTTAGAAGTTGACGCTAGGGGACCTAAATGATCTAGATGAAATGTATGGAGAGGTAAATCGTTTTTTTCTATCGGGTTAAGCGTGCCATCTTGTTTACCACGTTTCCGGTTTGTGAGAATGCATGTAACACAGTTTTGAATGCATTTTTCAACTTTGTATTTAAGTCATTGGGATGTAAAAGTCTTTGCTAACTAAATCTTGTGTGCGTAGAACAGCAAAATGGCCACGTTCATGTGCAGTTTTAATGATGTTAGCCTGCATTTCGTCAGGTACCACTAGTAAATCGATTCCATTAACTGTTTTGTAAAGAAGCTTGTTTTTTACGATATAGTTGTCATGCGGCGTTGTTTCTAGAAGCGTCTTTATCGTTGTTATTTGGTCATCAGCCTGTTGTGCTTTGAGAAATTGAAGATGAACACTATTTTGGATTAGCATACAATGTGGAGGTCGACTGAGGCATCCACATGAGCCATCTTTGAGCCTGTACGGATTTCTATTGTATAGTGAAATTCTTGGAGATAAAGTGCCCATCTGGCTATCCTGGGGTTAAACTCTTTTACTTAGTGTTTTTTTTGACGGGGGCGTCACAGTCAGTAATAATTTTGAATGATGTTCCTAGTACATAGATGCGAAACTTTTTAAGTGCTTCGACCACTGCAAGGACTTCTAGTTCAAAACTAGTGTACTTTCTTTTCATGGTCTGATGTCTTTTTTTGACATGTAGAATACAGGGTGAAACTGGTTGTCATGTATGGACTTTTGAGAAGGACTGCACCCAAACCACCGATTGACGCGTCAGTGTGAATCTCAGTGGGAGAATTTTGGTTAAAAATACTTAAAATGGGTTGTTGGGAAAGTAAGTATTTTAATTTTTGAAATGCTGTCTGTTGTTCAGCATAAAATTGGAAAAGGGAGTCTTTACGAAGGAGGTCACCCAAAGGCTTTGCTATGGTCGAATGTGAGGGTAAAAACTTTCTAAAATAGCCAGTAAGACCTAGAAATCGGCGAACGTCTTTAATATTTTTAAGATCAGGATAATTAATAACAGCTTTAGTTTTTGAAGGGGAAGGAAACAGTCTACCGTTTTCTGTAATATGGCCGAGAAACTCAATTGTATTATGTAAAAATTGACATTTTTTAAAATTTATTTCAAGTCCGTAATCACAAGCTACCTGTAGAACAATTTTTAGATATTCAAGGGTTTGGGACTCATTAGCAGTGGGAATAACGACATCATCCATGTATGGGAGAACAATACTATTCGAAATCAGATGTCGGAAAATGGCATTTATGTACCGTATAAAGTTGGAAGGACAAGTACTCAGTCCAAAAGACATTCGTCTAAATTGATACTGACCATCGTGAGTAACAAAACTAGTAAATTTACGGCTCCTTTCATTTACCGCGTCATGGAAAAATCCATTTTTTAGATCTAGAGTAGTAAATATTTTAGCATTTTGGAGACAATGTAAAATATCGTCAATTAAAGGAAGAGGATAGTTTATCTTTAATAAGTTTGTGATTTAAGCGTCTATAATCAATGCAAACTCTTGATTTCCCGTCTTTTTTCTTTGCTACCACAACTTGACTAGCGTAAGGGGATGAACACGGCTCAACAATTCCATTTTTAACCCAGTCATCAACTTGAGCGTCTACTATATCTCGTTCAGCAAAATGGCAAACGTCGGGGCTTATGAAATATCGGTTGTCGTCGGTGAGAGCGATATCAAGCTCAATGTTTACAGTTTTTGTTTTTAGGCGTGTATGTCGATAGCAGTTGCTCGACTTCAGCTCGATTATGTTGAGAAACATTTGGACCGATATCAAATGTGGGTGAACCGTCAGAAATCGTCATAATAAAATTTTCATTTGCATTATCAGAAGGCCTTAAAAAAATTTGTGTAAATTTTACGCCTGTAGGCGATATATTTAGATGTGCTTGTTTAATTACGTCACAACCGATTATAAGGTCATAATTTGTACAAGAATTTGGTACAACAGAAATAGTAACAGGAAAATTTGATCATCGATAGTAATTTCAGAATCAAAAGTTCTTATCACATTAATTCCGCGAAAACCAAAACTGTTAATAATGTGTTGGTTTGTTTCCAGTGGCGGTGCATCTATATTTATGTAAGTAGAATTTCTTAATAGTGTTAAATTGCTGCCTGTGTCTACTAACCCGTTAAGTTTACGGCCAAAAATTTTTACGTTTTTTAAACATATTAATAGGAGAAGGCAATTCTTGCACAGCATTTACACCAGAAGGTGGTGTAGAAGTGTTATTTAAATTAGCTCGTCGGCATTCAAATGATTTGTGACCATAAAGATTGCATGAGAGGCATCAAGGGCCACGTGAATGATTAGGACAAGATTTGGATAGGTGACCTATATCATTACAATTAAAACAACGTTGGGGATTTTTAGTTGCGTCGGAAACGTTAAATTTTGTGGGTTTTCTTTGGAAGCTTTGTTGTTTAAAATCGCGTCCTCGGCTTTCATATGAATGACGAAAATTCGGTGAATTAGAGTTATGTATTCCCATGTTTTTAATGACAGTTTCATAGGTACGTAATTTCTGCTTAAATTCGGAAAAGAGGTTTTGCACCATAGAGGATTATTTTATCTGAACGAGGCCCATCAATTCCATTAATTACGTACTGGATAATTGATGCTTCGTCAATTTTTGAATCACATCTATTTGCTAATTCACGCATGGAATTAAAATATTGTATTAAAGTCTCGGTTTTATACATTTTTCTTTTTCTAATTCGCGATGAATTTCTATGGAGGTTACTGAATCCGAAAATTCTTCAATTAAAGCTTTTGAATGACTCGTATGTATTTAAATTTCTTTTGTGAAAAGAAATGATTTAGCAGTTCCACATACTAGACGTTTCGCGAAAATTAATTTTTGAGAAGAACTGATAGCTGGGAATAAATCAAAATTTTCTTCAACATCGCGAAAGAAACTATTTACAGAATAAAAATTTTCCCTGGTAAATTTTCTACTAGTCGCCGAAATATCCCGCAATAAAGTCCAAAACTTGGTATTCATCTCTGTAAGGGAAGCATCGTTTGAATAGGGAGGAAAAGTATTTTGTGTACAAAGAGATGAAACATTTTGATGTGCCGGCATGAAAGAATAATCTTGAACGCTGGGTAGTGGTGCATTACTGACCGGATATTGAAAAGGGGAGTGTTGGTCTGTCCCTTCCGACGAAAAATTCCTGTCTAACGTGATTCGTTTTTGAAACTACGTTTTCGCCTTCAGAAAAGGATGTCTTCAAATTATTTAATGTTAGTTGGAATTCATCTAAGTTCGTCAAAGCTTTAAATATACTATTGCATAAATTTTGCTCATTTGTTTCTACGTCTAAATGCAATAAATTAGCGAGACTTAATTAATGAGAATTCGGTTAAAATTTTTTCTTTGTGTTCTTCAACTCTAAACTCTTTAGGGAATGTAGAAAAATTTCTTATTTTATTTTGCGAAGAACGGTCAAATTCGGTGAATCTGTTTTTACAGCATGAGTTGTACCACATTTCAACGAATTAGCAATTATAGGAATATCGCCTAATTTAATATTTTTACAGGACATCTTAATATAGAAAATTAATCACTTTGAAAATTGATAGACGGTGCAAGGTTGTAATCAAAATTTTCCTATCACACTCTGAGTTAAAACTACTAAATACAGTAATTTTAAAGCCAAAATAAACAAACAAACCAAATACGTTTAATTAAATTTTGCCTACCTGTGGTTGGGAAGCAGTCCGTACAATAAATCCAAAACCAGTTGAGGCACTAAATGAATCCAAGAAAAAGAAAGTGCAACAAGTCGTTTTTACGCTTTTTGCAATGTAGCGTCCCCTGAAGAAAAATATTAACGCGTCTTAAAAATTTGCTCTCGTCTTTCAATTTTCCTTAATATGCAAGAGAAAGGTCAAGCCCCCAAAATATGGGAAAATGACTACAACCTAAGGAGGATAAATGCTTTATTTAACAAGATGAAATATCTAAATTATATATTAAAAGCAAAGGAGAACGTCTTTCTCCTACGTCTAAAGCTTAGCGTCCCTAACGTCCATCTGCCTATTTTCCCGTGTCCTTTAGTCGGACATTCCTGACGGGGTGTGACCTCAGTGTGGACTGCTCCACCTAAGTACAGGGGGAGGGTTGTCCATTGCACATATCCAACCCTACATATATATATATATCATCAGTTCCAGTTTTTTTGTTCTGGAAAGACTGTTTCTTTCCCCTCAGTTTTCAATTCAGCCTCGACTGATGAATTTTCAGATTTTTAAACGTTTGAATTTGTATTAAAAATGTGTATGTAATATAACTATCAATAAAACCTGGATAAAGGTTTAGAAAGTAAATAGTGTATCAAATATATTTTCATCCATGCTCCCCTGCAAAATTTGTATCATTTTGTGAGGCAAACAGAAATTTTAAAATCTGTCTTTTTTACTCAATGAAATTCCTAGATGTTTTGATAAATAATTTAAAAAGGCAGTTTGTAACGAAATCTACAGAAAAAAGTACTTCGAAGGAATAAATAATTATTCTGAAGAAAGAAATTATAAAAAATTCGAATACAAAAGAATTTGCTTAGTTTATAATAAATAAATGTCATACTAACTTTATTTTGCAGATGCTGTTACTGCCCTGGATTTTTCATTTTCAACTTTATCATATACACAGAGGAAAAAAATATTTCCCCAAATTAAAAGTTTTTTTTTAAATTTTTTTATTTTTTTTATTTATTTTTTTTGCATTAAAGAAAAATTGTATTGACATGGAAACAATGTTACAATTCAAGATTTTATAAATTAAAAATCTCGGGGAAAAAAATTCACATTTAAAAAAAAAAATAATTACTAAAATTAACCTTCCTTTACCTTTACTGACTCATAGGCGTTTGAAAATTAACCAGTCTAAGGTGAATCAATTATTAATTATTCAGGTTGTTACTAAGAGATAAATATTAATAAATACGTGAAAACTCATTTGCTGCTGAAGTGCCGATTATGCGCGTTAAAAATTTTAATTATTGTATTTAAGGCATTTTATTTGTACAACCGATTTCTTGTTTATGGAATTGTAATATTGTAGTTACATAAATATAAACAAATATTAAGAATCTCACTCTAAATTTAGGTTTAGAAAAATAAGAAATATCGCGAGATTGTTTATAAAAATATTCTCCCCTCAACAGTTTGTGGGCTCATTCCCTTTTTCAAATTGCTCATTCAATTAAATAGCTCATAATAAAGACAAGTATCCGAAACATTTTTTGAAAAAAGATTAAACAAATAATAGTTTTAAGTATTAGTACTTACGTTATCCACATAAATCAAGATCTTGGAACTTCGATCAGACATTGCTAATTTGCTACGAAATGTGATTACTTTAAAAAACCAAATACTTCTTGTTAACGAAGCTTGATACAGAGATAGAAATAGATTTGAACAGATACTACTACCCACAGCTAGCTGGGAAAATTCTCACCAATCCAACGAAAGCGTTAATCTTCCTTTTTCATTTTACATTCTTACCCCACGAACATTCCTTCGTTCAGGAAGTTCGGGGTGAATGATCGCAAATTGTCACAGTATGGTCAGCTAACGATGTCCGAGGTTGAAATCTACAGTCAAGTCAAAAATAACTACCTCATAGATCATTGAAGCCCCGTGCGATTCCCGAGAAATCCCGGGAACGAAGTATAATTCCCGGGAATAGAAAAAGTACAGAAATCTTATGATTTCCCGGGAACCCGGGTTCCCGAGAAAGAAACCCTAATCTTCTGGTCAATGCATTCATTTTCATAATTTACAGGAAAAAAACTGGGAGAAATAATGGGATTTTACTTAGGCTAATTTGTGCAGGACTTAACAACTCCTCGAGAGCAAGTATTAGAAAGATATGTTTTAATATACACCCACACAACATAATTATCGTCTTCATCACATAATATTTGTTCGAAGCTATCAAGTTTCTCACAAATAGTTTACAGAGAGCTTTAGTTACGAACATTTATTTAAAAAACAAATCAAATTCTTTCCTTTGAATTTGAAATAATGTTCTTATTAAGGGTGCTTTAACATACTCTTGATTACAATGTTTTGGCTTTAAACAATGTTATAGAAACGTTTACATCAAAAAACTCAATTTCGTATTTCAAATATTTTTTTCATTTAATGATTTCCCGTTTCAATTCAATTTCTCATCAGTAGAACCGTTAGCCATGCTCATATGGAACTTAATGATACGAAAAACCCTCTTTAATATTTCTTTATCATCTACATATTTTTTCCACTTTATATTACTTACTAGGACATAAAAAATCACAAAAGATCATTTTTATTTTTGCCTCTTCTAAACTTTTTTCGATTGAAGATCCTTTTTTTTTTTATCTTCGAATAAAATATGGTACATTTTTTAAAAAAGGAATTTTACACTGAAGACGATAATAATTCTAAAATATTGGAAATGATTTGCCTTTCTCCAAAATCAGTCACTTTAAATTCTGAAAAAAACATAAAATTGATGTAAAAGCTATTTTACAGCAGGCTTATTTTTTTTTAAATCATATTTATATTTAAAGTAATAATTCTGTTTTCTTAATTTTAGAATTTCAGTTCTTATAAATCTTTGCAATTTTATTTTTCCATAAATTGAATGAAAAAGTTTTTGCTCGTTCCGTGCTCTTTAACGAAATAAAAATTGAATCAATTAACGCAAAATAACTGGATAACACGACGAAGTGAAAGAAGTAAGATTTAGCGGTTAATCTTAAATTTTTATTTTCCTTAGTTTAAATTATTATTTTCTCTTGTTGCCATTTTTTAAATATATATATTTGGCCTGATCTATAATCATAAGCCTTTTTACCTTGCTGAGTAACAAGATAGAAAGACTTGGGTAACAAGGTTACCTTGTGTGTGTTGAGTATCACTTCAGATCATCTCAACTTATGTATTTGGTGAAGCACTCAATAGAGTTCATCTGCCATGAAGACTCTATAACGCATATATACGAAAGAACAAATGTTTTCGCACACTGTATATTAGCGAATAAAATAAGTAATCAGATAAATTAGACTTACACGAATTATATACTGAACTAAATCAGACAATAATAATATGGAAGAGAATTTTCAAACTAAAAAAAATATATAACTGCTGTATAATTGTAATAGTTAGTTCAAGTTAAAGAAAAGAAATTTAAATAGAATTAACATTTTACAATACAGAACAACCATCAAAGAACGATAACTTTAATCAACAAGTGAACTAGGAGAAAGATTAATTAGTGTTAATGTGTCAGGGCTCGGTAATTAATATTTTCTGAGCTGGAATACATCTCCTGTGAATATGGATTGCTAAAAGAAAAGCAATATGTTTGGTTGTTCGTTGCACTGACATCAAGTATTCACACTTGCAATGTTGCCACAATTAGACTTATCATCAGAAAAATACAAATCATCATCCCATTGGATGGCTTCCTTAAGTGGTTTTAACATTGATGAGCTTCATCATGATGATTGAAAAGGAAATGAGGTGGCTGTATCAGAATAAATATAATTTTTTTAGTAAATGAGATTCACGAGCCAAAAAAAAATTTAATTGTGCAAGAAAAATAAAACATAATCTGAAAATAAGCCGTAATACGTCTTTTGAAGCAGAAATTAATATCAGATCCGGTCTTATTTTTGAGGTAACATAGAAATTTAAACTTCGTTTTCGAAATAGAAAACAATATAGCATTCTCATACAATTATAGATGAGAAAAAATCGAATTACGTCTTAAAAATAGCAGTGAGTAATTTTTTTTATGAAATAAAAAAAACCAGTACAAAATTAATTTACACAAGTAGTTGCCTGACAAAAGTAACATATATCAATAACTATCCAGCATGCAAATAAGTATTTAAAATAACTGATTTAAAGTACTTTTAGGAAACTCACTGATTGGAAATTATTTGACTAAAGTATATTTGCATGCAGAAGTTTTCATAATTAACATTTCATATTATTGAAATCATGCATATGCTGTAATTTCCTTAAAAAAGTTTATTTAAATAAAATAATCTGAATTGTTATAAAACTTCCTCGTTCTCAGTTTCGATACTAAAACAAAAAAACCTTAAGTACAAACAAACAATTATTAAAGCAATAACACAAGTTGTAATAATTATATTGTCATAGCTATGATTAGAATCCATGTAAATAATTTTTATAAGAGAAGTTATGCGACAGATTTTTGGCCATTAAAATCGAAATATTTAAATACGGTCAACTCTCCTTCTGTGTTTACTGTGTCGTATTATTACGTATCTCTCTCGAAAGCATGAAGAATGATAAATTCTCTTTATGTATTCAAATAATTAGTCTAATTAAAATGTAACAAAGTAAGGTTTTTAAAATAAATGCATTTTTTATTACAATTACATAAATATTTACCATAAAACTTTTTTTTATTTTTAACATTGATTATTCCGTCATACACCGATTGAAAATAAATTCGAAAGTCGATTGTAAGACGATATGGTTAAAATAATAAGGATTGAGAACGATGTAGTTGAAACTGAGCTTCATGTTCGAATTTTCATTAAATTTAAGGTTTCACTTGTCAAATGTATTTTTAGAGGCTACTGTTCGTTAAGTAGGACTAATACACAAAGATCTCTCTTGGTGTGATGAGTAAGTCAGGAGAAAGAAGCATTAATTAAAGTACCGTTCACGTCAATAAGACGTGGTTCAAGATTGCATAACATTAATTCAAACCAAACAGTCTGTAAAAAAATAATGTATTTTCCTGTAGAATATTTCATAAATTTTATTCTAACTGAAGGATTTTAAGGGAAAAAATACCTGCATTATTTAAAAGAAAAATATTATTCAAGAAAAGTTTTCGAAAACAAATTTGGTTTGAATATGTTTTCATATACATTTCTTGCACATCAATTTTTCACGTTTCTACGTTGAAACTACAACTGAGTGAATAAATAGAATCTAAGGCATTGCGGAAAACTCGTAAATTTTCTTACAGTAACAGAAATTCTTCTTCAGAACATACAGGAACTGAGGTTTTCTTTTTTTTTCAAATCCTCACTTCGTTAAATTCTACCATCCATGGTTCATCTTTATAACTACAAGTAATTTTCCTACTGATTATATTTCAATTTTATTTTACTTCTAATAAATAAATATTTCTTTTAAGAAGCTTATTTGTTATAACTTAGTTCAGAAATATGTGTGTGTGTGTCAAGAATTTTTTTTTTATTTCTTTATTTTTTTATAGTTAAGATACATAAATATATATATATATAAATTTACAAAAAGGTATAAATAATTACTTTTATTAAAGTATAGTGTTTAAGAACTTTAAATTTGTTTCATAGGGTTTATGAAGCATATTGAAAGGTGAACCTCCATATAACGAATTTTCCATATAACGAACTTTTTTTCAGGATTAAGCGACAACGATATATAGAGGTCCGACTGTATATATATATATATATATATATATATATATATATGTATATATATCAATTCGAAGAAACATAATGAATAAAGAACATAGAATTAGAAACATAGAGAATAAAGGTACTGGATTTAGATTAATGATTTCGAATAATAATAAATTTATAAAAAATCAGTTATATAATGATATTGAGATATTTATATACAATAGCTATTAAGTATAATATGCCTATAGAAGCATTCACAGAATTCAAAGGTAAAAAAAAGCAGCTTAATAAATATAACTTTGGTACAGATAATAAAATCTTTTTTAATGATTTTAAAAATCAGATTAAAAAATTACAAAATAATTTCATTATAGTTTATGTTGATAAAGTGCCAGGTAATTTTGCCTTCATATGTAAATACTATTATAATTTAATGATCAACAGATATTTTGATAATAATGCAGCTTTTATTAAGTCATCATTTTCTGATAGAGAAATAATTAATCGAATTTTGGCTTTTCATAAAAAATTAAGAATTCAAATTAATAATAGTGTTAAATTTCCACATATATATCTTACTCCCAAATTTCATAAAGACCCAGTCAAATTTAGGACAGTTACAAATGGATTTAATACATATGTCAGCAAACCAGGCAAAATTCTCCATGAGAGAGAGAGAGAAATATTACATGATACAATAAAGAATCTTACATCCACAGCCATACTTAAAAATAGTAAATCTCTTATTGAAAAAATGAAAGATAAAAATATTTATTCAGTCTATAGTTTAGATTTTGAAGATCTTTTAACTCTATTGATATTGATAATATGATTAATATACTTGTAAATTTGCATAAAGATAATTTATTTAATCATGTTAATTATGATAGATTTAGTTCACTACTTAGGTTAGTACTTAAAGAGAACTATATATTTCATAAGGGTAACTATTATCTGCAGATTAAAGATTTGCCACAAGTTGGCCCTGCGAGCAACTGTCTTGCCAGTTTATACTTACATTATTTTGAAAGTAGTTACGTTAATAATTCTAAATATTATATTTATCGTTATATAAATGACATAATAATTTTTTCAAGCAAGTCAATTTTATACCTAATACTTATTTTTATCCACAATATCTTAATTTAATACAGACAGAGTAACAACAATGAAGCAAATTTTCTTGACATACATATCAAATTAATAGATAATGTAATAGTTTCTAATCTTTATATGATAAAAGAGAAGTTTTTAATTTCAATATTATAAAAGTTCCGCATTGGGAGAGTAATGTACATATTTCTATATTCAGAAATATTGTTATTAATTATATGAAACGCAATAAATTTCTAGTGTCAAAAAAAATCAGAAATAATAAATAAGTATAAAAATTTAATTAATATTGCTTAAAACAGAAATACCCAATTCATTTTATTAATAGTTATATGAATAAAGCTATTCAAAATTGTAAGGATTAAAAATTCTTAGATTAATTATAGTTTAATATTATAAATTTACACATTTCATAGTTATAGTTACCTCCATATTCTATCAATAGTTAAAATTACTTATTATTATTTAATTCATATATACTCTAGTGTCTCTAATGTTATGGTTTTTGCAACGCTTTTATTAATTTTTGTTTCTATTCTTTTTATACTTTTGTTAAGTGCTACATTTCAGTCATTCACATGCTTTGAATCTGTATTAGGGTCCAGAATCTGGCAATAACTTTTTTTATTGCACTCAGATTTAGCGCGGGCTCTGCATTTTCAAGTGCCATTTTTAGGTAAGTTACCTCTATTTTGTAATGGATTTAGATATTCCTATCCATTACTTTCAATAGGTTTTTGCTCAGTATTATTTACATAAAGGGAGAAGGTTGGCTGGCCAAAAACATGTTCAACTCCACTTTTATATAAAAAAAAATATTATATATTAGGTGTCCTAAGTCAGCAATGTTTATAATACTGCAGCATCCATTTTATAATTTTAATCTAGTGTCCTTCATTGTATGTTCTCTGTACTGTCTCTGTGTTTTTTTCGAATGTTATTGATGTGAAAGTTCATCTCTTGTTTGTAGGGAATTAGACTATATATATATATGAAATATATAATGTATATGAAATATTTCTATAATATTTCTGGGGAGTGGTAAAAATAATTGTAAGACGTGGGCGGTGATGTGATTTTCTGGGTTACGAGAAGCATGGTCGATTACGGTATTATCGAAGAGGCACTCATGTAAATCGTTATTCCTTTTTATTCACATCCGGAAACACATAAAGATCCAGTAGGGACGGCATTACACATGCAAGAAGCAAACATCATAGCACAAATACTAAGACAAACGTAGAACGCGTTACAGCCGGCTGATTACATTCTTACATGATGAAGGCGAGCAGACAAAAGAGAGCGATTACACCAGATATTTGCTTTTATATCAACAGTGGTTATTAAGTAATAGTAGTTCTGATTGGCTAGAATGGGCGGGACAAGGATTTCGGACTAGCCGATTACGATTAAGATTACGCTGTTATTTTTAAACCAAAGATTTAAAGTTATTTTAAATCTTAGTACAAAGAGTTATTTAATAAAAAGGATACTAGAGGGAATTATTACACACATATATATAGAGACAGAAGGTCTTTATGGAGAAGATACTTTATGAAAACGATTTTGTAATTCATTTTTTTATATTGCATTTTGAGTTAAATAGTTAAGTCCTTCGAAACTGTAATAAAAATCATTCATAAGGATTCAAAGCTAAAACAGATGTTTAAACCAAAAGTTAGTCCCTTTTCTTTAAAACATATTGCTGAAAGAAAAGCAAATTGAAAAAAGTTATGTAAAGAACACCTATCTGCTGAAAAATGGAGATTTGTGGTAACACTTGATAAGGTATGGGTATATTTAAGTGACTCTAGTAAAAAAAGATCAATTTTCTATTGCTCCACTGACGGGAATGACTGTACGAATTGACTTTGTCAGTATACAGAAAAGTTTCTAAAGGAATTTACGATAGTTGCAGAATTTTGCTACAATGGCAAATTAAAAATCAAAAAGGGCTCAAGTAAAGACAAAATTAATCTACTCTACTATCAGCAAAATATTTTAGAACCAGTTTTTGGAGGAGAAATTCCAACTTTATACGGAAAGGACATTGATAAAGTTGAGCGTCATTTGCACAAAGCCTCTAGTCATACTTCTAAGTTAACTGCCGCTTACTTAGTAAAGAAAGAATGAATAACATGAATAAAGTGTACCCCCATTTGATGAAATAGATGTAAAATATGTGCATGTGTCTACGCTTCTGAAGTGCATTTTCATGCTTTCGGTTTATTAAAATTAGCCTTAGGAAAACGGCATTCAAGAACACTGAACGGACTTCGGAAAATAGTTAACGAGAAATGGAGTAAATGTTGCTTGACAGTACTAAGAAAAAGTTTACTTTCATGAAAAATTTCAGCTAGAGCTGTTGTCAAGAATCATGTCTATCAAATAGAGAAACACGTTTTTACAAAAAACACGGTATAAATTGATCAGAATTAACTATTTTTTCAAAAAACACGTTGTAATATATTTACTGTGCAAAAGATAAAATCCATGGCAAAGGGCTAAGTGACGCCTGTCTTAGATAGTTTTGGCAATATACTTCAACATATTTCGGTTTCAAAGCACACAAACAAAAAAAAAATAACTTAAAAAAGAATTTTCGGGATTCGGCCTCAGTCCCAACGGAAAAATAAAATACCGGATGTAGAAAGGGAACGACGTTTTTGCTTTCCATGTTAATTCCATTAAAGTTTATGCAGTTGTATTATTTTCAAAATCCTTAATTATTTTTTTGATATTAGAGAATACTAAAAACACTATTATAAAAAAATTTTTAAATATTAAATATGAATAAAAATGTCATTTTTCCAAAATTTTGAAATAAAAATAGTTATTAATTACTTAAATAGTTACGAATATATAATGCAGGCTACAATTTATAAAAAACGATGCGATCATTTTGTTTTTACTTTTATATACACAACATTCCTTGAGATTTCTGCGTTAAAAGAATATTAACCATTTAATTTTTAATTCATTTTGTCAACCGAATTTTCAATCCGGAAAAATAAATTATTAAGACCATGTTAACCAAGTTTTCATCAACACGAAAGATTTTTAGCTTGTTTATTATGCTCTTATTTAAATATGAGAAAAAATATAAAACAATTAAATTGAGATAATGCATTGAGGCTACAATTTAGAAAAAAAATGCATTGTTTTTTGTTTGTTTCATTTTGATTATTAATTTTGCTCTTTCCGAATTTTCAATTAAATTATTTTTTCATAAGGATATTTTTCTTATAATCATTTCAATTATTTAAGTTTTTTTATATTTTGAATTAATGTAAAATTATATATTTTTCTTATAATCATTTCAATTATTTAAGTTTTTATATTTTGAATTAATGTAAAATATATATATATATATATATCTGATATTACTCTACTTTAATTTAGAATCTTTTTTTATTTCAAAATTCCTAGATTCTAAAAAAAAAAAAAAAACAATTAACTAAATGAGCCACAAATATTTGTGATATTTATCGTGAACAGTAACATTTGACATTTGAACGACAGCTGACAAATATTTCAACTCAGCAAAATTAAGACATTGTAACTTCTGGATGTGAAAATAGATATTATGAGCAATTCGAGTTTAGCTGGGAAAAAATCATGAAACTTCAGCCAATAAATGTGTCACAAGCGAATGGAATATCTCAATATTCTGACTCAAATTTGATTTGCCTGCTTGACCAGACAAGTCCTTTACTTGATTAAAAGCAACCGAAAGAAATTACTGCTACTTTCTGTGTAAATTGTATTTAATTCTGTAAATGTTGCTCATTTGTTGCGAAGAAAATAAATTTTACCAGCAATTTAATACGTCTCTTAAAGAATTTTTACAAAGTGCACCAGTTATTCTACAATAGTATACTTGCAATAATCATTTATAACTAATTTAATTGCGTGCGTGTGTGATTTTTTTCTTTACTAAATTTCACTAAATAATGAAAATTACAATAAACTTAAAATATACTTTCCATGGAATGCCTTTTTTATATTTTTAAGGAGTTGAGTAAAATTTAAACTTTGATCTAATATTGTCTTATGATTTTTCGTTTTATGTTTCGTTTCATTTTTGTTCTATTCAAAATAATTGCGTTGTGTGTGAGTGCGGATTTCTCAGCTTCAGTGTAAGTGGAAAGTTTTTTTCTCCTTTACTTGTTTAACAGAAACGTTTATTTCTTATTCATCGGATATGTATTTATTGATGAGTTTTTTTTCATGCATTTAAAAATTTCTATTTAAAATTATAATTTTTTTAATTCTAAAAATTAGAATTTTATGATGTTATCGAACCGAGTTAATTTGTTTAGCTGTTTATATAATCAAATGATTTAGAATGATTAATTTTAATCCTGCAATTTAACTTTCACAATATTTTACTTCATTTTCTTCCTTGAAACTATAAGGGATGCAATAATTATAGTGACATAAACTAACAAAACTAATAATTTAATACTTTACCGTTTTTAAAGACTAACAAACTATCAAATCCTCCAGAAATAACTTGAATATCGTTTTGTGTATTTACTTTTCCTCTTCAATCACACGCTGTCAACCTTAAAATTGAATTAATAAATTTGCTTAGATTTTTAAGAAAACTCCGATAAACACATATACAAATTTTAAAATCAAACAAAAATGCAATGTGCTTATTATAAGAAAATTTATAATTAACGATAATTATGACAAACAAATAATATAAGAAAAAGATTTTTAAATCAATTCTTACTTAGGTCAACACAGAAAAAATTTTATTTTAGTTACTTTTTATTTAATAATTACAATTAATATAAATATGATAATACATATGATAAAATCACAATATTAAGTGGCAAAATAGAAAGCAATTTTCTTTGCAATTTTTTCCACTTTCCTTTCTTTATATGTGGTATTGGGCTATTACTTTTTTGCTTACACTATTTATTCATTAATTAAATTTAATTATTAAAGTAAAATAGTATAGTAAAAAGAAATCATATCTTCCAAAATCAAGCCTTCTCAGATGGGATTCGAACCCACGATCTTTGGAATAGAAGTCCAAAACGCTATTCATTGCACTACAGGGACACAACGAGCGATTTTCCTTTTTTTTATATTATATTGGGTTATATTTGTATTAGTTTCTATTGTATTAATGAACCAATATTTAAAAAAAAACTATATTGACATCAAGTGTCATCCACTTAAAGTTTAAAAAAATGCATTTGAACTTGAGCTGATGAATAAAAAGTAATTTATTAACAAGTGAAAAGTTAAACAAGGAAAATACATGTGTGTGTGTAATAATTCCCAGTAATTTAATCTTTAATAGCTTTTGATTTATCTATGGTCAAGTCCTCCAGGACAACCGTTTAATTATTTTAACTAGCTACCCCCTAACGGCGACTTTTCGAACTATATCCATCCATCCCCAGATCACGTGATTTCCTACTGAATATAAATAGTGAGATCTCTGGAAATCGCTCTCTCCTGTTTCTTATCATGTTTCCTTATAAAATGTAACATCTGCAGCATCTGTAGCATATCAATCGCTCTCTCCGGTCCTTGTCTTTTTCACCTTGCAGATGACTGCAGCGCGTTGTGTATTCGTTTTCTTTGTTCTATATTGTGTCGTCCATTCCATGATTTAAGTTTTATGTTTAATATACATATGTGTTTTCTATATGCGGAATAAAATTCAAGACTGCCTCGTTAATCTTATCAGTACGTAACATCAACCACCATAAAAAATGCATTCATCTTACAGTAATCATCCCCAATGACCAAGCTCTGTCCTTTTCGTTACAGTATCATTACCAATCGCCACGTCTTTACAGGATTACTACAGTTATCAATACTATTCTTCAGCAATATTATAGAACTATTTCTTATATATGGTATAGTATAAATTCTCTACAAATGAGAGATGAACATTTATCAATCAAAAAAAGAAATTACAGAGATAGTAAGAAAAACCATTCATGAAGAATTTATGAGTAATTGAAATTTAAAAATGAATGCTACAGTATTATAAACTTGTATTTAGACTTAGAGCAGCTTATATATATAATCTCTCTCTCTCCATATATAAATATATATATATATACATCTTATATATGTAGTCATAACATTTTTATATATATATATATAGTGATAGTGTGAACTAATAGGAAATATCATTTTGGATTTTTTATTTGAAATGATAACTTAACTACCCACAAAAATAGATAAATACATAATATAAAAAATAAATGTTAGAAATTATTTCCTTTAATTATCGATTTTAGTGATTGTTTGAAGATTAAAACAATTCATATGAAGACAATATTTCGAACTTGAAATAAATTGTTGACAACCAACAAATTCCTAGCAAAAAAAACTCACGAAACTAAAAATGTCGCTGGCATTTTAAAAAATCCTTTTTTCGAAAATAAATTTTCATTGATGTCAATTGATCTGTGATTAAAGAAATTTTGTAAAATTATTTTTTTATCTTTTCTTTATGTAATTGTTTTAGTGAATTATTTTTTATAGTGTTTCGTATTTAACCAATTCTGAAATTTTATTTTTTGCTAATGCATTCAAACTAGTTTAACCCCAAAATCCGGAAATTTATCTATCTAGTTTCTATCTATCTATCTTTTATATATCTATATATATGTTCATATATTATTTCCTTGTTTTTTATATATAATACATATTTCTTTCATATATATATATATATATATATATATATATATATATATATATATATATATGTAATATATATATGTATAAATATTTTAGTATTGCTTAAAACTCAAAGAAATATTGACAAATAAAGTTCTAGCACCCAAAAAACTCCCGAAACGAAAAGCATCAAATAAAAAAGGGTCAATTGATGCTTGAAATGAAATTTAATAACACTAATGTTACGCCACAGATGAGAAATACATCGGATTGAAATGATGCAATACACATAAAACAAGACAATTAAACGAATACAGGGTGAACAACGACACAAATACTGGGCAACTTCAATAGTGCGTTGGACCACCTCCAGCGTAATACATGCCGCCACGGTCCGGGATTGAGTTGATTAGACACCTTATGTTGTCCTGAGGCAGATGGGCCCACAAATTTTGAACAGCCACCTCTAAATCATGTACAGAGTGACACGATGGCATTTTGCCGTTTTAGCTGATCCCACACGCGCACACTACAGGGGACAAGTCGGGGAGCGGTCCGGCCATGGAAAGACTGAAAATGACGTAGGAAGTCTTGAGCAAATCTTGCTGTATGCGGACGAGCATTATCTTGCTGGAAAATTGCCCCTGGGAGACCATTTAGGAAAGGTCATACATGGGGTCGAAGAATATCATCAACGTAACGTTGGCCCGTTAAGGTTCCCCGCATCACAATTAAAATGGACCGGCTATCGTAGGCTATGGTCTCCCAGACCATTACACTAGCTGTGCGGCAGTGTGACGTTAAACAGTGTGTGGGGAATTGTACTGCTCACCAGGGCGCCTCCACACCCGTACACGGTTATCATCTGTCCCCAAAACAAACCGGGATTCATCAATAAACACAACCTTTTGCCAATCTGTGACATTCCACATTGATCTGGCTTGGCACCACTGTAGACGCAGTTGCCAAAATTCCGGTGTTAAAGGGAGTGCACGGAAAGGGCGCTTGGATTTAAGATTTGCTTCTGCAAGGGTGTGTGGAAATTGCTTGTGGAACAATTGCTACGCCTACGTCTGCTCGTATCGTTGAACGAGTCACTGTGGGGTCCACAAGTGCTTGCCGAAAGATCCTTCGATCCTCTCTCCTCGTGGTCTTCCTGGTTGCTCCAGACCCGGTTTTCCGCACGTGAGTACCTTCTCGTGTCCACTGCTCCCAACAATTTCTAACGGCACACTCCGAACGATCCACCTGGCCAGCAACACGGGGCGTCGACAAGCCTGCAGTTTTCATCCTGATGATCAGGCCTCTCTCAAACTCGCTTAACAGTGAGAAATGTCTTCTAGCACGTTTACCTGGCATGTTTCGCTTACCAAAGTCTTCCTACAATCGGCGGGTAATCGTCACGTTTATGAATCATCGAATTTGCGCTGGCTTATGTAGCACCCTCTTCCTGATTGTAGCGCCACCTCGGCGTGTATGAGCATGTGTATTGGCACAAAACTTGGATCATCTGCATATCACATTACGCTGTACTTATTTGCAAAGTTTCGCGATTGTACTTAGCTTCCTTCTTGGGTCGCTATTTTCAATGTTCCTGAGTATATATATATATATATATATATATATATATATATATATATATATATATTGACTAATATTTCTAATATTTCTTAACTATATACACAATTATTAATTAATCTGCTTTGCTAATGTTTTAAAATCTGCAAAAATTCTTAAAAGTTATACACAGAATAAAAAATGTTTAATAAAAGTGTGAGGGTAGTTTCTTAAAAAGAGTTGAATGCTACTATCAGTTTAAAATTATTGAAAAAATATATTAATATTAATTTAACTTATTAAAATATACCTATTAATTAATGTCATTTATTTATTTGTACTGCTTATCACAATAAATAATACATTTGCTTTGATTTCCTAATTTGGTTTAAAAATTTTATTTTTTGCTTTTATTTATTATTTACCTTATGTGGATAAAAATAAGAGAGTCATTGAATTCATTTAACACTAATTTATCTCGGAATCTTTCAGATAATTACTCATATTTAAGAAAAGGCTTCACTTTTAAAATAACAGTGTATTTTTTTCATTTTATAATGCATTAATATCATCTTTCTAAATTCATTCCATCCACTACGAAGGTTATTGATTATAGAATATGCTTTATCAATAACCGTCAAAAACCAGACGTTTAGACGAGCAGTTATAGAGCAATTTATCTTCTTCGGTATGTTCTTTTGACCTGAATTATCCATCATATATGGGTTTTTAAATATTAGATATCTCCTTTTTTGCTTGAATTCCACTTGAAAAGGTCTATATCTTTTTTTTATTTATATGTATGATTCTTGTACTCGCCATCATTAAGTCTGATACTTTTCTTCAACAAGAAATAGTTATGCCTAACAAAAAAAAAAGAAATTGTGATACTGATTAAGGACAGCTGCTCTTGATTAAAGAAGAAAAAAAGATATATCTGATTGATTCTAAGCATTTGCTGTAGGTCTGTGTGTGAATGATGACATTTAGTCTTATTAATTTTTTCCTTCTTGCGAAAAATTTCTAAAGCTAATTGCAATTATATGTATGGTATATTGTTATAAAATTTTGATAAATACTTTTCTTTTATAAATTAAAAGCATTTAAGTTTAAAGTGGAATATCAGCGTGAAACCTTTTTTTTTTTCTTTTGAAATTTTTTTCCTGGCACATTTGGAAAATATCATTTCCTGTTTTAGTATTAGATATATAAAGGGTAAAATACTTTGAAATTTGTTGTAATTTAAAAATTGTGTATAGAAATTACAAGTTTCGGCTTTGATAAGTCAAGATAAATAATAGTGTTTTTATTTTAAAGTATCAAAGCAACATCCAAACAGAAGAGCGAGTAAATATTTTAAAAAACCATTAAAGTTGAAAAAAAGTCACGGGAATACAGCGCGAATAAGTATCAAATCAGTGACGTGATGACGTCATTTACAAATTAGTAATACGATGACGTCATTGACAGTGCAAAAGAAAATGTGTGCATCCATCTGCTAAATGCGATGAACGTACAGATAATTCAAAATAGAATTATTTCGTGGTTCCCGTGTTTATTTTTTAAATTATAATGAACATGAGATAAAATATAAAAGGGAGTTTTTTCCAACAAACCTAATACATAAACATGAAACCGGAAGGAAGAGAGGAAAATCAAATTTAACTACTCTAGAAGTAAGCGTATTGACATATATTACAGAATTCCTTTGCCGTTAAATATTTTAAGTCATCCAAATAAAACTGTAATTAAGTTATAAACTTCATTCAGAAAAATATTTTCAATTATTTTATTCAGAAATTGTTTTCTATGGTGATAATAGACCCAGGGCAATATTTTGAACTAAAAAAATACGTAAAATCTTCTTTTTTTTTTTCTCTCTCTCACTGTTTCAAGGTCTGTATTCAATTCAAACAGATTACTGCAAAATTTTCTCCGATCATTTTATTTACATTCCAAACCATGTAATTATTAAAACCACAGCACAAAACGAGACGATAGTATCACATACCAACCATCGAATAAAAATAAATCGGTACAAAAGGTATCGTTGTCACATTCCCAAACGAAATCATTAATTACTCCTCTATTAACCAGGTTTTGGGTTGCCCCATTGGATAGGGAAAAGTGCTTAAAATTTTCTTTTGTAGGTATCTGAATCTGATGCAAATTGCCACAAAGTATCAATAAAGGGGGATTACAATCTAATCAGATGATGTGAATACATGAAAAGTATTGTGTACTGTCATGTTATATTCCATTCATTGCTTTGCTTATTAAATTTATCTAATTTAGTATATTATCAATTATATATATATATATTAAAATTTCTCTACTATAAAGAGATGAATAATCAACAAAAAATCATCAAAACTGAGAAAAACCGAAATTGTAAGATATAAACCGACATAGATTTTAAAAAGGATATCTTAAATTATAAAAATAATAAAAATTTAAATTATATGGAGATATATATGTATATAGATGCTTTGCACTGTATTATAAAAATTATTGACTTAGGAAGAAAGCTCTTACCATATACAGAGTGTGTTTTTTTCAGGTATAGAAGTATAGTTGGCATTACTTTCAAAGATGGCGACCGATTTGTAGCTGTCAAGTGATTTATTCTCAGTTTGGTTTCGCAATTCATCATGAATAGACTCACGCCTGAACAACGCTTTCAAATTGTACAATTTTATTTCGAAAATAATGGTCGATTTTCAAAAGCGAATTTTGTTTAGCGATGAAGCGCACTTCTAGTTGAATGGCTACGTCAACAAAAAAAAAAACTGCCGCATTTGGAGTGAAGCTAATCCACAAGTGTATGTCGAAACACCGTTACATCCAGAAAAACTGACTGTTTGGTGCGCTTTATGGGCTGGTGGAATTCTTCTTCAAAAACGATGAAGGCCACAACGTTACAGTCAATGGTGATCGGTATAGAACCATGATTACTAACTTTTTCATTCCTGAATTGAACAATCATGATGTCCAGGAGCTGTGGTTCCAACAAGACGGAGCAACATGTCACACAGCTCGTGCCACAATCGATTTATTGAAAGACACGTTTGGTGACCGCCTAATTTCACGTTTGGACCTGTGAATTGGCCTCAAGTTCTTGTGATTTAACACCGCTAGACTATTTTTGTGGGGCTATGTAAAGTCATTGGTCTATGCGGATAAGCCACAAACTTGACCATTTGGAAGACAACATTCGCCGTGTTATTGCCAATATACGGCCACAAATGTTGGAAAAAGTCATCGAAAATTGGACGTCAGGTGGACTATATCCGAGCCAGCCGTGGCAGTCCTATGCCAGAAATCATATTTAAAATGTAAATGCCACAAGATTATATTTCGAATAAAAAAAATTCATGTCAATCGAATAATACATCGTTGTTTTATTGCAATTTAAAGTTCTATACCTCTAAAAAAAACACCCTTTATAAAATAATTTGTATAAAACTGGGGTTGAACACATTTTGTGGCCCGGCAACCTTTCCTCTTTCTGTTAATAATAGTGAGCAAAAACCGATTGAAAATAACGGATAGAATATTTAAATCCATTACAAAAGAAATAGATAACTTACTTAAAAAGTTGCATTCAAAAATGCATAGTCGTACCATATATATATATATATGTAAATATATATATATATATATATATATATATATATATATATATATATGTATATAGCAGCAATATAATATATATATATGTATATATATATATAATAAATATATATATATATATATATATGTATGTATATATATGTAAATATATATATATATATGTATGTATATTTATGTAAATATATATACATATGTATGTATATATATGTAAAATATATATATATGTATAATATATATATATGTAAATATGATATATATATATATAAATATGATATATATATATATATAAAAATATGATATATATATATATATATCATATATAGATATATCATATATATATATATATATATGTATATATCATATATATATAATATATATATATATATATACTTTATATATATACTATATATATCATATATATATATATCATATATACATATATCATATATATATATATATATATATATCATATATCTTTATATATAAAATCTTCTGTGCGTGTGCTTGTCTTCTAAAGTCCCCCTAAACGGCTGGACCGATTTCGATGAAATTTTTTGTGTGGGTTCAAAGTAAATTCGAGAATGGTTTAGATTCACAATTCGGTTCATATCGCAATTAGTTAAAAGATATTAATTAAAAACATTCAAAAAATACAACTCAACATTCCACCTGCATTGTTATAAAATAAAATTTCCTTTCAACTGAATGCTTTAACACATGAGAAAAAAACCTTTTCAAATTTTGACATAAATTGCCAAAAGGGTCGCTAAGTCGCCAACGTGGCTGTATTTGAAATTTTCTAAATAATTAGTTTTAATCAATTAATTTTTATTAATTATAACTAAATTATTGCATTATCATCCAAAATAATCATGTGCGTTACATTTCAGCTCAATTGGTCGCTTTAAAATGTATTTTATTAACGATTGAAAATTCCACCAAGATAAATAAATAAATAAACAAACAAACAAACAAAATATGTATAGAGATCGTGAGCTAATAGTAGGAATTGAAAGAGGCGTAAGTTGGCATCGAGAATTGTTTTTTCAGCCAAACTGGCCAAACCAGTTATTTATTCTTACGAAAATACAGGAACTGATTCTACTTTTTACGTTTTTAAATAATATCTTTTAAATAAACTTTATATATGTAATTCTTCTGTGTGTGTATGTAATGACTCCTCCTAAACTTGGCTGGACCGATTTTGATGAAAGTCTTTGTCTGTTCTAGTGGACTCGAGATGGTTTAGATTTATAATTCGATTTAGAAATGTTTATTTAATTAATTTTTATTGATAAATTGTGTATCTTGGAAGGTTTTACATTGGTCCGACAGACTGCGTTACGATCGCAGTATCGAATATTAAAAAACTCTTTTTATTTTGAATTTAAGATATTGTGTGCAGGACAACGTCTTCGGTCCTCTAATCTCACTCCCATGAATATTTCTAGTATATATAGGATATTTCAGGAAGTCAGCATCGAGAACTTTTGTGAAAAACAGTTTTATTCAGTGAGCAATCGACACATTTTTTTGCTGAGAGAAACTAAACCAAGTGACCAGAAAACATTAGTGGGTTAGTATGCTTATTTCCAGAACTGCTAAATAAACATTTTTTTAGTTTATCTTTTCTTTTGGAAAGTAAAAGCGTGTGAACTTAAATATGAAGACCATAAAAAACAATGAACTGAGATTGTTATGTTTGTAATATTTTCTGAGAAATAATTAGCTTTTTAATTTATATCTCGAATATGTTATAGTAAGTAGGAGATCAAGAGATATCACTTTAATTTTTATTTAACGTATGGGTAAAACTGTTATAAATCTTTTTGGAATTCTTTCAGAAGGTTTGAATTAATTTTATAAGTAAATAATGCCATAATCCAGATAAGTTCAAAATTCAATGCGCTTTACTAAGAAAATTATAACAATAATTTTGCCGAGAGTAATCCCAATATCAGTCACAAACTTAGGGGGCTCAGACGTTTAAATCATATGAAATCAAAGACCTTACACGATATGTCATCGTGGTGAGTTGAGATTGAAAAGGTTGCTGCTCATTAAAATCTCATTTGAGTCTGAAAATGTTAAATTAGGTGTGTTATGAAAGTTAAGAAACTAAAGTATCATTTCAAATTCAGTATCAGTGATTGACTTCCGTGACTTAGAATCATGAGTCAAAAACTCATTTAGTTTTGTTAGACGTTAACTGAAACCACATACCATCATTAATTCGAAAGTAATTATCTGTTTTCAAGCAGATGTATGATGGATGATAACTTTATATAAACTTGCAAGTCAAGAAATTTGCATAAATTAAAACCTGAAATTTTTAGATTTTATATTTTATATGAACAATTAGCAAACATGTTTTGAGTAATTAAATAAAATACATAAAAATATAATTAAAAAAGTTTTCTGTAACTAAAGTTCAGGAATTAAATATTTCCATATCCGTTTAGATAAAAAAGGCATATTAGGCTATTCTCTGATAACTTTTTTTAGTTAAAACTATACTTATTATGTGTATTATAATAGCATATATACAAAATATAACTTCTTTTTTAAAATTGAATTTCGTTTCAAAATTTGCGATGAAACTATTTCGACTATACAATATATATAATTGAAAGCTATTTATAATCAAATGAGAATAGAGCATTTTATATTCTCTTTCAAGGTAAATCAACAATTTCTTACGGAGATATTTTTTCAGTGCTTATTGTTTCCAATGTGAACAACTTAAAATACTCACAAAAAATGTGGGTAACAAGTAGGATTACTACTATGAGCAATAAATGCATTCTAGGTATTTCTTTTTCTCATGAAAGATTATTATAATAAAATTTAATCAGTGTTGATCCTCCAAAATAAAATGAAAGCATGGGATCCTGTCTTTTATTTGAGTTTTGTAATAAAATGTTTCATTGAATTAAAATATGTTACCAAATAATATGCTACTAACTGTTTGACCACAATAAGTCACAAATTATGGTTCAAGCATTTCTAGAGACACTTGATTTTTTTTTCAGGACGCATGCAGACAGACTGATAAAAATTCTACATACAACCGTATTCAAATGGTTACGAGTCTAAACTGGAGCTCGATTTTGTTTATAAATAGAAAAATAATTTGATATTCGATTCGTTTAGAGAGTTTTTAAATATAAGATCATAAAAAGTATTAATTTTATTTCATTTCTAACCATTTCTCATCTACATTTGCCCAATCTGAGTCAAGCAGAAAACTTTTCACTTTAATTTGTTCCAGAAAACTCAAATTTAATGTTAAAGTAAGTGTTAAGCTTTAGAGAATTTGTCACAGGAATGATATATTAGAATTTCCATAAATTTTCTTACTTTATAAAAACAGGAAAATTATTAAGTTCTTGAAATATTTATAAATATCCACCAAATTTACACTTAATAAACCAAGAAATCTTTTCCTTTAATTTTAAAAACAATATTCTACTTTAATCAAAGCTTAGCTTCAAAGCTGTTTTTTTATTCTGACCAATAATAGTTCTACTAACCAGCACGCCCCCTACAAACAACAAAGGGTTTTTTTAACACTGAAAAAATACTCTTACCATGTCCTTCTCTCCGAAGCGCTTGAACTAAAATATGATTTTGCAAAAAAAAAGTCAATATGCTTTTTCAATTAATTTAAATGCATATTTGCTATAATTTCCCATTTTCAGTTCTTACTTCTAGAAATGAGTTTATTATAATACAGTCTGCATCAACACTGGGAATTGAAAACCTTCAGAACCTATTAGAATCACTGTTACATTTTGTGAACTTTGTAACAGCACCATCCCTTCATTTCTAATTTTGTCAAAGATCATTGTGTGCAGAAGTACATAAAAAACGTAAAATAACGAAGGGCTTCACGCTTCTATTTTTCTTTAAAAAAAGAAAGAAATCTTCCATATCTAAAATATTACGAAAACAAAAGTGAAGTTTGAAAATATTAATATTTTTTTATGAAACATCTTTAGGTATTTTCTTATACGTGACATGTTGTCATACTTCATTATTTATGTTATTATTTTTGTTAAATATAAAATATGATTCAACACTTTTACCTGATGATTTAGGAGATTTACTTGTATAAAACAGCAACTTTTGTGGAAGCTATTTCTTATTCAAAAGCTTATTATATAAAGTAATTTATGAAACATTTGCGCATAAAAGGGGGACAAAACTCCGTCACTGGAGTAAAGTAAAAAAGAAAACAAATATTATTTATATAAAAGAACTAATATAAACCTTAATTTCCTCTTTTCTTAAAGTTACAAGCAAAATAGTTTTTCTTATAAATTTGTCATTAAAAAGTCTCTTCAAATATTAAAAGGAATATCTCACATTTTAAAAAAATCGTTTGGCCCTATCATTTAAAATGACAATTTCAGTTTCATCTTGATTTTTGAAAAACTATGGTTACATATTAACGTGTATTCAATATTCTTCAAAGCAAATTAATTAAAAATTTGAATCAAACATTCAATTCATCAGGCAATAAATGAATAAGTACTTACCTCTCGAATATCGAATTTAATATCTTCGAAACATTATTAATAATGGAATATTGAAATTATATTCTGTATTATTTTCCATCGGAGCTTAATGATATAAATGCAAATAGTTACCAGACTTTCTTCAATATACGAGTTTATTAATTTAAAAGCATTCTATCAACGCTTTCGAAAAAATTAATACCACAAACTCACCGCCACTTAAGAGATACATTTAACGCTTAATGCAATATTCAAGCAAGGTTTTTAAAAGGTATACGGTCCCAGATTCTTAAATTGGTTATTTTTTTTTTATTCAATAATTTCATTTTCATTCGAAATGAGTGACCTTATCTGTGCTTTAGATTTCATAGGTTTGAAAGAATTGCAAATCAATCATTTATTTTTTTAAAACAAAAGATTGTAATAGTTAAATTGTTGTATTAATAAATCGAAATGTATTGCATACATTATATATTGCAAATAATATTTCTCAATTATATAATTGAGAATTTTCCTACATGTACCTGAAATTTTAGTACATTAATTGTAATAAAGTAGGATGTTTGGCCGTTTGGCCCTTTTTTAAACCATAAGCCAAACATTAATAATGCTGATAAATACTCTTAATACATAAAAGTTCTTTGTGTGTAATAAAATTTAATTCATTTTAAGTGGATTAAAAATTTTGTAAACGAAAATCATTTTGACATATTTTTTTAAATGTGATAGCTTGAATAATGTGTGTTTCTTTCCGGATGTTAAGATGCTTTGGCTATATTTATGAATTCTTTGAACAACTTTCTGTAAAAGTGTAAGGTAATACAATTTTTTAAAATATATTCTGTAGCTAATCTGCATGAAATAGAAACTCGTTTAGAATGTGGGGATGAGGATGGCATATGTATCTAAATAAAATTATATATGGTATAGTGACCTAGTTCAAAAAGTACCTTTTCAGTTCAAAATATATGTCACAAATGACTCAAAAATAATAAACTCTTAGAAATAAGAAATTGAGAAAAATTTGTTTGAAAAATTCACATTGATTACACTAAAATATATATTGAAAAGAAACGATTAATATATATTTCCGTTTCAAAATGATTTTATTAAACTATTCGAGTGTATAACAAAAATTTAAATATATATTTAATACCATTATTCCAAAATATTAAATTTTCTTGTACAACTTACCTTGACAAACTCATTAAATCTGCATATAGAAAAAAAGCGACTCACTCGCTCATCAAGAGATCTTTGGAACTATCATACCTACTGACTTGAACTTTTGCATGAATATTTCTTTTAATCAGCAGAGATCCTCTAAAAAAGGGTTTTAAAAGATAGAGTGTGGGGTCCTGGGGAGTTGTTAAAAAGAAAAATTTTCACTATTGAGTTGTTAGACCCCCAACAGACATGAAATTTGGTATAAATATTTCTTTTGGTAAGAAATCTTTTAAAATGGGCTTAGAGGAAATTGATTTTTAAGGGAGATTGTAGGTGTGTGGGGGTAATTATGGACAAAATTTCGAGTTAGGAACTATTAGGTTCACAAACTTCAAACTTGAAAAACATATTTTATCTGTTGCGCAGAGATTTGGTAAGAAAGGAACTTCAGGAAATCGACACATAAGGCGATTTTCGGGGATTACGGAGGACGTTATAGAGATAAAAACAAAATTCTCGCATTTTCAAATTATTACAATTGCAGATTTGGTATTTGGTAAGAATGCTTCTTTTAATGAGAAGAGATGCACAAAAAATGGTGTTTGAGGAAATTGATTAAAGAAGCTATACTGCGTAAAAGATAAATATACTTTAGTTTAAGAAATTCAAATCCCGTGTTTTTAAATTGAGGTGAATGCTATAAAAATATTTTTCAATGCAGTTCGGAAACTTATTGCTAAGACTTAGATTACAATAACCGAAAAATATGTATAGTCTCAAGATGTCATGAAATACCTATGAAGCGAGGGGGGTAAAAGCTAGAAAGATTATATAAATTATAAATGTTCATAACATGCACAGTAATTTGTTTTGTTCCAGTGTATTACTTAAATAACATGTGTTTCCCTCATAAGGTATACGACTACGTTCGGAACCGTGATTTTGAAAAGCTTATAAATGGATAATATTTAGTGTCACTTAGATTATTAAATGTATATAAAATTTTATTGTATTACAATAAAAAAATATTTAAGTACAATATTTTGACAAAAAATGAACATAGAATGACCCATTTTCAAAACATTCTTTTTTATGAAAAATGCTTCTATTATAATAATATTTTGCCTGTACATAACTCAGACCTCTGTACAGAGGCTGAACTAGAATTTTTGAAATATATAATTTAGAAGTGGATTTGTCCATATTTTATTAAAACAGAGGGGAGAAAATTTAAGATAAAAACGCCGATAGTTATTTCAATTGGTGTCAACTCTGAAAATAATGTGATTTTTCAAAAGTCCTTGTTCAGACTCTCTGGAGAAGTCATTACTTTATATAAGCAAAATATTATTATTATAGAAGCACTTTTTATAAAAGAAGAACGTTTTGTAAAAAAGCTATTCTACGTTAATTTTTTTGTCAAAATATTGTATTTAAATAATTTTTTCGTCATAATGTCCTTAAAACTATTGTATATTTGTTTTCTAGTCTAAGTGAGACTAAATATCATAAAAATTATCCATTTATGCGCTTTTTTTTTAAATCACTGTTCCGAACGTAGTCGGATACCTTAAAGCTAATCAAAATTTTCCTTTTTAATTACCCACTTTCTTACTGAAGAAGAGTGATATGCAGATTCAAAGCACTAATTTTAAACTAATTAAAATAGTGCGATTTAAAGTGTAACTAAGATGAATGTTATAAAATCATTCCTTCGGACCATATCGGCATCCTCGTACTTAGCGCTATAGTTAATTGTTGTCATGAAATACTTTCGAAATATTGCTGCGAGAGATTCTGCAAAGGTTTTGGAAGATAGTAGCAGTAGTCTGCATCCAATCCTGGCGCTATCGAACAAGTAAAGTTTAACTCTTTTTAATAATGCATTACAGTAGATCTGCGTCTCATATACTTCAGCTAATTAATACCTTTGATACATACTTGTGTCTGATATTTGTGAATTGGCGGTTACATTTACTTGAACTTCAGGTCCAAGTCGAAATTTTAAGAGACCGTAATCCTCGGAGTGAGGTGTCGTCGTTAGCGTAATGGTTATGATCACAAGCTTGAAGGAAGGAACGTTCGATCTGTGTGCCTTCCGTTCCGTACGTGCGAGTACTCTATCGATCAAACCAAAACGATCATCATCGCGTGATGTTTGGAACTAGTTTATATAGATATCACACCGCCACATACCTCCATGCCAATGATTCGGCGAATAAGTGAACGAACGACACCATATTCGTGGCGAGCATGTGAGCAGTTCCGTCATCGTGCGTGACGGCTTGAGAATTCCGTCATTTGTGTGAGACGGATTTGAGAAGTAACGGCTTATTTGCGTCAATGTTTGATGGCTTGGTTGTTTTTGCGATGAATAGATGGTGCCACGACTGCGGCACGTGATTCCTTGCACGGCCAGGATCACCAATGAAGGAAGGAAGGTTCTATCTGTGTTCCTTCCGTTCCGTACCCGAGTACTTTATCAACCACGCCAAAACAATCGTCACCGCGTGATGTTTGGTACTAGTTTATATAGATATCACACCACCAAAAGCTCATGGGTGGTGTGCCAAGAGTTAGATCCCAAGTGCTACTGAAGACCCTAGGTGTAGAGGGTTTGATGCACGATAACCCGGGAGAAATCGTCCATTCGATACTGACGTTAGTGGTCGCACGGGGTGACTGAGTCACTCCAATTTCGTATCATTAATTTTATTGTGCACGATAAAAATCGTTATTTCTGTGCATAACATAATTAAGAGAAAGTATACTTGTCTACGTTTAAGGACTTTTATTTTTCTTTGATAATTTAAGAAAAGGTCTCATCAAACTGAACTAAAATGTTTTAAATGTGCTTCTTTTGAATAAAGGACACAAATCAGAAACACTTTACGCCAACATTATAAGAATGATATATGCTAGCAAAACTTTAATATTTTTTCCGAATTATTGTGTTTTATTGTCCCTAGATGATAGACAAATAACATGCTGAACTTTTTCATTTCTTTTTCCGAAGTTTTAATTTCATCCAATATCGATCACAGATGCCCTTTTCTTTTTCATTTTTTTACATTCTGTTCATTTACATTTATTAACCATATTGAGTCGTACAATACTGCAATCCAAAGAACTAAAAGGAAAATGTGGCATGTTTCTAGAAAATATTTTAAAACAAAATGGGGTAGCGTGGGGAACTTAGTCACCCCAAAATTGTAAAAAAACATTTACGAGTCCCAAAAAAAGAGTGAGATAGTTAAGCATTCTTATGAAGACTGCCATATAGGAGGATACTGACAAATGCATTGGTAACAAACAAACATTTTTGCCAGGATTAAAGATTTCATGAACCTGGGGTAACTCTGTGGCCCGCGTGACCTTTTCAGGGTTAAATATGTAATTGCCCTAAGTCCACTCGTTAGTGGGGTACAAAAGTTTGGAGAGGGGTGTCAGCTCAGATGTCATCCTCGTCCCTTGACTGTATCTCAAAATTACGAGGGTTTTTTTCCAAAAGCCCTAGTGTCGTTTTGCAGTGCGACGTTAATAAGCTCTCATTCATTTCTCAGTTATAGAAATTTTGGGGGTTACATCACACACTTAGATTCATTTAAAAGAAGATCCCAAACTGAAACGTTTATGTACTGTTAACTAGATTGGTTGTTAAGATTGTTTAAAAGCCTAAGCACACAAGGAAAAATTATTTGTCGCATTTGCTCGTATATTCTACAATGCTCTTTTTATTTTGGATGTTGTAACAAATATTTGTGATGAAAAATTCATTTCAATTTAGGAAACGACACATTTTCGGGCTTGATATTAATTAATTAAGGAAATTTCCACTGGAATTTTTTTTTTGTTTTATGCATTCAGCGAATTTACATTGGTAGAATTGACGTGTGTTACGGTAAGTTTTAAGACCTAAATAATTTAGAATAAACAAATATTTGATAAATGAAATGCTTTTTAAATTAAATTGGGATCTCGATAAAATTTTCCTTTCAGATAGCAACGAAACAAGTGAAATAGATCTAGAAAATATCGATGGTAGAATATTTAAAAAATACAAGGTTGCTTTATATATATATATAATTTTTTTATCTAAACTGGATCATTTATAATTTGAATTTCATTGCATTTCATTTAGAATACTCGAAAAGCATAACAACTAGAACATTTGTTTTTAAATAAGAAGATAACTGCGAGTACCAAATTAAGTTTGTGTAAAGGTAGGGAGAAATAATTCTGAGTAAATACAATAATAAAAGTACCACACTATATCTTAATAAATATTTCTGTGTATAATTTAATGGCAGTAAAATTTAAACATGCCATTTAACGTTTTTTTTTTCTCCATCATTATGAAAATTTGCAAACATAAATCGCTTTTTATGTCAAGTGTAAAATAAATAGTAGGTAAAGTGAATTATCTGCTATTTCCTGCTGCCTCATCGAAGATCTTACATTTTATTTAATTTGCATACTAAATTATACTTAAGCAAATAAATTTTCCCTACTATATTCGCAATGAGTATGAGTTTTTCATCTTCTTTCCTGTGAGATATTCTCTTTTGGCTGCTTAAAATCAGCATTAAACAATTTAACTAGCTTAATTATGGAAAAAAATAATTCGTAACAATCGGAACAAGCTTTTCAATTGAAAGAACATTGGATTAAATTCATTCGTTACTCATTAATAAAGTATTTAGTGAGTTAGATGAGAGAGAAATTTTCAGTTTATGTCTCAGGTGATTTAAGAGATTTTTGTTTAATATTCTAATGATTTCTGAATGGTTTCAGAAAATGATCTACTTTTATTTTCGGTAGTTTGATTAATGAAAGTTGAGAATACATTTGATTATTGCAATACTAAAATTTTCTAATTAACTGTAATTTGATGACTTAATTGCATTGATTTGATCTATTATGTTGTATTATATAAAGCTTAACAATTATGTTTAGGATATGATAATGTATTTTGGTCCATTTTGATTGTTTAAAAAGCAATTGTCTCTTCGGGATTACAGATGCATAGTTTGTTAAAACTTACGATAGTGTTAATTTCTATATTGAATTCTGAAGGAAAAGTAATTTTTAGTCTCTTGCCTTTGTTTTTTTTTTTAAAAAAATGTTTATGATTATTACATCTTTCCCATTTTTTACTATATTCTTTAGTTAGTTTACTATTTACGTCATTTATTTTTATATATTATATCATTTTGATCTTACATGATTGTATAATTCATGTAGCTAATTATAGTAATTATAGTATTCGACATAATTTGAGAATGTGTATATCTTCTTACATTAATTATAAAGCATTCGTATTAGGCCTTAAACATGTTTAAGTCTGGTATCCTACTAAGGTGTGATGCTACTCTGCGACGCAATAAAAATACACTGTTACTAAAAATTTAGAGAATTTGCTTATTTATAAATGAATTTCTCAAAAAAGGCTAATGCTTCCAAACAAAGATGGGAATTTATATTACAGTAAAACGTCGTTTATCCGAACGTCAATTACCGGAGCGTCAAATATCCGAACCTACTGCTGCACAAGAGAATCAGAGACCTTTCAGCAAAAAAACGAAGGTGTACATTGGTACAGCGTGGTAAATAAGTGATTATTTTTCACAATAAAGGTAAAATTGCGACATTTTGCACCCATTTTGCTTTTTCGTCAAGTACGTTTCCCGCATGTGATGATGTTCAATATTCGTATAGTGTCCGGTTTCATATACTGCATGGATCGCATTCGGTTTTCGGTTATCCGAACAATCGCGTATCCGAACGGTGTCTAGTCCAAATTTATTCGGATAAACGACGTTCTACTGCATCTATATGTGTATGCAGGTTGATTATTAAGTGGAAAATGCTTTGTAAGCGGTAGTACCAATTACCACTCTTCGTTCGTTCGCCCAACTCGGTAATTTGGTTTTCTCTTTTAAATAGACAAATCTATGTTCCAAGAACTATTGGTGTAACTTATTTCAGATTTATGAATGAAGTTGATTATTTACAAGCTCGCCTCTTTAGATTTGGACTTGTTGACTTCCCTGATAGTGTGATGTGTTGCTTCAATGAGTAGGGAAGTACATCTTTCCCTGCTTTAAAGGACATCCTTTCCTCAGTCATTATTGGGACTCTTCCAGCTACTGGGGCAATTTGTTTTATTTATTGGATGACTGGCGCCAAATGCTCGAAGGAGAAATGAATCAAATAAATCAAAATAATAATTATTATTATTATTCGGAGGCTTTCTTGGCCGGAGTGGGGGGAGAAGGCAATATTTGTTCAATTCAAAAGCTAATAGTTAAAATGAACAACCCCAACAATTGGATGATTGATACAATAAAGAAGTTAATCATATGGAGACTTGAAAGATAATTTCAAGTTCAGGTTCAGTAACACCTAGCATTGATTGAAACATGGATATAATTTAATGAGATCAGAACAATAAAGAAGTTAAGGGTATGTTGTCCAAAAGTCAATTATTTGGCCATTACAGTGAGGGAAAAATGCTCCTCATCTGTCTTGTAAACTTCATGCAGCCTTAGAAAAATAGGTTTCAAGGGTAAATGTTTTCAGAAGTCTGTATCATATATTTGTTTTCAAGAACCACTGTTTTCGACGCGTTTATTTTTGCGTATGAAAAATCCATTTAAAATGATTAAGATAATATTTATATCAGAAAATGTATCAGTAAAAACATTTATATTTATGTGTGATGCAGTTCAATTTCCGCCTAACTACTGATTCTCTACGCACCTCCATGGAAGACAGAAGGGAGAGCACCAGGGTCTCGCTGTCCTCCGGCATCTTAAAGAATAGACGTTTTGGTATATAAGGTTTTACAGAGGTTCTGTGACTTTTGTGAGATATCAGATCTTGGATTAGATAAATGAATCTCGAATTATAACTTATAACAATGAAGACTCTCTTAATCTCTAAAAGATATCCTCAAATCCCAACTCTGGACTTTCAAACTCCAGAAAACGTCTGCACATTAGCTACACTTAAACGACTAGTATGTAGCTTAACAATTTTATCTCTTACTAGCTCATCCAAATGAAAGTAACGTGTAATATCTCCGGTTTGCTATTACTCCCTAGAATCACAAACTCATATCCGAACAATTACATTATTAGCATCCTCTACTTTTTTTACTTCAGATCTCTTTAACTAGCAATATTAATCTGCATACTCATGATTCCTTCACAAAGCCAGGTTCTCAAATCAAGTGGTCAACAAAATAGATTTCCCCAGAGGTTAAATGAAAATACGTGAGAGAACCCGTTACAATATGCATCGGTGGAATCGTATTCGCAGGAAAGCTATGCTTTAGCTTTGATTTCTCTCTGTTTTCTATGTACATCATACGGATGCTCAGTTACAATGGACTGAAGTTCTAGCTATTAATAATCGAAATTTAAATCTAATCGTTTACATATTTCATCGTAAACTATGTGCATACGCAATTTAGTCCATTTCGATAACTCATCCTTGCGTCAGTTTTTATGTTAAGAGTGTATATTAGTTTCTCAAAAGATTCACGAGCTGTTTTCAAGGCTTAACTGAATTAGTTAACTTGCATTATTTAATTATTATATTTATATACAAGTAAATTTTCCACGTAGCACGATTTTCAATGTGCTCAATGTTGTCCCCCTGAATTTAATGTCAGTAACATTTTTTCACTCTTCTACTTAAATTACTCTGCTAGAATTTCTGGAACACTTTTACGCTTATAACAAATTAAATCTCTTTTAAAGTATATATATTTCATGTTAGAATCTTTTCAAAGAGTGTTTGTTATCCTTAGTTGTCTTAAGATGAAATTAGCCCTTGAATATACGTGTATTGAATTGTAACCACAAATTCCAATTTTATTTCACCTTTTACATTTAAACTAAATTTAAAACTGGGAATCCAACATCCCATTCGGGTAGGTAATTAAAAATTAATTTGCATGTTTCCTTGGAAACACGTGTGTAATATAATCCATGGAGGAAATCATAGGATCACAAATTATTTCGATCCGTTTAGAAAAGTTGGGGCTATGATCTGGGACATAAGACAAATAAAATTATTAAAATTTAGTATAACATATTAAGTTCTTTTGTGAATTTGGATCACATATTTCTATTGTCCTTATTAAATATTATGTTCACAAAATATGAATTATATTTCTATGTGTGTGTGTCTAGCAATAATATCATAATATTATCTCTATCATTTCCTTTCATTTCCCAAATAGTATTGTTTGTTTAATCATAAATAATTTTAATTTTATACACGTTCTTGTGTTTCTTAATTAAATATGTTGAGCGTAGAAGTGTAAAGATATTAATGAAAAAAAATTATGTCTTTTGAGAAATTATGCACATGTCCACACACACATAGTATTAATGTATTTCATTTTATTGGGATTCCCCTTTTCAATTTTTCCCTCTGGAATTGCTTTTTATTGGATGATAAAATTTTGAAACTAAATTCTTATATCAATTTAATCAAATAATCAGTAATGTAATCCAGTGTATATTTTTATTTAAATAAACTTTTTGAAAAAAAATTATGTACTTTTTTTTTCTTCCATAACTTTTCTAATTAACATTGTTTGTAATAGAATTCACATATTGATTTTGTAAAAGACATTTTTAAAAAATGTATATCTAATTGTAATTAGATTTGTATAGGGAAAATATGTTAAATTATGGATTAATTTTAATATATAAATAAATATGTAATTTAATCAGTATCATATCAGTTTTATATAATAAATATTAGTTTTACATTTCATTTTATTATAATAAATATTTATTTGATGTTTCATTTTATTGATTCCTTTTCAATTTTTCCCACTTGAATTGTTTTTAAATGGTTGATACATTTCTCAAATTAAATCCATGTATGAATTTAATCAAATAACCAATAAAATCAGGTTTAATTTTTTTTATTTAAATAAAACTAATGAAAAAAAATATATATTCCTTTTCTTTTCTCTTATATTTATAACATCACTAATTTGTATTGTTTACTTTTGAATTCACACACACACATGACGGTTTTATAAAAAGCCTTTTTTTAAATTTTTACTTACAATAATCAGATACGTATAAAGAAAATATGTTAAAATATTAATTAATTTTAGTAAATAAATAAACATAAAACTTAACCAGTTTTTTTTTATCTATTTCAATATCCATGTTTTCTTCTTGTTTATAATATTTTAAGAGGCATTTATATATATATACCATTTTTTTCAATTCTGTGTTTAATAATTCTTTTTTTAACAACAATTATTTAAGAATCTAACTGAAACATATCTAATTAATTATATGGTAAGATTAATGTTATTGATTTATAGTAAATAATTTGATCTCAAATGCCTTAGTTAAAGAATATTAATGAATTAATTAAACTTATAAATTATTATATGCAAATGAACTTTCAATAATATTATCAAGAGGAATATGCATATTGCCACACGCATAATTTGCTACAAGTCCCGATAGCCGAGTTGGCAGAGCGTTGGACTGAACTTCCTCGGGTCTCGGGTTCGAATCCCGGCCCCGGCAGATTTAACCAAAGACTGGAATTTTGTTTCCGTTTTTAATGTATTGTTTCTCTAGGTTCTAGATGAATCCAGATCATTCTTTAGAGTGCATACTGGTTATTTCTCGAATATTCCGAAGTGTATAAAAGCAGAGTTCATCGCCAGTTGGGGATGTTCTCAGTCCAGTGTTGTATCGAGCTCCCAGCGTTAGAATAAATCTAATTGTTTGTTTAATTGAACTGTGTACTTCTTTCGAACTCCGTGACAAGTTTGGTGGAGGCGCGGGGTACAATTACGTCAAACGTGGATAATAGCGACAACCTTCGCAGGAGCCTCCAGTTAAGAGGATTATCCCCCGAATTCGGACTGTTAAAAGAAAATAGTAGGAAGAGGACAAAAATGCCGACCGAGCAAGAAGCCAAGCCCGCTGTAGTAACACCTTCGTTACAGCAATGGAGGAGCCCATCGACCTTCCGAGGAGCGCCTGGGGAAGACCCTCTCAAATGGCTTAAAGAGTACGATCGAGTAGCCAACTTTAACAAGTGGGATGACATGATGTGCCTGGCTAACGTTTATTTCTTTCTTGACGGTACTGCGAGACAGTGGTATGTCAACAACGAAGACGCCTTAGATTCCTGGGAAGCGTTTAAAAATGGACTAAGTGGACTTTTCGGTGACCGTCAAAAATATGGCAGAAGAACAACTAAAATGCCGAGCCCACACACAGCGTTCAGGCGAGAGTACACAGTCCTACATACAAAGTGTATTAGGACTTTGCCAAGAGGTAAATCCTCTGATGAAAGAAGACGAAAAAGTGTCACACCTAATGAAAGGTGTTGCTGAAGATATTTATCAGGCCCTGTTGACGAGAGAAATCAACGACACAGCAAGTTTTATCAAATGGTGCAACTATATCGAAGATATGAAGCAGAAGAAGTTGGTCGACCGAGATTTGAAAGGCTTCCAAACGTCGTACCGGTTGCATCCCTGACGGATGAGACTGATTTGGTCTCTCTTATTCGCACAATCGTACGAGAAGAAGTCCATCGACTAGTTAACCAGAGCAAGAATCTTTGGACTATCCCCAATCCTTAGAAGAGATCGTTCAAGACGAAAGGGTTTTGGCCCCAGTGTCAACAAAACCTACAGAAACTAGACCACGACCAACATACGCCGCTGTAACCAGGAAAATACAGAGCTCCTGTTCAGAAATTCCCATGAACCAAGAAAAACAGATGTGTGGAGAACGGCTGACAACAGACCTGTTTGTTTCCACTGAGGACGTCCTGGACATGTAATGCGCTACTGCCGAGAGAGAAAGGCTGTCTTTGACAACTCTCGAAACCGCCGACGGAACTTCGACGACGTTGGCACTGAAGAAGAAATACGCCGACCAAACTCTTCTCGCCGTTTTACGCCAAGTCCCACGAGAGGCCGATCCCCAATACGTCGTTACAGATCCCCGTCGCCATATCGCCGATCCAGTCAGTCGCCAGGCCGTAGGAGCGAGGAAAACTAAGAAGAGCGACCTTAGGTGAGGGCGCGTGTACTGGAAATCCTCCGTCGACCGCCAAGATGACTGGTAACCAACTAGACGTAATAATAGATAAGAAGCCGATACGTGCTCTAGTAGATTTTGGGGCATCGTTTTCGTCATATTCGATAAGTATCGCCGATTTTTAAAGAAAGTTCTGTTTGCTGATGCCAAAGCGTTATGCTGAAAGTTGCGGATGGAAATTTTGTTCGGCCGATAGGGAGATGTGTTTTACGTGTCCGTATAAACAATCGAGAACTGCCTTTTGAATTTATTGTTTTATCACATTGTAGCCATGACGTCATCCTAGGATGGGACTTTTAGAGGCGTCTCAAGCCGTTATAGACTGTGGACAAAATGAACTTGTTCTAGAAGACATCTGTCGAGACCACAGCGCCTGACGCCTGGTTTTTGTATGCCACCAGGGACTATACACTTAAGCCGCATTCTTTAACTAGAATAACAGTATCAGGATATCAAACCCGAGGAGACATAAATGTAGTTCTAGACGGCAGCAAACATTTGCTCTTCGAGAAAAATATTGCTACACCGTCCATGGTATCCACATATCGTAACGGAAAAGTGATGTCTTGGTTACCAACCTGCAGTTCCGAAACCAAATCATCCCTAGAGGAATGTGCATAGGCCAAGCTGAACCACTAAATGAAGGGCATCTATGTGTTATTTCCGACACATCGGGTTGCTTGATGACCAGCAAGAAACTTCGGAGTCACAGATGAATTGTTCGTTAATGATGTCACCCGAGTTAAGTGACGAACAGAGAAACAAGCTATCCGAACTACTCCGGAAATTTTCTGGGCTTTTCACGAAGACCGACAAGTCGACAGACGCGAAGACGAATGTGAAACACAGGATTTTTACTGGTGATCATGCTCCAATCAACCAACGAGCCTACAGAGTCTCGCCGACTGAAAGACGCATCATTCATGAAGAGGTTCAGAAAATGCTTGATGAAGGTATCGTCCAACCTCTGAAAGTTGGTCATCACCCATTGTGCTCGTAAGAAAAAAGACGGTAGTTGTGGCGTTTTTGCGTCGATTATCGCAAGCTGAATAGCGTCACGAAAAAGACGTTTATCCTCTGCCTCGTATTGACGATACGCTCGACTGTCTGAAAGGTGCCATGTTCTTTTCTTCCATGGATCTCCGATCTGGTTATTGGCAAATAGAAATAGACGAAGCGGATCGTGAAAAGACGGCATTTATTACCCCCGAAGGCTTATACGAGTTTAAAGTCATACCGTTTGGTCTCTGTAATGCACCTGCGACCTTCGAGAGAATGATGGACAATTTGCTACGCCATTTTAAATGGACTATGTGTCTTTGTTACCTAGATGACATAATAGTGTTCTCAGAAACTTTTGAAGACCATCTTATACGATTAAGACTTGTTCTAAAATGTCTTCAGGAAGCTGGTCTTAAATTAAATTCAAAGAAGTGTCTTTTTGCTGCCCAAGAAGTAAAGATTCTAGGCCATCTTGTATCTATAATGGCGTTCGTCCCGATCCCGACAAAATAAAAGCTGTAAGAAATTTTCCCACTCCAAAGAATATACATGACATACGAAGTTTTCTTGGCCTTTGTTCATTTTTAGAAGATTTATTAAAGGTTTCTGTTATCTCGCCGAACCTTTGCAGTCGTTGCTGAAAAGTGGCGTGGAGTTTCATTGGGGTCCTGAAGAGGTGGAAGCATTTAACAGTCTTAAGAAAGCACTTACTTTTCGGATCCAGTATTGGGGATGTACGACGAAAGAGCTTCTACAGAAATCCATACTGATGCAAGCGGGTACGGTATCGGAGCTGTCCTAGTACAAATTCAGAATAATGTCGAGAAAGTTATAGCATACGCTTCTAGAACTCTGACAAAAGCCGAAAAGAATTATTCCACCACAGAAAGGGAATGTCTTGCCATCGTATGGGCTACCAACAAATTTCGGCCGTACATATTCGGGAAACACTTTACTGTTGTAACTGACCATCATTCCTTGTGCTGGCTCATGAATTTAAAGGATCCTTCAGGAAGGCTTGCCAGATGGGCCTTCCGACTTCAAGAACATGATTTTGACGTAAAATATAAAACCGGTAAGAAGCATAGTGACGCCGACGCTCTTTCGAGAAATCCAGTGGAAGAGGAAACGGAAACACCAGACAAATTTTTAGCAGTCACGACGAGTATGAACCTTGCGATGGAACAGAAAAAGGATCAAGACCTTGCGAAATTAAAACTTTTCAGCAACTCATCCAAAAACGAAGAATTCAGATTCATCGACGGTATTCTTTTTCAGGAAGAATTTTGATCCAGATGGAAAGTTGTGGTTGCCAGTCATTCCTAAACATCTACGAGCAGACATACTAAGGCACTTTCATGACGCCCCCACCGCAGGACACCTTGGTTTCGTGAAAACTTATGACAGGATTCGCAAGAGATTTTACTGGCCGGGAATGTACCGAAATGTCGTTCGGTATGTCATGCATTGTCGGGAGTGCCAAGGAGAAAATCCGTTCCTCAACGACCACCTGGACGTTTAGTTCCCATCCCTCCAGCTATAGCTCCTTTCCATCGCATTGGAATTGATCTCCTTGGGAGATTTCCAAAGTCTGCTCATGGAAACAAATGGATATTAGTCTGCACGGATTACTCAACACGATATGCAATAACAAAAGCCTTGCCGACAGCCGAAGTCGACGAAATAGCGAAGTTCTTACTTGAAGAAATTGTCCTCAGGCATGGAGCTCCTCGAGTAATTATCACAGATCGTGGAGCCGTCTTTCGATCCAGACTTGTTTCCTCTCGTCGACTTGTGTAACATTGATCATCGTTTCACAACGGCGTATCATCCCCAAACAAATGGACTGACGGAGCGCTTCAATAAGACCTTGGCCGACATGTTGTCAATGTATGTGGATGTAGAGCAGAAAAATTGGGATGAAATTCTACCATTTGTAACCTTCGCTTATAATACCGCTAAACAAGAGACCACAGGTTTTACGCCGTTCTATTTACTTCATGGTCGTGAAGCGGAAACGACACTAGATACAATGCTACCATTCTGTCCTAACGATTTTGATGACAATAACATCACCAAGATAGCAGCCAGAGCCGAAGAATCACGACAGCTAGCCCGAGTGCACACTCTGAGAGCTCAAGACAAAGATCGTCGACGTTACGATTCCAAACACCAAATGGTATCTTACGCTCCCGGAGATCTCGTATGGGTTTATACTCCAGTGAGAAAAGTCGGTCTCTCCGAAAAACTCTTAAGAAGGTATTTCGACCGTATCAGGTGCTACGCCGTTTATCAGCCGTGACTTACGAAGTACAAGATTTTGATCCTGCTTCACGAAAAAGAAAACTAAGAGAAGTTGTCCATGTACTGCGTATGAAACCGTACCATGATCCCGCCGAGCAAATCGAAACCGAGGATATTCCTCCCAAAGAATCATACAAAGGACCCATCACTCGTTCCAGAATAAAGACCCTTGAACAAAATGACATCGGGGCGCTGTCTTTTCGAGGGGAGCAATGCCACACGCATAATTTGCTACAAGTCCCGATAGCCGAGTTGGCAGAGCGTTGGACTGAACTTCCTCAGGTCTCGGGTTCGAGTCCCGGCCCCGGCAAATTTATCCAAAGACTGGAATTTTGTTTCCGTTTTTAATGTATTGTTTCTCTAGGTTCTAGATGAATCCAGATCATTCTTTAGAGTGCATACTGGTTATTTCTCGAATATTCCGAAGTGTATAAAAGCAGAGTTCATCGCCAGTTGGGGATGTTCTCAGTCCAGTGTTGTATCGAGCTCCCAGCGTTAGAATAAATCTAATTGTTTGTTTAATTGAACTGTGTACTTCTTTCGAACTCCGTGACAATATTACTTATGCAAAAGAATTCCGTCACTTAGTTATTAAAAAATTTTGACAGTAAAAATTAGTAGGAAATTTTGATTTTTATTATATTTTATAACTAATATGCAGTTTTCCATCAAAAGAGTTTCAACTGCAATACCGTTATTTTTAAAAGCATGATTTTAATTTCTGAAGAATATTTTAGTGCTACATCTAAAACGAAAAGTTTTCCTGGGAAAATAATCTTAACATCCAGTTTCAGTTTGTGCCTTTCGGATTACGAAAACACTTAAGTTATGCTTTGAAAACATCTGCAGAAGATGTATTCAAAACTTAATTAACAAGAACAAAACGCTTTTTAAAAAAATTCAATATAACAAAAGTCCACTTTACGGAATTCAGAAAGAAATTTTATTTTTTAACTTTGTTTTAAATAAAATGAAAGTCATACATACAACCCAAAAATACATCTAACAAACAGCCTAATAGGAAATAACTTATGTATTTGATATATCTTCGTGCATTTTTGGGAAACGAAAACTTTTTAGTTTAAAATAAATTAAAAACTAATCTCAATTGAAAAATTAGATGTAATTGTTCATTCCTATACAAATGATTGTTCTTATATTCAGAGAATTCTTTTATTTGTGAGATATTATGTATTTAAGAATAGCATTTTCGTAATCAGTCCTGCTTAGATTTTATTTTCAAGAAGATAGGGTTCTCTCTGTTCCTTAAAACCAAATGAGGAATTGAGAAAAGAGAGTTTTAAATATAAACATATTTTCTCTGATGTATCTGTTATATACTTCCATGTTCATAATTTAAGTAACATAAAGTATACGTTACGTGCATGCGTTTTTTTTTAAAATATGTATTATTGGCATAAATATTTGTTATATCAGACACATCAAGTTTTTCAAAATTCAAAAGGTCCATCATTTTGTTAAATGAATTATCCGTGATGTGACAATTTATTTAATCCATAGACTATTTTTTAAAAAAAGAGAAAATGCGGGTAATACGTCAGTAAAATGTACCAACTACAAAATATTTTCTTAATTAGTGTTTACTTTTGACTAAAATGTAAATACGTAATTGAACTCATTGAATATTTTATTGAATCTTTCTCTATTCAACAAACTATTTAAGAGGCCATTGTTGTGAATTTTTTTTAAAGTTTTAATTTTTAAATTGAACTCTTTTGACTACATTTTCCACTCTTTTGGCCAGCTGACTCAAAAATTTGCTTAACAAAACTATTTAACCTCCTAAATATAAATCACAGTCAAATTTTCAGATTAATACCTTAACTCAGTGTTTCTCAAACTGTGGGGCGCGCCCCCCTGGGGGGCGCGAGCATATCCGAAATAAAAGATTTAAAAAATAATTAATTTACTGGAATAAATTAAAACAAAATACTTTCAGACATAATAAAAAATGCACTTTTACTCTGATATAATTTATAGGTGCGCAATATTAAGTCATCAAAAATAAAAACGTCTTCAATACCTAATTAGCTATCTTTGATCCTATAACCAAATAAAAAAAACTTTTATTTACTCCAGTAATCTCGTGATGAGAGATTTATTATTAAGTTTTTTTTTTAATTCTAACATACTGCTCTTTCAGAGAAAAACAAATTTGAAATCCAGAATCGAAAAAATTTAGGAACATAAAAAATTCATCACTGTGATTATTTTTGAAATACTGCACATTATAGCTGTAATCTGTTTTTGCTGATAATCTGTTTGACCTAAGTTATTGGTACAGTTAGTTATGACCCCACTTTTATGTTTGTTTCTCATTTAGGGAAGTTGTAAGTAATGTATTTTTCTCTGTTGCGCTTTTTTCCCTGCAAAGAAGTTTTATGATACATATAAACATATCTCAAACATATAAAGCATAACGAAAAACGTTTTACACAATTGTTTTTAGCAGCAACATACACATTATCATAATGAATAAACTTTTTACCCGGAAGTGGTGGCGCGGGACACACAGAACACGATATCGTTAATTCTGACAAAACTTTTATTTATTACCAAAGAAAAATTGAAAAGTCATTGAAAGTAGATAAGTTTACTTTCTCTTAATTAAATTATTCGCTGGAATCACGATTTGTATCGTGTACAATAAAATAATTATAAAGAAAAAGAGGATTGGGGTGACTCAATAACCCCGCTCGACCGTATCAAGTGCGTGCCTGCTCCCGGGTTAAAACATGTTGAAGTCTTTTCGCTTTAAATATTAAAAATAATACAATTATTCTTCATTGGAATTTTATATTATTGTTCATTCTTTAACATCAATTATAAATGCAAATTCTGTGAAGCTTAAAATTACAATTTGCTTAAACCTAATGAAAATTTGAGCAAACATTTTAGGTTTTTGTAAACATTGTCGCGCACTTGGCTTTACTCTCCTTACAATTTAGCTATTATATCAATAATGTTTTATTTTCTTATAAATGAACTCGTGCAAAGAGCGGGCACTTCAGCCGGTATACTTTTAATGTATCAGTACTCCATAGTAGTTTATAACTAATTAATTAATACTAATTAAGAACAAGTTTAATAAGTATTAACGGCTTCCATGGGCTTGTCTTGCAAAGCAAAGTTTTTATAAGGAATGCTTATGATTAGAAATTGACCCTCTAAGTTATTTTTCTATATTTAGCTGATATCTATATTTTGTCTTCTAAGCAGCTACCGCATTTTGCAATATGTTCAATTTAAAAATTAGAGAAAGGAAAAATAACATAATAATTATACTATTACTTAATTATTTTTTTTTTGCTTAAAAGCAGTATACAAAATTTAATACTTATGTTACTAATTTGTATGGTTTATAATTAAGATCGCGTATTGTATCTTTAGCGTCAACGTGCATTATTATTGCATTCAGTACATTATTAATGTATAAGGGGGGCGCGATAAAAATTGTGATTGAAAAGGGGGGCGCCAGTATTGAAAGTTTGAGAAGCACTGCCTTAAGTACAGCAGTCTTTAAAGTTTTGAAATTTGTTATGTTACGTCTACTATAAAAACTGATAGCTAATGCCTAACATGACATGATAGCATGCCTAACTAAGCCTAATATGACGAGAGTGTTGGCAAAAGGAAAATTATTGTTCTGAATTGTACGCTATTCTCCCATAATCATTAGATAGTTGCATAGATCGGGGTTCGTCGATTTTATGCTTTTAGTTCCAAAGAGCAACACAGTTCTGTAAGAACGATGGAATTTATTGTAGGGAAAAAAATCCTTAAATTACATGATAACAGAATAAAACAGTAAAATTCGTGCAATAAATTCCAAAAAGAGAGTTTACATACCTTCTATAGAGCAGAGACACAAACATCAGTGTCTAAAAACACGAAGTTGTAGTGATAAAGATTGACTTCAAGCTACAGCGACTCATCGACCGCTATTTATAGTCAGCGTGGCAACTTTCCACCACTTTCTCGAAAAATTCACTTATGTCATCGATCGTGATATTATAGATTTCTTCTGTAGTTTCCAGTAGTCAAAATAGTCGAAGAGTCGCCAAATTTAGTCACCAAAAATGATGCCAACTTTGTTGTATCTCCAATATTTCGTCAAGTTCCCATTGAAACGCCATTATAATGTAAAGGAGGACATTGCTTGCAAATATTACAGTTTTTCGCACAATAAATGCAACAGAAGTAATACTAGCCAAATTCAAATTATTTATACCATTTTGAGATAAAAATTAAACTTTAATTACACAAAATTCGTATCAATATTTGTTTTTTCTTTCTGTAAATTAAATGTTTTTTTAATGTAAAATTATATGTAAAAATTTACCAACCCTCTCCTTCCTGTTGCTATAGTAATGTTTTGAATTTTCTGCTTGTAAAATCCCATATTCAAGAAATTTAATACATATTTGTACAATGCCAAGTTTTTCTTATAGATGAACAAAATACTCAAGAACTATAAAAAATAAAATTGCATAAAAATTTGTGTCATGCATTTCCTTCGTTTTTATTTTCAGTAATAGTAAATAAATAAAATTATGTCTTCTTAAATAATTCATTTTATGGAAACATCTGTCATTGCTTCGCATTACGAAATCAAAGAAGTATTTGCTGAAAAATTATGAAGAATTTAGTTAATAATTAATAATTCACGTATATACAATGAAAGGGCACCGAAAGCAGCTACTTAGTTCCTTAAATATTAGATACTTGGTACCTTTGAGCTGTAAAAGATCCTTGGGAAAAGATCATGATGTCTCTTTGTGTTCACTGATTCATTTATCAGTTGAAGATTAGAACCACTCGGTGGTAAAACCTAATACTGTTGAAATATTTCAAACTTCGGTATTGTATGTGAAAATATCTATGAAAACCACGATTTTGATTCAAATAAGCACAAATAATGATGTTTATTGAAGCAATAAAAGGCACCATTAAAAATTTGTTTCATTTCGTTTTAATTCTAAAATGTTCAGAACATGAATGGAAATGGAGATTGATTTTGATTTATTTTGCAAGAAATGCAAGTATGTTTTTTTTAAAAAAAAGAATTGTAATAAGAAATACAAATAATTTTTTTCAAATAAGTTTTTAGTTATTTCAAAATTAAATGAAAATTGAGAAAAATATAATTGTTTGAATAATTGTGTGTGTGATTTCTCCCAATTATATAAAAAATAGAAATAAAGGTAATACTTTAAATCCTTATTTCAAAATTTATAAACTTGTAATAAAAGAAGGATGGACATTATATTAGTATTATATTGTGTTCCCGTTGAAAATTAATCGTATTCTATTTAAATGTAATTACAGTATTACGTGTTTGAAATATACTTTACTTCTAATATTGCCAAAAATTATAAAACTATCATATTCTCTGTTTCATCCATTAAGGCAATATTTATACAAATTTTTGAAGCTATTATTTACATATATATTGGAGTTATTCATTATCTTGATACAAATAATTACATGCAATCAAACTGGAACTCAAAGCATTGAAAACTTTAATTTGTGATGGGAAAGTTTTTGAATTAATAATACTTTTATTATATTACATAATATTATACATACATATGTACTATTATACTATAGTACATGCATGTAGAACAATTGCATTGGTTTAAAATACATTAACAACAGATTAAAGAGTCGCAAAAAAATGTATAGTAGTCTACGTAGATAATATACCAGAAAACTATTCTATAGTTTGCAAACATTATAATAGTTAATTACTCAATAAACATTTTCAAAATAATACAGCTCTTATTAAATATACAATTAGCTATAGAGAATCTAATATTGATGCGACGCGCTGCCTACTAAAAATTTAGGAACTCACAATAATGATTTTTAACGACTAAATTAAAAAAAAGCCATGTTAAGTTCCGAAATATTACAAGTGAATTTTATTACATTAACAATGCTAAGAAGGACTAATAAACTTCATAATATAATTAGCTAAATATGTCTACGTTAAGTAATAGTAAGGAGATTATATCAAAATTAAAATAAAGGTCAAAGAATGCGCTCTATTCACAGTTTCACAATTTTGAATATATTTTCAATTCTTATCATATAAACGTTACGATTAGTATAATATCAAGTTATATAAATCGTAGTATGCTTAAAAATGTATTCTAAAATAGGACAAATTTAATTCACTTATTAGACTAGAACTACAAGATAATTATATATATATATATATATAAAATGTATTGGACATGGATATCCTGCTAACTTACTTTACAATTATACTTCTAATAGTTATGGGTGATATGCAATATGTATTAATCTATTATTGACATTTTGTTTTAATACTAGTATTTTTGACTAACTATACAATTATTCAATAGATGCGCCATATGTTTAAAAAATTAGTAATATATTTTAAAATGTCTTGTAATCATTTATTTTCCACAAATATTTATATCAATATAAATGTATGGTTTTTTAAACGTACATTATATGCATATATAGACTTTATATTATTCTATCATAATTTTTAACTTTATGCGGTACTGATATTCCTCTGTTGTATTTGGCGGGAAACATAACCAATTGATAAACTCACGAAGTAAGTCTTACTATTTACCTTTTACATTAACTTTTAATCCATACTGTGAATACTAGTAGGTTATAATTTTATCGTTATATTTTAATAGTATAGTGATTTTATTTGTAATATTTAAATTTCTCCTCATATTATTCTTTCCTTTCCCCTTGGCACTTTGTATAGACAAATTAAAGGTGAAGGTTGGCTAGCCCTAAAACTTGTTTAAACCTGCAATCTTGGTTCCTAAGGCCAGGAGTTTGTTATTGTACTACTGTGCCTAATATTTCCTATCTTGAATAGTTATACTTAGGTTCTATAGTTATCTGTGTATATATATATATTTATGGATTATATATATAAATATAACAGTACTTACTATATAAACAAGGTGCCGCCCAGCCAGTATGATATGACCCTTAGTTTATACCCGAGTGGGTTTGAAACCCGAATAATGCATGGTTGTATTTTCTTCGGGAAAAGAAGTCGAACTTTCGCCTGTAATGGATTTCCCTCTCGAGTGAGTGAGTGAATATTAACCTCGCACTGTTCAGCTACACGAGGGCTTTTGGCGACGGACCTCGTAATTTTGAACCATGGTCAAGTGACGAGGACGACAACTAAACTGGCCCTCCCCTCTCCTAACTATCACATCAACGGGTTCCCGTCTCGAAATGAAAGCCATGCACCCCTTATGTTATATGCTGGGATCATCATTTGTAATAAATGTCTATATTACTCTGTTTGTACTGTATGCTTCTGCTCTTCTACTTGTGTGTATTTCATATGTATCCCAGAATAAAAACACACGACAACAGTCTCATATAAAAAAGATTAATGTATATATCTCACGACAAGGTGCAGCAATAAGTAATTGTCTAAATCGAGGATGACGAACTATTTTATTTTAAGTATATCAAATTTTGCTCATTATTTTTCAATACAAACACGTGGGTCAGTAAGTCACTTGGAAGAGTGAGAAGTAACAGTGCTATAAATTATTTGAAAATTTATAAGATAAAAAGCATAATAATTGACCTTTTATTAATTGCTATTTTAAAATTTTCTATAAAAAAATTATTTTTAAGCTTGTAAATTCATCACAACAATTATTTCCTTAATCAAAAGTTTTATTTCTTCTAATAAATTGGAAAACTGAAGAAAAGAACTTGACCACAGCTGATCTATCTAACTTTGTTTTATGTCAAAATCCCAGAATATTGACACTCTAATCCTTCTAAAATTGCGCAAATTCTCTTTTATTAAGACCTCTTGCTCTTATAAAATTGATAACTTTTTTACAAGTGAAATGACTTTGGAAAATATCTTTTTTAACCTAGATTCACGTAGAACCTTTTGGTTGTATTATACAATTAAATGCAGTCAGAGAATGTCTGATATTTTGCTTGAGCTTCGAAATAAAATTAGTGGCCGCAGTAGTCTAGTAGTCGAGGTAGTGGACTCGTGGCCGGCTTGTCATGAGTTCAAACCTGATACCGCTAAAGACTCGCCGTGCGAGGGAATGATGCACAATCAATCTTTCGAAGCTATGTGATGTGGTGTGGACGTTAGGAGAGGCAGGTACCAGCTCTGGTGTCGTCCTTGTCACTTGACCATGGTTCAAAATTACGAGGACCGTCACCCAAGGTCTTCGAGTATAGCTGAATAGTGTGACGTTAATATTCGTACACTCACTGTCTCTAAGTAAAACCAATATTCTCTCCACCATTTGTTGCCACAGAAAAAAATTTCTGTAAACGTCAGTATTTGTTCCTTTAAATACATTTTCCATTATCGGTACATTTTCTTTTCAACGTTATTAGTGTTATTATGTTTTCTTTCATTTTATTATCTGACTTATATCGAATAAAATCTGCCAACTATGCGTTACCATTTACATAAATACTCTCGTCTCAAGCAATAGCTTAAATGAATATTTTAGTAAATTTTTTTAAGTAGTTGTGCATTTGGTAAAAATTGCTTCTTTCTAATTCTATTAATAAATTTTTAATTGTATTTCGGTATATTTATAACTCAATAAATTGTTTTATAATCAATATTTTTTGTTAAAATCAGCAAAAAGAGAAGCACAACATTCTAAAAATGCCATTTTTTTATTAACTTCCCTTTTGATAGAAGTTTTCCATGACAAAGGCTGCAATGAGCTGCTTCAAAACTAATTGTTCTAATTGGGTTTTTTTCTTTTGAGACAGAAACCTTTTTCCCACTGGCTTGTGGTTAATTCTGATTCTTATTTTGTGTCTAAAATGTATTCCCTCCTTTTTTCTTTTACTAACCCCCTTCCAGGTTCATTTTATATCTGTATTATGGATAAAAAAATATTAAATTTCTTTATGCATATTTCCAAATATACATAATTTTTTAAACATATTAGCAAAATTCGCATACAAAATTTCCTAAAAACTTATCTAATTTACCTGTAATCTTGGCTTTCTATATGGCAGAAATCGTTAGACTTTGGAGTCAATTCCCACTAACCTTAAAAATAAAGCTTAGCATACATAGCTTTTATATCTTGAATTTTAAATTTTATTTATTTTTGAATTTACATAAATGATTATGAAATTATTAATCAACATTGAATCGCGTATGATAAATTCGAAAATACGATACTGCATATAGCCCAGCATCGCAATCTGGACAGTAGAAGCTTTTTGCTGTTCTTACCTTCTTTCCTTTATTGTATCTCTTTGAGCAGCAAATAAGGCATTGTTGGTTCAGTTTTCTCCTCTATTGGGGAAATGTAGTCAATAAAGTGTATTTCAACAAGCGTGAAAGGGGATGCTCAGCAGAAGGACTTCCTCTTTTTGAAGAAATGTTCCACCGAGTGGTGCTTTTCAATTTTTCGAAACCATAAAAAAGCACAGGTGGAATAATGCGGGAAATTCCGATTCCACGGTGTAAATTTTCACTGTACCCGAGTTACATTCAGAAAAAGCCAGTATGGTACATTTCGCCTGCCTGAGCTCAGCTCGGGAAAAGTTTGGAAGGGGTTAAGAAGTCGAGATTTCCATGCAGGCTTTCAAAATGTCGTTTTAGGCATTATGAACTGAAGTGACTATCTAGTTAAAAAATACACACTAAGTCGTTTTACGCATTTAAAATTGTTTTATATTTTTAATAGACCATTCTACTTGATATGACATGGAGAACTACTTTCTTTTCATCTTTTCAACCCACTATAAAATACCTATAAAATCCCCCTATAAAATCGAAATCTTTTTTACTTAGAATACAAAAACTTCTGACAAGCAATTTATGCATGTACTTGATATACATATCATAAAATCCGTGTACCGTAAAATCGGTGTATAAAGCGCAACCAGACTTTCAAGCTACGTTTTTTTAATTTTTTAGTATATTCTCTGTATAAAGTGCACCCCCTTTTTTTTTAAGAAGGAACCTAAATGTATGTATGCAATGCTCTTACGTTTTTAAGTCATTTATTTGAAATATTATCCGACTTTTTTGAAAAAAAATATAGTATACTTCTAGAACAAGCCCCTTTAAGCTCATTAGGTATGTCATTTCTTTTAAATAAATATTATTCCGATCTATATAGCAGCTTAATTTTTTTAAGCTCATCTCTTTTTTTTTATTTTTGAAGTTATCGTTTTTATACTCGGCGTACAACGCGCACCCGTAAATTTTGATCGTATTTTTTGTGTTCAAAGGGCGCGTCGGATTTTACGGTACATATTTCTGTGAACGACAAATTTTAATAGTAAAGATAAGAATAATAATGAAACTAAATGCTTGAAGGATAAGCGAAAACTTCTAATTAAGGTATCCGATTAGGTTCGGAGATAAATTTTTCAAAAATTGATTTTCTGAAAAATTTTGTTTTAAAGAACATAAATAGGCTTAAAAGTCATAACTATTAACTAACTAACACGTATCGCCCTTTTTTTGCTAAAAAAATTATTTTTAGGAAAATTTAGCAAAAATTTTTTAAGTTAAGAAAAACGTGATAAATAAAAATAAATTGCACATTATGCAATTTTAACGTCATTGATATACTTCTGAAGTGTCACAAACCACAGGAAAAAAAGTATTTTAAGAAATAAATATTTTATTAGCATTTAAATTGGATGGTATGATTTTTAGCCAAAATTACTGCATGTTCTAAGCTAAAAATGGCTGTTAAAGGTGATTAAATGTAGCTGTCCTGAAACTTGCGGTTTGTTACACTCTGAAGGGCCCATAGCATATATGTTATAAATTTCATTGCATTTAATTGGATTATTTAGAAGACATCCCGTTTTTCATGCAAAAATTATCATGAAAAGTTCATTCTTCAAAAAACGAAATAAAAAAATATTTTTATTAATTAGATAAAGTAAATGCTATAAAAAGAACTTAAATAACTCTCCAGTTTTATGTATTAGTCCTTCTCTCTCAATAATTAATTTCTTTTTCCCCTAATGAGCCAAGCAACACCAAACATTAAACACCTAAAAAGCACTTTTTCAACCTAGTTGGATACCTTAAACACTCGAACTATTTTACAGCTCATTCCCTTTCTACGATACAACTAGATTAAGACAATTGTCTCAAATGATATACAAGTGTTGTGAATTGATAAATTATCAGTTAGTCAAACCTTATTTAAAAATATTTTTTTATTTATCACACATTGGGTATCCTTACTTTGAGTTTGTTAGCTGAGGAATGAAATACATTGTGCCTTTGGATTTTTGTCACAAGAATAGAGGGAGAAAATTGCTTCTTCCCCTTATATAACAGGTGTCTGTGGTGGAAGGGACTGGTTTAGGTAGATATGTTTGCTTAACCTTGTTTGGTTCACTTAAAAAGCTTTCGTGGGTCAGTAGATTCACCCAAACTGGTTTCGATAGTAGATATTTACACTTTTATGAAAACATTGAATAAATAATACATCATATTATTTAAACCAATATATTATTTATATCAACTATTATATAATCTACTCTTATTTATATCAATATATTGAGAGTCTCGTCTTTTTGTCAGGTAAGAAAATTTTAAACCAAATCTAAATTTTTATCCGGATTATCATAATCTTATTCCGAAATAACTTAAATATTTTTTTAAATATCACATTGGAATAGTAACATACACATACAAATATACACAGAATTTTTTTTCCTAATGGATGCTGCGGATTGTTTTTTACCATTGCAGACCTAGTACATTCCTCGGGAGCTAGTATATTTTTTTTTTTAGTGCAGAACCATATATAGGTGGATACAAATGGCCGCTGGTAATTTTGATGTCCATTTTCCTCCTCAGAGGAGGGAAAATCAGTTCTGGAGATGCGAAACCGTACTTAAGATTTTAATTTTGCTGAAATCATCCAAGCCAAAGAGGCACTCAAGGAATTTCTTACATGCCTTCTTGGCATCATGAAAATCCACTGACTTGGGCCGGGGTCGAGACCGCAACCTTAGGCGTTCAAGGCCAGCGACAAACCAGCGAATCGCCCCAGCCGGCATTATTATGAATTATATTCACCTTTAACATTACCATTTGGCATTATTATAATTACATCAGATTCTTAATTTCTTAGATACGAGAAAAAATTTTAAAATATTGTTAATCTTAGCAAATATTGCTTAGAACAAAAATACCCAACTTATTTTATGGATAGTTATCTTTATAATGAGTTCTTAAATGGAATCTATTAATTTAATCAATCTTCATACACATGATGCTTTTATTAAAGCATAATATTTATACATATAGTCAGACTTACTCAAATACGTCCCTAAAGCCATTCATTGTAACATTGTATGGACACGTAGCTGAAGCGCAAATTATACGGTTAATACGTGACCACTTTTGCCGACGATACTAACTACACCTACCTACTTTGCAAAAGATAAATATTAGCATTTTCCTGCTCTCTAAAACTCTTTAATCCTCTAGAATTCCTCATCAGATGGTTTCCTCGTGACCAAAACTCTTGATAAATTGATTTAAAACAGCAAAAGGATACATCCCTAATTTTTCTTAACATCAATTTAAAGAATGTTTTATTAAACTGTGCAAGCTATATACATTCTCTGTATTTCATCTCTGCTACGATTAATGCCAAACGGCTCTTTAAGTAGTTTAAGAAAACTCATTTTGTGCTAAATTAACAAATGGGACAAAATTATTGCATTCCATTTTGAATCTTATTGATTTTATCACAACTCCATTGTAAAATTTATTTGTCCATAGTCATAGAAGAGACTGCGTTACCGAAACACATTAGCTTTTTTCTCTGACTTCAGTAATTGAATCCAAACTCAAAAAGGGAAACCCACAGAATAAATTACACAAGACTACATAAAATCCAAATTTTATATTTGCTTTTTTTTTTTTTTTAAGTGTTATTCAATTAGTGGGCTTATTTATGATTATTGATTTATAAATGTTATTACAAGGTTTGCTGGAATATTAAACACAAGGTAAATCAGGGAAAGTTGCCACATTTAAGGATTTTTCGATTAGTACATTGGAAATTTAAATAACAAGACCTTAAAAAAGTACACTTTATTTTTCAATATTTAATTGGTTATGCATACAAATTAATTCACTTCTTAGTATGAAAATAAATAAGAAATTTAATGTTAAAAAATTCATTTAATTTAAAGATGTAACAACACCACAGTAAATAAAAAAAAATAAGACAAACATTACCAAATTAAATGTGAAGCAACAATAACTATAAAAAAACAAAAAAATAAATTCTCTCAAAATTAGTTTGCTAAAAACGAATTTTGCTGCAGAATGGTCTGCAGCAAGCTGAAGTAGTTGTCGACTTCAGCACTGCACATCCTCGTCCTATGGAGATCCCCTGTGTCATCCTCACAGCCTAATTATTAATTGTACTTATATTTTATATATAATATACAGTGATATAAAATGAAAAAAATTACTTCATTTCATTTATTTCTGTACCATGTGGCGTCTTCCCCCAAGTATAAGGGACAGATACCACACACTATAATTTCCTTATTGCTTTAGTGATATGGCCGTTTCTACATGCATCGTATGTGTAACATTATTCGTAACTCACTTACATTGCTAATATCTTAATTAAAATAACAAGTACGTTTATAAACATTAAATAGGAATAACGGAATATTATAAAAGTTTTACTCACCACTGTAAATGCTCACAAGATGGAAAAATAAAGCCGATTAAAGACAATCAATGCAAATAAATTCACAAGCCACCACTCAATGTCGAACCAGACTCTTCATTCAAGTGGCTCAAAATTGCCATCTATCGACGCATAAAAATACTATTAACAAACTGGCGTCTTCCCCGAACTACCTTATACATATAAATACTGAGTTTTCCTGTTTTATATATGTTTTGCCATTCGGGGCACTTATTTCATGCACAATTGCTTGTTACCGTCGCTACTTGATCAAATCATGAAAAAGAATTTAATAATAAAGAAACATTCATTAGCATTTAAACTGGGACAAAAAAATTATTTAACACATTGAAGATATTAATTATTTCATCTTTGTAATTCTGTAATTTGTACATACTTTTTAGACAATTATAATCCAAAAAGTTTTCCTTCTGTGAACTAATATTTTTTTAGTCTTATTTTATCAATAAAATTTTATTTGATATTAAAGTCTTGAGAAATCTAAAACAAAACAAGGAGTGAAACAGATTTCCTCGTGTAGCTAGAAACAATAGTTTCTATTATTATTTTTAATTTCTTCGCGAAAGCCATTCTGTACTTTAAAAGCAGATTTTGAAACTGTTTTATTCCACCTAATAAAAAGTTAAGTCTGAAATTCAAAAAGTGACACTTGGAAATATTTACCCGAAAATATATGTTGAGTAACAGAAGATCTATTAAGCAATTTATTAACTGAAAAAATTGCATTAACATCCAGTTCAGGGTTTCTCAAACTGTGGGGTGCGCCCCCTAGGGAGGGCGGGATAATCGTATGAGGAGGGCGCGGGCCTATTGAAAATTTGAAAAAAAAAAAGATTCCTTTAGAAATTATTAACCTACTGAAAGTAAACAAACAAATGCATTCCGACATAATAAAAAATAAAATACTCATTTACAATATAATGCACTTATAAATGTATCAGTAGTGCACAATCCATTTTATAATTAACAATACCAAGTTAAGGACAAGTTAAGTAATTACCAGTGACCCCCCTATGGATTTATCATATATAAAATTATATGCCAACATTAACACTTATCTTGATAATTTGTACGGTTTATAATTAATCCCTTAAATGCAGATTAAAAATTACGCGTTTCGCTCCACAATGCCACCGTTTAACAAGTAAGCAAGCGAATGTGGTGTATTGAGGGGGGGGATAGAAAAGGAATAAATAAACAAATCATCTGAATTAAATAGAATTCTCCGCAAACACTGTCAAGGTCATTGTATTGCTTTCTAAAACCTTCGGTAGAATTTTATGCATAGCAGTTCACAGAAAAGATTTAACTTCAGAAAGACGTGCATATACGTTTGAGGTCAATTAACACAATGGCTGAGCGAGACGTTTATATACGTGAGGGGGCTTAAGAGATTAAAGTCGTATTGTAGGTTTAACGTCATAGTATTATTGAATTTAATACATCGTTATGGTATTTAGGGGGGCCGATGTAAATTATGATTGAATATTGGGTCGCAAACATTGAAAGTTTGAGAAGCACTGATCCAGTGTCATCCACTATAAGTTTTAAAAAATGTATTTGAACTTGAATGGAGGAATAGAAAGTATTTTATTAATGATTGAAAATTTGAACAAGATATATAAATAAATAAATATATACTTATATAGAGAAAGTGTGTGAACTCTCTCTCTCTCTCTCTAATAGTAGGAATTGAAAATATTGTGCTTATCAGCTTTAAAAGTTTAAAAACATAATCAAAGGTTTATACTCATAAGAGATCCTATGATACCAAAAAATAATTGTTACGAAACTACACATTTGTGATATTTGAAGTTCACGTAATGCTTCACAAATTGATTTAGTTGGACATTGTTGAAACGTGCCGAACATGTTCAACTCAGTTGATTCACTCACATTATGCCTGCAACTTGTAGGCGAATATTGTTAACAATACCTATTTCTTTAAACATTGCAAACAATCACTTTATTGATTTCTTCTCAAGAGGTTTGTTTCTATAACAATGTGGAAGTTTACGCTGTGCAATAACGAGTGATTTCATTTCGTGAAACCAAAGCACACATTGATCTAGCTCTTGAATTGACGCCATTTTGGCAAAAGAAAGATGTCTTCCTGGCAATTATTCCTCTGAATCACTCTTGAAGGAGCATTCGCGCTATTTACTACACAAAAAATGTTAAAACTAACCTATTCAATGATACAAAAGTTTATTATTACTGTAAAATCTGGCGTATGGCACCCATACTTTCAAGCTAAAATTTTAAATGTTTAAATATATTCGCCATATAACACGTACCCTCTTTTTTCCGAAGGAGCTTGAGAGAGAGGGAGAGAGAAGTGTATATGCACAATTCTCCAATGTTTTGAAGTCATTTATTCGAGTCATTATCCCAGGCTTCTCAAAAATTAGTATGCTTCTCTAACTACAAGCCTTAAAGTTCATTAGGTATGTCATATTTAAATAAAAAGTATTTTTATCTACATAAATTATTCAATTCCTACTATTAGCTCACACTATCTATAAATTTATTTATTTATTTGTTTATTTATCTTGGTGGAATTTCCAATCGTTAATAAAATACATTTTAAAGCGCTCAAATGAGCTGACATTTTATATATATGTTTATTTTGGATGACAATACAGTATTTTTTAATTATGATTAAGAAAAATTAATTGATTAAAACTAATTATTTAAAGATTTACAAATACAACCTCGTTGCCATCATTTTTGTCGACTTGTGTCAAAACTTGAAAAGGTTTTTTTCTCACATTTTAAAGCATTGAGTTGAACTGAAATTTTATAGACTTGATTGTTTTGGATGACAATACGATACTTTAATGATAATTAATAAAAATTAATAACCACTTAATGTTGTGATTTTGTCATATGTATATACATATTTTTATTAATTGTAACTATTTAATAAAAGGTAGCTAAAATAAAAAAAATTTCTTCATTGATCTAAGTAGGAAATGACTTTAAAAAAAAATTATATTACTTGTTTTTATCTATATATTAATTTTTTCATATTCAGTTCATTCTTATTTTTAGAGCTATCATTTTTATACCGGGTATAAACCACGAACCCGTAAATTTCGATCATATATTTTGAGTTCAAAGGGCACATGATAAACCGTATTTTAAGGTATAATAAATGGTTATTTTACAATGAATTGTTATAATCAGGTAAAAACTTTGGATTCACACTACTCATGTATAGTTTCAAGATTAACCGCATAGTTTAAAATAAGAAGTTTAAATTGAAATTTCAATTACATTGTTTGCAATGCCATTTTTATGGTTACGTAGAATCCATAATTTCTTAGATTCATGTATTCCATTTAGCAGTATTATTTATAAAACACACACAAGTAATATAAAAAGAAATTTAAGTCAATTCCTACATAGATCAACAAAAAAGAATTTTATTTTAGCTGCTTTTTATTAAATAGTTACAATTAATATAAACATGTATATACATAGGACAGAATCACAACATTAAGCGGAAAAGAAATTTTATTAATTATCATTCAAGTATAGTATTGTCATACAAAACAATCGTGTCTATAAAATTTCAGTTCAACTGAATGCTTTAAAACGTGAGAAAAAAAATCGTTTAAAGTTTTGACGCAAATCGCTAAAATTGAAACCAATGTGGTTGTATCTGTAATTCTTTAAATAATTAGTTTCAGTCAATTAATTTTAATTATTTATAATTAAATTATCATATTTTTACCCAAAACAATAGTGTAAATAAAATTTCATCTCAAATGAGCGTTTTAAAATGTAAGAAAAAAAACATTTTCAAGTTTTGACAGAAGTCGCCAAAAATGATGCCAATGTGGCTGCATTTGTAATTCTTTGAATAATTAACTTAAATCACTTAATTTTTATTGATTATTACTAAATTACTGTATTGACATTCAAAATAATCAGGTATATAAAATTTTAGCTCAATTGAGTGCTTTAAAATGTATTTTATATTAACGGTTGAAAATTCCACCAAGATAAATATAGAGAGAATGTGAGCTAATAGTAGGAATTGAAAAATACATTTTGATTCATTTCTCTTCTTTATGAATACGAATGATTTTAATTTCTTATTGTATTTTACCTAGTCAAGTTACGCTCATAGAACTGAATACTTAACAACTGAATATGAAAGTTCTGCGATCTTAAATATAATAAATGGTGAGTAATTGGATTAGACTTCAATAAATCTGCCTGAGACGGATAAAAATTGCTTAAAAATACTTTTAAGAATACATGACTTTCAACAGCTGCAAATTAAATCAAACGGAAAGAAATTTTCAACTGCCTATGAAAAATGATTTTCAATCATGCTTTAAGTAAATATTTGATTGAAGGGAGAAGTTTGGAATGATGAACAGAAACTTTTTTGGAGGATTTTGCATTTTCATGATGTAATACTTTAACAAGGATAGAAAATAAATAACATTCAGTTCTATGGTTAAAGATTCTTATGTTGATAATGACAAATGATTATATATTATGTTTTTAAAAGTATGAATATTCAGTTTTCACATTCAAAGAAAGATTAACGTGAAATTTTATTCTAATTTTGATTTCACTTAGAGATAAATTTATAATTGAGAAGTGGCTCTGTTATTCTACGGTAAACTTCATCAGTTATTGTAATTGAGCTCAAATGTTGTTCCATAAAATGAAATTTTGAGCAAACAGAAAACTTTTATCTCGCAATGTTTTAATTTCAGAGATTTATCACATTTTGTTCGATTTAAAATGCTTCCTTTTGAAATTGAACTGTAAGATCGAAAGCACTATATGTTCATTTTAACGAAAAACACACATATTTCTGTCCACTTAATTCATTACCTTTTTTTGAGTTCTTTTAACAAATACAGATAATTCCATAATAAAATTAATTTATTTTCAGAAACTTATTCAGGAAACCTAGGAAGGAACCACTGAAATGTAAACTTTTTAAGTTCTATTCCATTGTACTTTAAATTATTGTAATATATATATATATATATATATATATATATATATATATACACATATATATATATATACTGGTGTGCAAAAAATTAAGGACGAGACGGTTTTTTCAATATAACTTTGTACAAAAGCTTTCCAAATCAACACATTTAATACCGTAAGATCCCCAATACGTAAGGACATGTGTAATGTAAGCAACACTTACTAAGAGAGAAATCAGAGGGATAAAAAGAAGCTTGATTGAAAAAGTAGCATGGAGCGCAATGCGACTGAAGGCCGAAACATCCCTGTGATAAGTGTCCAGCAAGAAACATCCGGTCTTTAGTAGGGGATATGATCTCCCCTGACTGCTAGGCAGGTTTCACAGCGTCTGCCCATGCTGAGAATGAGGGTGTCAATGAGTTGTTGAGGCATTGCTGCCATTCGTCTTGCAGCGCCAATCGAAGCTCCCGAATCGTTACTGGTGGTAAGGTACGAGCTGCCAAGCGTCTGCCTAGAAAATCCCATACATGCTCGATGGGATTGAGATCCGGAGATCGTGCCGGCCAATCCATACGCTCAATATCCTCACTCTCTAAGAGCTGTTCTGCAGCTACTGTGCGATGACATGGTGCATTGTCGTCCATGAAAAGGAACTGCAGACCCATAGCGCCTCTAAAAAGACGCACATATGGAAGAAGAATCTCGTTACAATAACGGGTCCCGTTGACTGAACCTGCGTCGAAGATGTGAAAGTCTGTACGACTACCAAGCATGATGCCTCCCCAAACGAGAACGCCGCGACCTCCATACCTGTCCCTTTCAATGATGTTCGAGGGATGATTGCGGCTCTTATGCAATTGTGTAATTAATAATTTTGTGTGGTTTTTAACGCAGAAATGGACACAAATAAATTCAAATTTGCAAAAACAATTTTAATTGAAAAAAATATTGAAAATCAGTCAACAAAAAAAATTGTATCACAGCATTTTAAAATTATTTAATCAAATTTTTTCAATCATTTCAACTTCTATTCTGAGAAAAGAAATTTACCTAATTTCAGTGATTTTCTGTTTTATATATGTATTCATTTTCTTTTTCATAATGTTAAAGGTTTTTGCTTTTAGTACTAACTTCCAGGGTTTTAACTTGTAGTTAAAATTCTAATAATTCTTAAATTGTTCTACTGGTTCTAAGTGGCTGCATTTAAATTTTTTGCTTGCATTTTTATGAATGAATAGTATTTTCCATTTTTTTTCTTAAATTATCTCTTATGGGAGTTTGATTAATTTGATACACGATTAGGCCATGTAATTTGAGCCAGATTAATTTAAAAAACAAGGTTATTTTATTTTTAAATTGAAATATATAAGCATTGTATTACTCCAAATTTCCTCTCTTCGCTTGAACGCAGTCTATTTTCAACTCATTTCCAATAAGTTAATTTCTCTTTCTTGGTGCCACAAGGAGAAGGGGGTATGCATTATTTTAGAAAGGGATGGATTAATGTTTACTGATTAATCCAAAGTCCATTTGGGAAAGTATTTCGTATATTTCACCAACTTCACGGCAATTGAGCTTTGTAGTTCTTGTTTTCCCAATCCTTTAAGAGACTGATAAACGATAACCCTTGAAATCTACAATACTGTAACACCATAAATATCCTACACGTTTACCACGATTAATCCATTTTTCTAATTACATTCGTTTGTCATAGCTTATACATGAGGTGTTGTTCAAATGAAAGTGATTCGAGGTGCGTATCCATGAAATGCGTAGGGACAGAAATGAGACAGATACGGAGATAGAAACAACAATATTTAATGAGTGAAATGCATATATACGCAGTTTGTTACAATAAATTACGCATGGCGTTTAGGCAGGCGTCCCACTGCTTAAAAAGGATACGAATTCTGTTCGCAAAAAACGTCCGGGATTTCCCTCTTTTTACGGACCTATGCCTTGATACACACCTTGGCGACTTGCGGTCTTGCATTGTCGTGCAGAATGATGACACCTGACGACAACATACGTACCTGTCCATTTGCTTTTGATAGCCTTATGCAGCCTGTCAAGTGTTTAGGTGTACCGTTAGGCATTCATAGAAACGCCAGGCTTAATTATCAAACTCCAGCAGTAGGGGTCCCTGCAAGTAGAAAAATAACTCTGAAAAAATGCTCAATGACCACACATTCTGCGATGAATATCCACCGGCTTACATTCTTCCAGTGTTAAAAACTTTCTTACAGCTCGCTTATCCGTTTTGGACGCAGTTGCATTCACACCAGCCATTTTTAGATGCCTGCCACGTCCCTACAAATGTATTTGTACTAATCTGCTTGGGCACATGCGTTCATGATACATACATCTTGACTATCACATTTGTTTCACTAAAATACATTGAAAACTGTTTGTATGCGAGACTTCGAATCACTTTTATTTGAACATGCCTTATATTTTCTTAACTATTCACGTTGTTTCTTGAAAAAAGCGAGATTCAAATTTCTGATATTTTTTTTTACTTTTTATATTGATCAGTTTAGGTAGAATTCATTCCCGTGTTCTTGAAATGATAAGTAATTGGATGAAACGTACTTCGAGTATTTCTATGAGAGATTACAATGTTCGACAGTAATTAGTTTCAAGCAGTACGCGAATGATGTCCGTCATCTTCGAATAGCACAAGTAGCTTCCTATGAATGATTGGTTAACTATTTGTTAACATCGTGCTCTAAAACAAATCGAAGCCATTGGCGACACACAGATCCCGTAATTTTAAACCTCAGTCTAGTGACGAGAACGTACCTGGACTGAGAAGTCTTATATCCAAACTTCTTAACCATACCAACATGAGAACTTCGAGCTACAACAGATTAATGTGCATCAATGTCATGGCCTGTCTTCAGTGACACCAGAACTCGAACCTGTGGCTCGACAATGCCAGCCACAAGTTCGAGATCATGATCAATTTTCTATCACGAATACGTTGTAATATTCTAAAATTCCTTTTCTCCAGAACGGAATTTGCAAAAATTTTCAAACTCTGTCGTATATTTCGTTCTTTGAGGATATCATTGTCCAATGCTGCGTTGATATTACTAGTAGTATGTATATGTATGCAGCAACTATTACCCAATTTGAACTGGTTCAAAAAAGCAACCCTTATTTTATTGGTCAATATATCATTACACACAAAATGTCTGCAAAAATTACGCCTCTCTGGAAAGTAAAGAGAATAATTCGAACTTTAAGGAGGGACAAAAACAATTCTGACATTAGATACAGACCTAACCGTGTAAGCAATCGAATCTCGAGAGTTTGATAGTAAACGATCTAATATCCAAAATTAAGTGAAAAATGTAAAAAGTATTTGAATTATTTTATTGAAAAAAAAATTACAGTGCAGATCTTTCTTAAAAACGCAACCCTATAAATGATTTTACAAACGAGGAAATCTGGAAGTTGATTAATTATATTCAAATAGAGAGAGAAATATACATTTTTATTGCTACTATATTTTAAATTTTAAATCTCCAGGAGTAATTTTTCAATTCCTACTATTAGCTTACACTCTCTGTGTATTTATTTATCTTGTTGGAATTTTCAATCGTTAATAAAATACATTCTAGAGTGCTCAATTGAGCTGAAATTTTATATTCATGATTATTTTAGATGTCAATACAGTTATTTAATTATAATCAATAAAAATTAATTGATTAAAACTAATATTTCAAAGAATTACAAATACAGCCACGTTGGCATATTTTTGGCGACTTGTGTCAAAACTTGAAAAGGTTTTTTCTCATATTTTAAAGCGCTCATTTGAGCTCAAATTTTCTATAGACTGTTGTTTTGTGTAAAAATACGATAATTTAATTACAATTAATTAAAATTAATTGACAGAAACTAATTATTTAAAGAATTACAGATACAGCCACGTTGGTTTCATTTTTAGCGACTTGGGTCAAAACTTCAAAAGTTTTTTTTCTCACATTTTAAAGCATTCAGTTGAACTGAAATTTTATAGACACGATTGTTTTGGATGACAATACGATATTTTAATGATAATACATAAAAAATTAATAACCACTTAATGTTGTGATTCTGTCACATGTATATACATATTTATATTAATTGTAACTATTTAATAAAAAGAAGCTAAAATAAAAAAATTATTTTTATTGTTGCTCATGCCACCTGTCTGACATAGTCAGATCGAGGCCCACGAAATTCATCGTGGCAAAGGGCTAGGTGTACGCCTGTCGTTGGTCTTAGCCTTGAGCACCATACAGGTGGCTGTACGATTTAGCTCGTTGAAATTCCCCGAAGGGACAATAGCTGGCGACACAACCTATCTCCACCTCCACAATTTAGGCATGGAACTGAATGGGAGGAAAATATTCCCCAGTCCCCTACACTTGTGATTCAGCCCACAAGTCTTTCAGACCCACTGATTTAACAAGCATGTACTCCCAGTGTACTCGGAGGGTATTTGGTGGCATCTTTCATCGAGCCCAGGCCTTCCGGTATGGAGTCCGATGCTTTAATCACTAGGCTACCCACGGCCCAAAATTTTCTTTGTTGATATAAGTAGGAATTGACTTAAAAAACTTTTTTTATAATACTTGTTATTAACAGTATATGACAAAATAGTGCTTAATTTTAATTATTCAGTATTATGAATGTTTTTCAATCAAGGTTTAGATATGTTAACACACATGGAAGATGCATGCAACTCTTTTTTACATGATTTTGAAGTAACACGTTACACGAATGTAACAATTTCTTTTTACACGATTTTTTTTCTTCCATGAATTAAAAAAAATTTGGAGATTCGTGATTTTGGATGAAGACGATTTGAACGAATTTATGTCAGTTTATGATAATAAAATAGTCGATACTGTCGAAGTGAAAGTTCATCTATTAACAGCTGATTTCTTTCGAGAGGGTTTGAAATTTACTACATGTCTGGAACATCAGTTTATTGCTCATAATCCTGACATAGAGCAATTAAAATGTCTATGCAATCTTGTTTAGAAGAATATCAAGAGTTAATTATCAACTTGAGGAACCAAGGAACCAAATAGACAGCTGCTAATAAGACTTTGTAACAAAAAAGGAAAAACTAACAGAGCACGTTAATAACGAACGAAATTCTTCATTTTAATCAAAATCGACAGTAGTAACAGACATATCGTCGGCCCGATCATCAAAATGCGTAAATCTACATGGAAACTAAATTTGGTGTAGGAATTTCGAGTTCGAATTAAAATTATTTGAAATTAATAGGGTTACCGCGGAAAAAGAAACAAAAAATTAACTGTAATATACCTTATTTTCCATGGCAACCACTTTACTACATGATAAAAATATCAAGGTAACCATATTGTAATGTTATCGTCCATCTTGGCGAGCATAAGCAAGAACTTTGCGCGTAGCACTCCTATATCAAATTAGCAGAAGGCATTTTGATAACTAGGCCGACGATATCTGACACATCTACTGATGACAGCATTTTTGATCCAGTTCGTAATAAACGTGCACGTTTGTTATCAAATAGCGATGAATAGTTGTTAGTAGTTTTATTCCTAACTTCAATTTGAAATTTTATGCGTTGTATGTAATAGACAAAATTTTCACTGTACACTAATTTTTATTTTTAATACAAAAATGAATAGTTTTTGTTTTATAAATATGTAATGTGGATTATTTTATTACTTTTGAGTGTTTTTTGGAAAAATATTAGGAGATTTTTCATTTTACACGATTTTTTAATGTTGCGGAACATATCCCCAAATTTACCATATGCCGCATGCATTTTTTACCCGATTTTTTTGCATGGTTTTCCAAGAAACGTATCTACCAAGTAAAAAATTAGTTGGGTATACTTCTTACCAAATTTTAGAAAGAAGTAATGGAATAATAGAAGAGAGTGTATATTATTTTAATTCTATAATTAATTCTAAAATTAAAGCAGCTTACATTGCTTCAGTAGCTCTCGGTAAAATGGTTGATAGAACAACGGATTCGATATCCATAATGGAATAAAATTAAGAAATTTCAAAATCAAAAGATTATTAGTCAAACAACGCTAATTGTCATTGTTTGTTTCTTGGATGAGGTTAAGGGATATTGACTTTATCTTACTTTGCTTGAATATGAATTAACGTTGTATTATTAACTACAGGAAGGTTATTCGTGAGGAAATACTTAAGTCTTAACAACTTTCGTGTGACGAAGATAACAAGCGAATGCTTCTCTCCCCCTTAATTTTCATACAGAATATTTTGAGTCCCACTCCAATAAATGTGAATTAAAATCCACTATTTTGCACTGAAGGATGTAGAAAAGTCGAGAGAACCTGTGTGGCTTACTTAAAAAATATCAGCGGAGACCAATCATATATTATTTAAGGAAATTTTAAAAAACCTATTCAAATTTCGAATTTTAATAAAAAAATCTTTCTGTGAATTTTTAACAAGTCTCATAAAATAATTGCCTTATAAATAGCTTTATGAAACGTTTATTTTTTTTAAATAACAGTGCGTTTTAAATAATCATTTCTTAATTAATATAAAGAAACCATGGACAATTTTCCTTTTTTTCACATTATAATCACTATTGCACATTGAAAAAATAAATCCTTTTTATAATCTCCATCTGAAAAATAAACTTACTTTTCATTCGCCTCGTAAAAACATCATTACAATTTATTTCAGAGTGAAAAAAACACATAAATAATTATTTTAATTTAGTGTATGGAATAGTTCTATCGATATTTCCATGAAATTTTAATGAAAAATATGAGCCCTAAACTTAAAAAATAGCTGATAGCCAGTGAGATTTTCAAAGTTTATGCACTTCTTGGAATATGATTAATTATTTTTATAAATCTTACTTTAAGTATTTTAGTTGGATTTTTTGCATAGAGTGTTCAAATAAAACAAAGTTTGAAATAAAGCTTGTGTGTTTTTCAGTGTTAATTATAAGAATATAAATATATATTGTAGAGTCTAAGCTCCCAAAATCCTTATATTTTTTTCGCAATGTTTTTAACAATGGTGATATTTTAAAAATGTCAAAACATAGTAGACACAGAAAAAATATAATTGCGATAATAAAAACTGCCTTTAAATTAATGAAAAGAAAATGAACTGAAGAGAAAAAACTTTAAGAATGTGTAGGAAAAAAAGTGTAGAAAATCTCAAAGGGAGTTATTATTTCACAACTTCCCACAATTCTTTTGCCCCAGAAATTGCAGATTCTCATTTGATTTCAGAATATATATGTCATATTTTTTCTAGCAATTTCTTCTCAACTATTCTTATCATAAAAAGGAAATGTGAAGGCTACATTTTTCTTTATTTCTTCGATCTTACATTGGAATAAATTATTTTGGAATTTTGTTTATTCATAATTTTAGCACATCTCTCATTGTTTACCTCAAACTTTGCCTAATAATTCCACCAAGTAATTGTGAAGTAACTGTTGGAAATATTTTTATCAAGTTCCCTGATTGTTATGAATTTGAAAACATTTATTTTTAATGCTCGTATGTAACTCTCTCACAAGTGATATATCATTAAAAAATGCCTTATATATTACCCTTCTCTCAATTCCCTAAATCCATCTCTATTGTAACGAAACGAATCTAAAATATATTTTATTTCCTAGTGATAAACCTCTTTGTACGTGATTAAAGTAGTGTGTACAGATGTTTGCATCATTTTTTTAAAATTTTTATCATTTTAATTTTGATGTAAGTTATGCCGTATTGACTCATGAAAATTGAATATATTTATTTTCACAGCAGCTCTCTTTACTTATAAAACTGATAAAATAATGTATTATCTTGCAAATAACTGGATAGACATGAATTAAATATTTTCTTTAAAGTGACATAATTCTTGAGCTAAAAAGTGTTGTTAAGAGAATAGATACTGAGTTTTTCAAAATAGATTGGAAAAAAATATTTCCCTTACAACAACATTAGCATTTAAAAAGGTTAAGATCAAATATATGCAGATGACTGATGACTTTAATCTACATCCTTTTATGAGAGAAAATTCTTTTAAAAAAATAAAATTATATTATGATTAAAAACATGTTAAATGGAAATTATTATCTTACAAATAAAATGACTATAAAAATTTAATGCTCAGAAATATTGAAAAATCTACAAATGTAAAAATTCAGAAGTTGAAACGGAACTATTAATAAAATTCCGGATAATTTTAATTCGTTTGTTCGATATCAAAAGTATATTCAGTTAATAGAACAGGAATTTCTCTTATTTTTTTTACAGAACATGAACAATACTTGGAATATTTAAGTGGTAAGAACACATCGAATCATGTCAGTAGTGCATCTAAAGAGTGTTTTTTTTCCAGATATAGAAGTTTAAGTTGGCATTACTTTCCAAGATGGCGACCGATTTAACAGATGCCAAGTGATTTATTCTCAGTTTGGTTTGGTGGGCTGCGGTAGCCCAGTGGTTAAGGTATCCAACCATGGCAGGCATGTCATGAGTTCGATCCCAGTACCACTAAAGACCCGCCGTGTAGGGCAGCGATGCACGTTAAATCTGTCGAGAGCTGAAACGTCCTCCCGTTGGTGTGGTGTGGTAGTTAGGAGAGGGGGTGCCAGCTCAGGTGTCGTCCACGTCACTTGACCATGGTTCAAAATTACGTGGTCCGTCGCCAAAAGCCCTCGTGTAGCTGAACAGTGCGACGTTAATATTAACTAACTAACTAACTCAGTTTGGTTTGGCAATTCATCATGAATAGACTTACGCCTCATAGAGATTCGTCGAATGGGCCCAAAACGAGATTGCCGTTGTTCCCGATTTTCATAAGAGAATTCTGTTTAGCGATGAAGCGCACTTCTGGTTGAATGGCTACGTCAACAAACAAAACTGCCGCATTTGGAGTGAAGCTAATCCACAAGTGTATGTCGAAACACGGTCACATCCAGAAAAACTGACTGTTTGGTGTGCTTTATGGGCTGGTGGAATCCTTCTTCAAAAAAGATGAAGGCCACAACGTTACAGTCAATGGTGATCGGTATAGAGCCATGATTACTAACTTTTTCATTCCTGAATTGAACAATCATGATGTCCAGGAGCTGTGGTTCCAACAAGACGGCACAACATGTCACACAGCTCGTGCTACAATCGATTTATTGAAAGACACGTTTGGTGGCCGCCTAATTTCACGTTTTGGACCTGTGAATTGGCCTCCAAGATCTTGTGATTTAACACCGCTAGACTATTTTCTGTGGGGCTATGTAAAGTCATTGGTCTATGCGGATAAGCCACAAACGCTTGACCATTTGGAAGACAACATTCGCCGTGTTATTGCCGATATACGGCCACAAATGTTGGAAAAAGTCATCGAAAATTGGACGTCCTGATTGGACTACATCCGAGCCAGCCGTGGCAGTCCTATGCCAGAAATCATATTTAAAATATAATGCCACAAGATTATCTTTCGAATAAAAATAAATTCATGTCAGTCGAATAATACATCGTTGTTTTATTGCAATTTAAAGTTCTATACCTCTAAAAAACACCCTTTATTTTTTTGTTCATGGTTATTTTCTGCGATTCAAAAAATAGGCAAATGGGCAGATGAATTAATAAAAATATAAGGATTAATTAATAAAATAAAATTAATATTATCCAATCAAATAAGTCGCTCTATCGTAAGTTTATACGTATTTTTCAACTTAATATTGTTCAATTATTTCTATTGAGAGTAACAGTAGTCCTTTTTAGAAAAAACAAATGCAGAAAATAAATGAATATACCGGGTGTTTCTAAAAGAATATATATATATATATATATATCGGAGTTTTAACACTTTATAGTATTTATTACGTATAACTAACAAGTACAATTCATACATCGAATGGAAAGAGTAACTGAAGCAGTTTTACTTACAAGCTTACGAATGTTTACCATTCCTCGCATCAATTCAATAAGCGAGTTCATCCTAGACTTTGTTTAGTGTGTCTGAGGTAATTTTTGCAACAGCTGCTTCAATCCTATGTCTTAAGTCTGGAACGTCAGCTGGTAGTGGAGGTACGTACACACAGTCCTTAATGAACCTCTACAGATAAGAATCACATGGCATCAGATCGGGAGAACGTGAATGCCGTGCGAAACAAGCTTTATCGTGAGGCCCTTTGTGGAAAATCCATTGATGAAGTATAATGATGTTCAACCAAACGCGTACCGAGAGATGCCAGTGAGGCGGCGCACCATCTTGCTGCCAAATGAAGCTATTTGGTTCACTTTCTTCCAATTGAGGGAAAAGCCATAGTTGTAGAGCATTAAGATAGACAGAACCAGTTACAGTTGGCTCTCCGAAAACGAAAGGCCCATACACTTGTGAAGGTCTCTCGGGACCTCACTTTGAGAACAAGAATAATTTTGAGTCACAAAAGAACCAGTAGCCATTTTTATAAATAACTTTCTTTATTTGGTTATCTTTCCCAAATAGAATCAAAGACTTATTAACAATAATATTAATAATATTATGAGGTTTTAAAGATAATATCCTTTAAATTAACTCAATTAATTAATGATCTAATTAATTAATTTATTAAATAACGATCACGCAGAAATTGGAAGAGATCCCATTGAATTATATTTAATAATGTTCTTATTGAACATATAACTTTAATCTCACTCTTAAAACCTCAATGAGACTTTAAATACAATTTTATATTTACCACTCGGAATCTCAATTCTTCATGAGATTGAATTATCTCCAACAATAAAAATTCAATTCAAATTCACTATAACTTAATGTTTCAATATCTAGCTCCTACTGTTCTAACTTTACTATTTCGTTTGACTTAAATACTGAATCTAATCTACATAACAAGGAATCCTGTCCGCTTTTTGGAGTTGATTGGAAATAGGTAGGGAATTAAATTTCCCTAAAAAGGTGGTTCAGAAGGTTAGTGATAAAGTTCCGTATAGATTCGTCACACACTTTCCGCCGAGATGTGGCACAAAAACAATCAATTTAGGTAAGTTGTTGCGGTTCTAGCACCCCATGAGGATTTTCTAAGCTCTAGACGCGCGCATTATGAGTGTTCACATGTCCACTGAGGTATCCAAAGGAACGTTCGTTGCACAGTAATAGCAGATCCTGCCTTTGCTAACTGGGGAACACAAAACTCTTCCTGTTCACTAGTCGTCATTTTCCTACTTGTGCGCTGATCGGCGGGAAAGGGAAAAAATTAAAATACGTTTGGCGCGCATGCGTACACATGTCAGAAAACTAAGCTGTTTCAATTGGTCTTTAATTCGATGTATGAGTTATAGTAATAAGTTAAATGTAAAACATACTATAAAGCGTTAAAACTCGATATACATTTATAAACGCCCTTTACTTTGTACTAACTAATTGTTGCATTAACTATGCAACACAAGTTCTCTAAATAGATATCCTAAAACAAGATAAACAGTATTTACTTACACTACATTCATCTATTGATCCAGTTATTCAAAGCGTAGTACAGCATTTCTATTTGCTTATTGCATATCCATTTTCAAAGCTAAGAATGAGGATTCTACCAACTATAAATGTTTTGTTTCTTTTTTACAGAAAAATAGGTACCGAATAATATTTTATAAACGGAATATACACTGCTGGCCACCATAAAAGCAACATCAATAAAGACAAGAGATAGCACAACAAAATTTATTTTGTAGATAACCTGTTGACCAAGTATCAAATGATTAAATTTATAGACTCCTGTGAAGTGTGGTTCCTGCCAGAATTAGTAGCCAGAGTAGCCACCGTTGTTGGAGATCACTGCTGCCAAACGCCTCGGCATTGATTCAAAGAGACTTTCGATGTGTTCTTGGGGTACAGCAGACCAAGCAGTTTTCACACGTTGCCAGAGTTGATCTGGTGTGGCAGCTGGGGGTGTAATCTGGGTCAATCTTTGAACAAAAATGGGACCCATGTTTTCTATCGGCGAAAAATCCGGAGAGCGAACCGGCCAGGGAAGCAATTCAATCTGGTGATTGACGAAGAACTTTTGGATAATGCGTACCACTTGTGGTCACACATTATCCTGTTGAAATATGACTGTGACCAATCCCTGAAGGTAAGGAAGGACAACTGGCTCCAACACCTCGGAGATGTAGCGCTGGCTGTTTAAAGTACCGACAATGCGTACCAGAGGAGTGCGAGAGTGATATCCAATACCGTCACATACCGTAATACCCGGTGCAGGACCAGTGTGGCGGTGGATAACGCAGCTGTTCAGCATCCTTTCTCCACGGTGTCTCCAGACTCGAATGCGACCATCGTGATGTTGCAGACAGATGCGTGACTCGTCAGTAAAGAAAACTTCATTCCATTCTGCCCCCACATCCTTCGTTCATTGCACCATTGGTGGCGGAGACGTCTGTGGTTTTGCGTCAAGGGTAGACCAAGTAATGGATGTCTTGCGGACAAACCACTCTGCTGTAAACGGCGTCGAATGGTACGCGCAAACACTGAATGATGTGTTCAGACTCAATGAGCTGTGCTCCGATTCATGATGTGACTACCCTCCTGCATCCAACGGTCACACATCTGCATTGCAGTTGTTTGGTTTCGTCCAACACGACTACCGATTTCCTTGAAAGATAATCCACAATCTCGGTAGGCCACTATCCTTCCTCTGTCGAACTCGGATACTTGATCAAAAGCTGATCGCTGTTTTCTACGTGTCGTAACTTATCGTTTTTTGAAAAAAACCACATGATAAACACAATTAACTGAACTTGAAATCGTCGAAATCTCCAAGCCTTAAATAGCGCTTTGAGGTGGCGCCACAGGAGCACGTGATGTGTGTCTGCGCTGAAATTCTAATCATTTGCATATCTGACCTCCGCTAATGCATGTTGTAAATTTCATGTTATTTGCATGCTTCCTTCAGGGTGTTGTATTTACGGTGGCCAGCAGTATATTTAATGATCATTGCTTTCATTACTTAAGAAAATTTAGAACTCTATATAAATATTCCATTAAAAAAATTGTTCATTCTCTTTAAATAGAATCCAATTTTTCCAGTTTTTTCATCCATAATATTTAGCAAATAAACTCATTTGTAGGTAACATGACTTTTTATTCGATTAATGCTCTACCAGAGAGCAGACGGGGATATTTTTAGGACTGAATGCACCACATCCCTTGGAATTTGAAAACTTTATTTAAAAAAGTGTAAAATGCTGATTTTTGTATTTTTTTTATTTCATTAATTTTTTAGTATATTTTCAATCAAACTTTTAACTCACAATTAATTATATATCTTATTACAATATTGCATGCATTCTATCATCCTCAAAAATAATAACATTCTATTTAAATTGGTAAACTATTTTTAATAACGTCATTCTTCTTAATTTATGCAATACATATGTGTAGGCTCAATATAAAATCAGTAATTAATATTTGTAATTTCAGTCGCAGTAAACCAAATTTAAAGCAGAATAACTGAATTTTTATATTATATTTTTTTTAACTTTTGAATATTTGTAAATATTGGAAATATATAGAAATGTTGATACAATTATACATTGTCTTTTTTAAAAAAATTAAAATCACTATGCGAATTTTTCTGATATAATATTTATGCTACGATCATTCTTACAATTTAGATAAACGTTAGTTGTTTATCATTATACCTCCTATACCTTGAAAATAGAATATACTTTGCTAAATGAGTTATTATTATTTTGAAGATATACTTTCGAGAGCATTGAGGATAAATGAGAATAATCTAGAAAAATACAGAATATATTTTAATAAAAATAGTTTTAACAAATAAAATTTGATGCATCACCTTGATGCAAGATGTTTCTGTGAAATTGCTGTAACAATAATACTGAAAAAAACATGTCTAAAGAATTTCATACAAATCGAATAAGTAATGCGTTTTTCTACCTTTTATAGCAAAGAAGACGCTTTATTTTTATTGCAAATAAAAATAAAGCTTCAGATTTCAACTCACTGGATAAAGGTATTTGTAAAAAAAATAGTTTCTAAAAAAAATTATATCTATTTCTTTATTTTTTATATTCACTCGAGGTGCATAACACATCTTAAAAAAGTTTATATATTGGTTCCATTGTATTTTAGTACCTTGTATAATACGTTTTCGTGCGAATATTGTAAGAAATAATTCTTTATTTAGGTAAACTTTATAAAAAGTTTGAGAATGTTTGTAATGTGCAAGGCACAGTGTAGTAAAATAATGTATGATTTAATTTACTTCAAACATAGCAGCAAAGTTTTATTTCATGCTATAAAAATAAATTGACAAGATGAATTTTAAACATTGTAATATTTTAAACTTATTGTAATGCATAACGTATTCTTTTTAACAGAAGAAAATATATTTCAAGTATTGGATTTGAAGTATATTTTACCACAGTTATCTGTGATGAAATTATTTTTAGACTCGCGAACAATTTTAAATTATTAATGTTTATCCCAAATTCTGTAAATAAATTCTAATGAAATTTTTGAAATATTTTATTTTTAAACTTGTTTTAATATAAAATAAATATAATTTAAATCTAATAAAGATGGCATGCCAGCATTAATGCGAAAAGGAAATGTTGTCATTTATATTTTAAATTCTGAGTAATGTTTATGTTACTTCATAAATCCATTGATGATGGAAAAGTTTGAATAAAAAATAGAAAGGACTTTATATGTGAGGTATTATTTAAAAATATAATACTCTTACGCGCTTCAAATTAAAAGGTAACCTCATATATCTTGCTATTGCATTTTCTATAAACAGAACTGGCTTTCTTATAAGGACATTAAACGCAAAAAGAAAATGTAATTATTAGAATTAACATAAGTAATTTCTTTTCCTGTGAAGAAACAATGTGTGTGTGTGTGTGTGTGTTTGTGTGCGTGTGTTGTGTGTGTGTGCGCGTGCGTGTGTGTGTGTGTGATGGTAAAAGGGATTCCAGTTATTAAAAGCTAATTGTAGGGCTCGAATATGGCGCATATCCCACGAGGCCACGGACTCAAGCTGTCATCAAAGCAATATGCAAGATAGTAGGGACTCCACATAGAGAGTATAGCTGTTTTTACAAGGCATGAACTAGATACCCTAAGCAAATTGAGCCAATAATGGCTGAAAATGGTTATGTTCAGCTAGTTGGGAACCGTGTGCTGAAATTCATAGACTTAATGTACTCAAATAATGATGAAAGTTTCCAAGACAATATTTCATATCACAAGGCCAAATCATTCACGATTGGTTGTAAGACATTTTTTGCCTATCAAAGTGCGGAAAATTTAAGTGATTATGCAATTGTTAGAAGCTACCCCCCAGGAAATATTCAATATTCTGCCCGACTGTCTATACAACCCTACATTGTTCATAGTGGATGATAATGCCTGAAATCATACATTGATTATGACCACATATTGTGAATCTTGATCTCCTAGCCGAATTTCAAAATAGAATAGTTCATGCGTCTATCTTCCCACGTTCAAACTCTGTAAATTCTTGCGATGGTCATAATCAAGTCAAAAAATTTTCTCATGTATCACATGGGTACAAAGGAAAGCCCAAACAATTCACAACTCTTTTATGTTAACGCGATAGGCATTTAAGTGCATATTATGATTGATATAGTATTTAAGAGTACTTAGGAGTATATATTATAGTATATATAAAACCATATGTAATAAATAGTTATATAACGCTATTTTTTTAATTTAGGGGGGATTTTTCTTATAGTTCGAAGGAAATTAGATGTTCAACATCGATTTTTCTAAGGTTTTTCATTTCTTCAATAAATTAAGGACTGAAATAATCAAAGTTTAACATTATGTAGCTTAAATATGAATATAAAATTAAGTTTTGTGTTATGTATATAAAATAACGCGAAATGATGTATGAATACGTAAATTTTGAATATTAAAATAACTTCAAAAGCATAACAATTATTTTGATGAAAGCATATTTGATATGACAGACAAGTAGCAAAAAATTATAACTGATTTTAGAATTAAAATATAGGTACACATTTATCAATTATTGAATATATATATTTAAAATTTTATAACTTATTTTATATATATTTGTTGGTATGATCAAGAAGGCCACTTCGATTCAAGATTTGTAGCTCCATACAAATTGAATCCACTTTCCACATTTTTCTTTAAAAAACGTATATTACGTTTGTTTATAAAAGGTTTGAAAATCTATTTATAATAAGGTACCCAACTTTTATGAAGTTATTTTTATTTTATATCAAAAAAAATTTTTACTATGAATATTATTATTAATATTATTACTTAAAAAGGTATTTTAGATATCCCAGAATGCCCCTCTATTCAATTTGTAAATATAGAAATTACAGACCAAATAAATCTTCCTCCAGTGCATAACTTATGTGCCTGCGCTAAGCGTTTATAATTTCTTCCATGTAACGTTATTCTAAATAGCTAAGTTAAAAGTTATTCACAACTATTATGTCCGTATAAATGGTTAGTTAAAGCTGAACCAACCAATTTACTAACTACTCGTAATTGATCTTTCATGTGTATTTGGTAAGAATAATTTAATTGACTCAATAAATCAATTTATAATAGTTCGTTCTTAAAACTTTTGGATAATTTCAAATATGTGCAAAAAAATGTCTTTCCGAAAAACTACTTCTTTAAAAGAATTATCTCCAATTTAAAAATTTTGCTTCTAATACTCAAACAAGAGAGACAGATCTGCAATTTCCTAAAACAAAATATGGTCCTCTGAAGCACTCACTTAATTTTTAGGAATTCTTAAATTATATTACTTCTGATTCAATTAAATGAGAAGGTTTAATATTTTTTTCAATTTTCACGGCTTTTTCAAATCTTTATTCCAAGTAAAGTTGATTGAGAATTTTTTGTTCATGGAAAGGTGGCATGAAAATGCAAATGAAGGAACTTTATTCCTTGTAGAAAGAAGATGTGGTTTTAGAACTTTTATTTTGCTCAAATGACTTTATAATTTAATTAGAAACCGGGATTCTACGAAGTAAATTTTTATTGAATAGCCCAAGAAATCTTACAATAAAAATAATTTCTAATGACATGCATATAAATTTCTTGAGCTCATCTTCTATATTGAAACAATTAAGTTTCGGAAATTTTTTATTGTTTGATTTTATTATTCCATTAGCTGTATATCGGTTCTTCACACGGGGGAATTGAAAAAAATAATAATGCAGATGAAAGAATAAAACATACGTGACGTCAAATTTCTAAATTATAGTTCGAATTTTTAGATAAAAAAAAACACCGCAGCGTACTGAGATCAAAGTAGTGCACCTAAAACTTATAAATCATAGCAACTCTTAGCATAAAAATTTTTTAAACACATAAATGAAAGCAATTTATTTTAGAATAATCTCGCTTCATCAAAATATCGTAGCGTAAGCTAGAATTCTAAGCAAAAAATTTGTTGCCAAAACAACAAAATAATCCCTTCTCAACATAAAATAAACTTAAAAAACATGTTTTCCGAATTTCAAGTTGGTTGGTTGGTGTCTTGTCAAAGACAATAATAAAATAGTACCAAAGATCCTACAGACAGCATCAGCAGTCTGAATGTAGTTATCTTCGAATAAGTCCCTACGGGGATTGTTGCTAATGTGACCCTACGCGCGGACCAACAGGCAGAAGTCTAACCTCACCAGAGGTTCTGACACCCCTTTTTTCATGAATAGAAATATTGAAAAATTTAGTGATCCAAATTTCAAGTCTGTTAGTTTAGTAGTTCAAAAACAGGGATTTTTTTATCTATAACACCCTCGTGACCTTCGCTTGGGAGTCGATTTCCCCCAAAAAAACCCTTTCTTAGAGGATATTTACTTAAAACAAGTAATATAAAAAAATGAAAGTGAATTACTACTTAGATCAACAAAGAAACATTTTATTTTAGCTACTTTTTAATAAATAGTTACAATTAATACAAATATGTATATACATATGACAGAATCACAACATTAAGTGGTAATTAATTTTTATTAATTATCATTTAAGTATCGTATTGCCATCCAAAACAATCGTGTATGTAAAATTTCAGTTCAAATGAATGCTTTAAAATGTGAGAACTTTTTTTTTTTAAGTTATGACCCAAATTGCTAAAAATGAAACCAACGTGGCTGTATTTGTAATTCTTTAAATAATTCGTTTCAGTCAATTTTTCTTAATTGTAATTAAATTATCGTATTTTTATCCAAAACAATAATGTATAGAAAATTTCAGCTCAAATGAGCGCTTTAAAATGTGAGAAAAAAACCTTTTCAAGTTTTGACACAAGTCGCCAAAAATGATTCCAACGTAACTGTATTTGTAATTCTTTGAATAATTAGTTTAAATCAATTATAATTTTTATTAATTATAACTAAATTACTGTATTGTTATCCAAAATAGCCATGTATGTAAAATTTCAGCTCAATTGAGTGCTTTAAAATGTATTTTATTAATGATTGAAAATTCCACCAAGATAAATATAGTATATAATATATAGAGAGTGTGAGCTAGTAGTAGAAAATGAAAAAGAAACATGTTTACCAAATTTCAACTGTAGGACTAATAGATCAAAAACAGGAACTTAAGCTATATCGCCTCCGAAATTTCATCCCACTAAGACGATTTCCACAAAACCCTAGCCGGTCACTACTCTACAAAAGAGATGCATATGAATGTTTTCAAATCTCTCTCTGTCTAATAGTTGAAAAACAGGAATTTTTTTTTACCTGTAGCTTTTCTGAACTCCTCCTTGAGAGCTGAATTTTTTCAAAACCCGTTTCTAGGGAATCTCTACTCAACAAAAGAAACATGTGTGAAAGAAACTAAGTATCTTCGTCTACTAGTTCAAAAACGGGAATTTTTCACTAACGCCCCTTCCCGCAACTCAATTTTTGGCAGATTTTCTTAAATCCTATTCTTCGTATTTTCTAGTCAACAAAAGAAGCATGCTTACCGAATTTCAAATATGTAAATCTAATAATTGAAAAACAGGATTTTTTTTTATGTGCAACGTCTCCGTAACCCCTACTCCTCTTAGGGTTCTATATTTGCAAAACCCGTTCATAGTGAATCTCTATTCGACAAAAAAAAACTGGGCTGTGAAAATTTAAAGTCCGCAGTTCTATTAGTTTTGGATGAGAGATTGAGTAAATCACACACGCAGACTTTTTTTTTTGTGATGCGCTTAGCTGATTTTCATAATAGTATCGTCCAATAACTGGCATGAAAGTATTTCGTAGTTTAATTCAAGGAAATCAAAATAAAATTGTCGGTTTCTTGATGTAGCTTTGTACTATGGAAAATTACTTCAGGACTAGAAATATATATATTTGTAAAAAATCCAAAAAAGAGAACAAAGGTTTCCCAAACCAATTTTGTTTTAAAAGAAAATTCAACTTTGCTTTGTATAACATCAATTTGTGACGGAATTGTGTCAAAAAATATTACGCTTATAAAATATGACAGTTTTGTTGCCTAAGGCTCCAGATCCTATTATTTTTAGAAGAATAGCATTTATTGGGAAAATTGCCTTTACTAGACATTATTGTTGTAGATCTGAAATGCAATCTATTTACTCCAAGTATCTCAGAAATAAATCGATACAAATAAAACTATGCATAAAAAAATTTTATTTTTCTGACAATTTTTTTTTATTTCATATAAAATATATGAATTGAAAACTTGTGGAATTTTTTTAAAAAACTATTTGAATACAGAAATCAAATAATTTCATTAGAACCAAACGATTTTGAAACTGAAATAATATTGTCTAACAGTTTCTGTTTCTGTTTCTAAAGAAATACAAAAGAAAAACGAAAAACAACTGATTTTTAACTACAATGCTGTTCACCGTAAATGCCTGAAGGAAGCATGCAAATAACATGAAATTTATAACATGCATTAACGGAGGTGAAATGTGCAAATGATTAGAAAGGAACAAATTCAAACCCTAAATTTACATTTAAAAAAAACGGAAAAGTTATTTGAAATTTCTTTAAAAAATTCAATTTCAACTATTTTGAATTTTTCTCATGGAGAAGTAAATAAGTATTTTAAACACTTGTGTGTGTGATGTGATGTTTTTATAAAAGATAAAAATCATTCTCTCTAAAAACATATAATTTCTCTTCAAATCTTTAGAATTTTTTTAAGAATTAAAATCTTTATACACAGTTAAATGCCAATTTAATGAAAGTACAGTAAGATCCCGCTTAACGCGGGGTATACGTTCTATCAAATTAGAGCGTAATATGAAACCGCGTTAAACGAGGTTATCTCATTATGTAAATAATAAGGTTAGGAGAAGATGGGTAGAAAATTGGTCAGGTGTTTTAGCATTAAATTTATTAATTATGTGTTTATAACAATAAAACAAAAAATGATTTCTTACAAATATAGAAACATAATAAATGAATATACATATATAAACAAATAAAATTCTAAGTCAGTATGTTTACGTTTAAAATCATTCAGTCTCTTCTGTATTCCCAATTTTCTGCCTTTTTATCAAGAAGGTAGATTGTCTTAATGGCATAATGCATTCAGTTTCGTTGTCAATCCAAATAGAAAGCCACTTTTTCCATTTCCTCTTCTGTATTGTTTCTAGAACGGGTAGTTCTAGTTGCACATCTTGTTGTAGTGATAGTTGCCGCTAACAGTATTTTTCTTTATTCTTAAGAATGGTCCTTATTGTTGAAGTTGCCAAATTCAATGCAGCACTAATTTGAGATTGACGTTCACCAGTATCTAATTTTCTAATCACTTGCATTTTAGTTTCTAGTGAAATGCTTTTTCTTGTTGCTTTATTTTCGTGTTTTTTACTATCACCCATCATAAAAACTACAAATCATAGTATTTGTCTCTATAGCATTTGTTATATTATATAAATTTATACTTACAATAACGTCAACAAATGTTTGAAACGATAAAAATACGTTCGTATAACACCGCAGGAAAGAAAAAAACACAGATAAACTGCTTCGGATATCAGGGAAGACTAACGCTGCGTGCAATTTCAGGTAATCTCACAATTCAAATAAAAGAGCGTCAAACCGAAACATTGCTAAACGAAACAGCGTTAAGCGGAGTCTTACTGTACTGTTGTGATATGATAATAGTTCCAAAGCAGATCATACGTGTCGTAGAAGGCGACTAAAATGGGCTCCCAGTGTCCGGGGGTATGGCCAGCTCCCCTGCACCTGGGGATTATATTAGGGGTTTGGTCCTCTATGTTCGGGGGCTTAGCGTAGGGCAAACAACCCTGCTCCGTAAAAAAAACTCTTGTTACGAAATTTCAAAAGCATAATTTTGAAGTTGTTCTCAGTTTAACTCTGTGACAGGCTCATAGCCATTTCAACTAATTATCCTCTAGGGTTTCTTTGGGATCAGAATGGCAATTCTTTCCAACCAACTCGAGAAGAGAAGCGTCAATATTCAAATTAGAAATCTTATGAATAATAGAAGTTTAGCGTACGCGGGGTGGCTATGAGAAGTGAATATAAGAGGTCAATGTTTTGCCAGTGCTTAAGTTAAAGTGAGAGGAAATCCCGAGTTCAAGATGTAAGCTATCCGTACCTATGCGGTCAAGTTAAAGGTGGATATCATTCCACAAGGATAAAAGCCACGTCAGTTACAATCAAGCGAATTGCTGTTTACCCAAGACATAGCGGTAAGACTGTTAAATCAAGTTATAAAGAACTGTGTAGTTACTGAAGTTAGAAATAGTCGGTTACGCGATTATTTGGTAATACGAATTGTGTCCTTTCACTCCAGATTCACTTAAATTGAATATTATTCTTATTATTGTCTATTGTTTAAGTTAAGATCTTAATAAAGTGATATTAAGATAAAGGATATTGCTGCTTCTTCGTTCCTTCCCACAGATCTAGGTCGCGAGGATAATGTGGAAGTGGGGCACCCCCGAATGGGTGCCTTACAACGCATTGATACTCAACCTGCGGCCTTTTCTGAGTGTCCCGGTCACTATCCCATTGTTATTAGAAATTTAATTATGCAAGAACAATGTACAAAAATTTAGCGGGAAATTCTACCAATCAAGCAATCAAATCTATCACTTTTGCTACCAACATGCTTTTTCTGATAGTAGAATGTAAACAAGAACATTGGCCATGGTGGAAATGAAATCGAAACTGCCCATAACTCAATAAAAGATGCATAAAAATATAATTTTTTGTGTGTGTGGTTGATAGAAAGGTTAATGCAGTATTAAAATAGACGAGAGAGAGAGAAAATGAGAGTTCATATATTTTGGTCAATTTTGGTTAGTCCAATATTGCTTTGGTTTTATATTGTTTTTTCTCCCTATTATCTGTGCGCTGCGGCCCACGTGAAATACCTGTCATCTCTATGTTTCCCGGCGAGGAAAAAGGGTTGAGTACCCCCTGATCTACTCTCTCGATAGGTAATGATTCTGCCTCTATCTAATTCTGCACATACTGTGTTAGATTAGATTAGAATTAAATTAAAAAAAAGAATTTTGTTTTTAAACGATTAGACTTAAATATAGAATAGTACACATCAAGAATTTTCATACAAAAGGAATTCAACAAAAGAAAGGACTCACCTCTTCCAGGTTTTCTCTATTTAATGTATATTCCAATTCTCACAGGATGGTACAAATCAGATATTATTCAATTTCGGATAAGAATTGATTACAACTTGTTATTTCGAATAAATGAATTACATTTGCTCAATGCAGACAGTAAATATTATATAGTAAGAATCTCAATAGCTCAGAATTAAGAGTCCGAATCGAATGGCGAATTGTTTCTCCTCCAGGAGTGCCTGCAGAAAGTTTCGGTTTCGATTCCTGGAGCCCTCTAGTGGTGGATTTCTGAATCTCCATCCTCCCGGGCGCAAATTGGCAGAAAAACAATTTTGTTAATCGATCTACGAGTTAGTCCAGATCCGGTTTGTAGAATGGCTACTCTATTGGTTCCATCCGTGCCTGGTATGAGTTTTAGTATTCTTGCCATGGGCCAGGAGAGAGGGGGTCTTATGTCATCAGATATCAGAACTAGATTGCCCACTTGTACCTCAGATTGGGAAGCTTTCCACTTGGATCTGGATTGGTAGTGATGTAGAACTTCCTTGTGCCAACGATCCCAGAAGTGTTGACGTAGCTTCAAAAGACTTTTCCATCTGCAAGAGAGACTTAAAGAAGTATTAGTTATTGATTTACTCTCAGGAATTTCGAGTAAGGGTTCTCCGATAAGGAAATGCCCTGGTGTGAGAGCTCGTATATCTGCTGGATCACTGGAAAGCGGGACCAGGGGGTCTAGAATTGATGCACGCTTCTATTTGGCACAACAGAGTCGATAGTTTTTCAAAACTCAGAAGATTTCCTTTGCAGGTTTTGATAAGATGCCTCTTGGCTAACTTGATTGAGGACTCCCAAAGACCTCCAAAATTCGGAGCATAGGGGGATGAATTTCCATCTAATATTTCTATCTGTAGAATACTTTTGTATTGAGCGTTCTTTTACTAGCAGATAGAGTTGTTTCAAGTAGTTGTTGGCTCCTTTGAAGTTAGTGCCATTATCCGAATGGATTTCAGACGGATGACCACGTCGATCAATGAATCGACGCAGTGCGGCTAGCATGGCATCAGTTGATAAAGTGGAGACGAGTTCAAGATGAACTGCCTTTGTAGCTAGACATGAAAAAGACAGATATAGGACTTAAATTTGTGTTAGCCTTTCGAAGGTGTTGACATTTAGTCAAAATAGGTCCGGCAAAGTCTATGCCGACGATTTCAAATGGGCGAGTTTGGGTGATTCTTTGTTTCGGTAAATCTCCCATTTTAGGGTACGATGGTTTAGAGTTAAATCTACAACATTCTATACATCGTTTTATTTCTCGTCGAACAGTCGATCGCGTCCATCCGGTATCCAATAGTGTTCCGAAATAAAGATAATGTCATTTGAGTTCCTGAATGAAAACCACGAAGGTGGAATTGTCTAATTACTAAACTAGTAATAGGATGATGTTTGGGAATGATTATCGGAAATTTTTGATCGAATGAGAGAGTAGGCTGTTTGGTGAGTCTGCCACCTACCCGAAGAATTTCATCTTCATCTAAAAATATATTTAAAGATAGTAGTTTACTGGACCCCTAGGTATGGGTTTATGATATTTTAAATGACTTATTTCTTGCGAATATTCGGCTTGTTGAATGGTTTTCACAAGAAATTTATGTGCCGACTCTACTTCTTCTGATTTTAATTGTCCTTTTACCTTAGATCCTGATTTGCAATTATTGATGAATCTTTTACACAGAGCAATAACTCGAATAAGTTTGGTAAAGTTTGAAAATTTACTGATGATAGGTTCTAACGGTTTGACTTAACGACCAAAGGTATAGAATTTAATAAAGAATCAGCTTCGACTGTGCAAGTAGTTAGAATTTTGGCTGATGCTAATTCTTCTTTTAAATCATTGTTGATCCAATCTGGACCCTCCCACCAATAATCTGCATTCATTAACTGTTGGGGGATATCCCACGAGTCACACAATCGGCGGGGTTAAGTTTTCCTGGAATATGATGCCACTCATCGGTTGAGGTTAGATTTAAAATTTCAGTTATTCTATTTTTTACGAAAATGTTTTCTTTAATGGGGGTTTCATAAGCCAACTTAAGACAATTGTGGAGTCAGTCCATAAAAAACACATTCAGCTGGTTTAGTTCTGAGTGCTTTTTGAATCACTGATATGAGTTCTGCTAATAGTAGGGCTCCACAAAGTTTTAATCTTGGTATCGTAAGTTGCTTGTTTGGAGCAACTCGGGTTTTGTTACTTACAAGATGTATTTCTTGTTTAGATTTGAGATAGAAGACTGCGGCGTACGCTTTTGTAGAGGCGTCGCAGAATCCATGTAATATAATACCAGAATTTTGATCAATCCCCAAAAAACGAGGTATTGAAATCGAATTTAAATATTTACTTTCTTTAGTGAATTTATTCCAATTTTCCAGAATGGATGAGGGTATAGGATCATCCCAAAAGGCTTTAGATTCCCACGACTCTTGTAACATTATTTTGAGAGTTATAACCGAGGGTGAGAATAGTCCTAGAGGATCAAAGATTTGCGCAATGACGGAAAGTAATTGTCTTTTTGTTTTTACAATTTCTTCATGTACTACTTTAACTTGAATCTAATCTGTTTTCAAGTTCCAGATTAACCCTAGCGCGTTGTTTAGATTCTTCATCACCTAGAGAATGTAACGGCTTCGAAGCTAAAAGTGATGTATCTAGATCTTGAAGAACCTTTGGGTGACTACTTGACCATTTTCGAAGAATAAAACCACCCGATTTCAGTAAATTTTGAATTTCAATGATAATCAATTTTGCTTCAACTTCTGTGTCTGCACCCGATAACAGATCGTCTATATAAATATTTTCCCGAGCTAATTTTGCTGCTAAGGGAAAGTTTTGTTCTTCGTCTTGGTATAACTGCTGCAGCGTTCTCAAAGCGAGAAACGGTGCGCATGAAGTACCATACGCACCATAGTTTGGAGTTCAAAGGACTTTAATGAATCAGAGGGAGTGGCTCGCCAAACAATTCTTTGATACTTACAGTCTTCATCCGAAATTAAGATTTGGCGAGATACATTTTTCGATATCAGCTGCGAATGCTACCCTGTACGATCGAAATTTAATTAAACGATTAAATATTTCAGTTTGTAACTTAGGCCCTGTCATCAAAACATCATTTAATGGTTTACCATTTTTTGTTTTAGACGAAGCATTAAAAACAACACGACATTTGGTTGTGGTAGATTTTTCATTTATTACCATATGATAAGGTATGTATCAATTAGGTGCTTCGTCATCCCGTTTTGAGATATCTCACGCATATGTCCGAGTGCTAAATACCCGTTCATGAAATTTAGAAAATTGTCCTTGAATTGTTTATTTTTGTGAAATTTATTTTCTAAGGCATACAATAATTGTACGGCTTTTTCTTTGCTTTCACCGAGAGTATTATTTTCTTTAAAGGGAAGATTAACAATATATCTACCTGCATTATTTCTTTTCACCGATTTTGAAAAATTTCTTCACAAGGATCAGGAATTTGAATTTTAGCATTAGTTTTAGGAACTTCTTCGAGTTTCCAAAGTTCTGACAGTCGGTCATTTAAACTAGAATTAACTATGGATTCTTTAAGAGGAGGTGCATAGATTTTTCCAGAGAGGATATATCCCAATTTAGTAGGTATAGCTGTTGGTGTTCCAGCAGGTCCAAAAATAGGCATTCCTTCCAACAGATCTCCATAAATTTCCGCGCCTAATAATACATCTATTGGTTTTGAAATGTGAAAATTTGGATCTGCGAGTTTCAGATTTTTAAATGTGGAAATTGGCGATTTTTAAATTGAAAATTAGGAACAGGTGATGTAACTTTTATTAACTACTATAGCTTCAAGATTAAATTTTAGAGACGAGAAATGAGGAGTGAATTCGATTGTACAACTATGTAGTGAAGTTTCTGCATTTACCCCGTTGATTCCCGAAATTTTATGTTTTTCCGATTTTACAGGGATGTCTAGTTTTTCTTTAAGCCTTCCCAAAATTAAAGATAATTGCGAAGCGTTATCTATTAAAGCTCTGCATTCAATGCATTTTTCCCGACTTAGACTTTATTTTTATGATCGCGGTCGAAAGAAGCACGGGACTGGTTTGTTTATTACCCTTCAGCTGACAACCTCGAGAAACCGCCACTACGTTTTGACTATTTTCACTCAACGCGGAACCGTTTACGTTATAAACATGCAATAAAGTATGGTGGCGATCTTTGCAGACTTTGCATCAGATGTTTATTCTACATTCAGGCGTGGTGTGATTTTTTCTGAGGCAATTTGTACAGCAAATCCCTTCAATGGCTTTTATTCTCTCTTCAACTTTCATTCGGTTAAAAACAGGACATTTATATAACGGATGACTAGCGTTTTCTTTACAAATCGCACATGAGAATGAATAATTTTTATCTAAGTTTGCATTAAATACTAACGATTTCTTTGGTTGATTGAAATTTCTCTGACTAAACCGACTTCCTTTTTCAAACCCTACATTTTTTTTCTACTCTCTTCGTACGATTTGTTAATAATTTGATTACTTGTTCCGGAGTTTCGATTTGGGAGCGTCTGCATTTCTCCACTTAATAAACCTAACGCACGTGCCTCCGATTCTATAAACATACGAAATGCTTGCAGTGTTGGATAAGTATCTGGTTTCAAGGTTAACTCCCAGCGATGAGCAATTTCTTCGTGTAGTTTAGAAGTGCAGTGATTTATGATTATTAGCTCACCCAATTGATTTATTTCCAACCTAATACAGTTAGATTTCTTACACTTTCGTTACAATTATCTAGTATTTCAAACAATTGTTTTGCCGAGTTTGCTTTGTTTGTACGTATACTAAAATAATTTGTTAATTTGGCAATTTGCTAACTGATTTTTATTTTCATATCTCTCACGTAATAATTCCCAGCAATTTTTCAAATTTTCTTTTTTAATTGCGAAACCTCGAATTAATTTAGCAGCGTTACCCTTTACTGACGCAAATAAATATTGCAATTTGTCTATTTCTGTTAAATTTGAATTATCAATTACCGTCGCCTGAAATAATTCTTTGAAAGTTATCCAATATTCCATTTCCCATGAAATTGTGGCAATTCAAGTTTAGGCATTTTTTTTTGCAACTAGATTTTTATTTTCCAAATTTTCTTTTCCGGTTTCTTTTTGAATGTATGTGTCACCTTTTCTAACGATACAGAGCAATTTAATAATGAATCCTGCATATCGAGGTATTTTTCCTATTTTTCATCACCTACATCTATATTCAATTCGGAAAATGTCTCTTCTAATTTTTCTCATATTTCTCGATTTTAGATTTTAATACATCAATTAGCGCAGCCGAGCAATCCGGTTCGGCGATTGCGTCACGAATTCTCTCCTCGAATCTCTCGATCTCTTTTTCCAACATTATCAAAATGTTGGATTGATTTTAAGATTTTTGCTTTAGAAGCCATTATCCATCGGGCTCTCCGGCTCGACGGACCAAAAAATATGTATGTTAGATTATATTAGAATTAGAATTAAGAATTTTGTTTTTAAACGATTAGACTTAAATATAGAATAGTGCACATCAAGAATTTTCATACAAAAGGAATTCAACAAAGAAAGGACTCACCTCTTCCAGGTTTTCTATTTAATGTATATTCCAATTCTCACAGGATGGTACAAATCAGATATTATTCGATTTCGAATAAGAATTGATTACAACTTGTTATTCGAATAAATGAATTACATTTGCTCAATGCAGACAGTAAATATCGTATAGTAAGAATCTCAATATCTCAGAATTAGAGTCCGAATCCGAATGGCGAATTGTTTCTCCTCCAGGAGTGCCTGCAGAAAGTTTCGGTTTCGATTCCTGGAGCCCTCTAGTGGTGG
>BMAU01009398.1:0-13973 GCA_019973935.1 Trichonephila clavipes
TAAAACACATGTAATATATTTACTGTGAAGCAAAAATCCCGAGTGCGGGTCTTAGATAGTTTGGTAATATACTTCAACATATTTTCAAGCACACAAACAAAAAAAAAAAATAACTTAAAAAGAATTTTCATTCTCCGGAAAAATAAAATACGTTGTAGAAATTAAAATTTCTTGCTTTCCATGTTAACCATTAAGTTTATGCAGTTATGCCAAAAAATCCTTATTTTTTACTTATTAGAGAATAGAAAAACCTTTTATTATGAACTTTTAAATATTAAATATGAATAAAAAATGTCTTTTCCAATTTTTGAAATAAAACATATTAATTACTTAAATAGTTACGAATATATAATGCAGGCTACAATTTAGAAAAAAACGATGCGATCTTCTTTTTACTTTTATATACACATTCCTTGAGATTTCTGCGTTAAAGAATATTAACCATTTAATTTTTAATTCTTGTCAACCGAATTTTCAATTAAATTATTAAGACCTTACAATTCATCAACACGAAAGATAGCTTGTTTCTTGCTCTTATTTAAATAGAGAAAAAATATCCCAATTAATTGAGATATGATAAGAAAATGCATTGTTTTTTGTTTGTTTCATTTTGATTATTAATTGCTCTTTTCCGTGCTTTTTCATAAGGATATTTTTTCTTATAATCATTTCAATTATTTAAGTTTTTTATATTTTGAATTAATGTAAAATTATATATATATATATATATATATATATATATATATATATATATATATATATATATATATATATATATATCTGATATATTACTCTACTTTTAATTTAGAATCTTTTTTTTTATTTCAAAAATTCCTAGATTCTAAAAAATAAAAACAATTAACTAAATGAGCCACAAATATTTGTGATATTTATCGTGAACAGTAACATTTGACATTTGAACGACAGCTGACAAATATTTCAACTCAGCAAAATTAAGACATTGTAACTTCTGATGTGAAAATAGATATTATGAGCAATTCGAGTTTAGCTGGGAAAATTCAATTCTAGAAACTTCAGCCAATAAATGTGTCACAAGCGAATGGAATATCTCAATATTCTGACTCAAATTTGATTTGCCTGCTTGACCAGACAAGTCCTTTACTTGATTAAAAGCAACCGAAAGAAATTACTGCTACTTTCTGTGTAAATTGTATTTAATTCTGTAAATGTTGCTTATTTGTTGCGAAGAAAATAAATTTTACCAGCAATTTAATACGTCTCTTAAAGAATTTTTACAAAGTGCACCAGTTATTCTACAATAGTATACTTGCAATAAACCATTTATATATAACCATTTTAATTGCGTGCGTGTGTGATTTTTTTTTCTTTACTAAATTTCACTAAATCATGAAAATTACAATAAAATTAAAATATACTTTCCATGGAAGGCCTTTTATATTTCTTAAGGAGTTGAGTAAAATTTAAACTTGGATCTAATATTGTCTTATGATTTTTCGTTTTATGTTTCGCTTCATTTTTGTTCTATTCAAAATAATTGTGTTGTGTGTGAGTGCGGATTTCTCAGCTTCTCTCTCAGTGTAAGTGGAAAGTTTTTTTCTCCTTTACTTGTTTCACAGAGAAGGAGAAACGTTTATTTTTTATTCATCGGATATGTATTTATTGATGAGTTTTTTTTCATGCATTTAAAAATTTCTATATTTAAAATTATAATTTTTTTAATTCTAAAAATTAGAATTTTATGATGTTATCGAACCGAGTTAATTTGTTTAGCTGTTTATATAATCAAATGATTTAGAATGATTAATTAATCCTACAATTTAACTTTCACAAGATTTTACTTCATTTTCATCCTTGAAATTATAAGGGATGCAATAATTATAGTGACACAAACTAACAAAACTAATATTTTAATACTTTACCATTTTTAAAGACTAACAAACTATCAAATCCTCGAGAAATGACCTGAATATCGTTTTGTGTACTTACTTTTCCTCTTCAATCACACGCTGTCAACCTTAAAATTGAATTAATACATTTGCTTAGATTTTTAAGAAAACTCCGATAAACACATATACAAATTTTAAAATCAAACAAAAATGCAATGTGCTTATTATAAGAAAATTTATAATTAACGATAATTATGACAAACAAATAATATAAGAAAAAGATTTTTAAATCAATTCTTACTTAGGTCAACACAGAAAAAATTTTATTTTACTTACTTTTTATTTAATAATTACAATTCATATAAATATGATAATACATATGATAAAATCACAATATTAAGTGGCAAAATAGAAAGCAATTTTCTTTGCAATTTTCCACTTTCCTTTCTTTATATATGGTATTGGGCTATTACTTTCTTGCGTACACTATTTATTCATTAATTAAATTTAATTATTAAAGTAAAATAGTATAGTAAAAAGAAATCACATCTTCCAAAATCAGGCCTTCTCAGGTGAGATTCAAACCCACGACCTTTGGAATAGAAGTCCAAAACGCTATTCATTGCACTACAGGGACACAACGAGCGATTTTCCTTTTTTTTATATTATATTGGGTTATAGTTTGTATTTGTTTCTATTTATTCTAGAATTAAATAGAATTAATGAACCAATATTTAAAAAAAAACTATATTGACATCAAGTGTCATCCACTTAAATTTTAAAAAATGCATTTGAACTTGAGCTGATGAATAAAAAGTTTTTTATTAACAATTGAAAAGTTAAACAAGGAAAATACATGTGTGTGTAATAATTCCCAGTAATTTAATCTTTACTAGCTTTTGATTTATCTATGGTCAAGTCCTCCAGGACAACCGTTTAATTATTTTAACTAGCTACCCCCTAACGGCGACTTTTGGAACTAGATCCATCCATCCCCCAGATCACGTGATTTCCTACTGAATATAAATAGTGAGATCTCTGGAAATCGCTCTCTCCCGTTTCTTATCATGTTTCCTTATAAAATGTAACATCTGCAGCATCTGTAGCATCAATCGCTCTCTCCTGTCCTTGTCTTTTTCACCTTGCAGATGACTGCAGCGCGTTGTGTATTCGTTTTCTTTGTTCTATAGTGTGTCGTCCATTCCATGATTTATGTTTTATGTTTAATATACATATGTGTTTCTATATGCGGAATAAAATTCAAGACTGCCTCGTTAATCTTATCAGTACGTAACATCAACCACCATAAAAAATGCATTCTCATCTTACAGTAATCATCCTCAAAGACCAAGCTCTGTCCTTTTCGTTACAGTATCATTACCAATCGCCACGTCTTTACAGGATTACTACAATTATCAATACTATTCTTCAGTAATATTATAGAACTATTTCATATATATATATATATATATATATATATATATATATATATATATATATATATATATATATATATATATATAGTATAAATTCTCTACAAATGAGAGATGAACATTTATCAATCAAAAAAGAAATTACAGAGATAGTAAGAAAACCCTGCAGTGAAGAATTTATGAGTAATTGAAATTTAAAAAATGAATGCTACAGTATTATAAACTTAGTATTTAGACTTAGAGCAGCTTATATATATAATCTCTCTCTCCATATACATATATATATATATATATATATATATATATACATCTTATTAACAATAATGAAGTCAGTAACATTTTGACAAAAGATATTCGTTTAAGTTCCATATAATTAAAATTCCTGTATGGAATAGTAACTTGCATATATCAATTTACAGAAATATCATTTTGAATTTTTTATTTAGAAATGATAACTTAACTACCCACAAAATAGATAAATACAATAATATAAAAAAATATTTCAATGTTGTTTAGACATGAATACCCTTTTAATTTCTTAAGAACTTATATTCATCACAAATACATTAACCGTCTTTCTACTTCGTTGAATTCCAAAACCACCACACAACAATAGGATTTCAAAGTCAGCATGTTAGTGGTCTTGCTGTGAAAGATTATATCATAACACTCATATGACAGTTTACATTTTTCCACACACATCTTGAACATCTTACACATTGTTGATAAATCAACCAAATTAGAGCCTAGCAAATTTACATTTTTTGACAATCAACCAATTCCAATTCTACCATATTTGATTGCCGTTTTTTTATATCTGTCTTTGCTGGCTGGTTTACAAGTTAGCTCAAAGATGTGTTTATGTATATTCGAATTTTTTAACTTGGTGAATAATTGATTTTCATTGATGTCAAGACGCTTGATTCTCTTCGTAAAAGCTCTGTGATTAAAGAAATTTTGTAAAATTATTTTTTGAAAGATACTTTTCTTATGTAATTGTTTTAGGATTTTTCTACTTTTCGTAAGTAATTATTTTGCGATTTTTCTGCATTAAGAGTTTAGGAGAGTTTGTTACATAATAGTAGTGAGTGGTTTTATCATACTCTCTGAGTTTTCCATATTCTGAATTTTTGTTTATTTTATTTTACTTGGTTTTTCCTACCGAGTTGCAAAGGGGGAAGGTTGGCGCCTTCAAACTAGTTTAACCCCACTTATTCGGTCCTAAGTCCGAAATTGCTTTCTGACTCGCTAGGTTCTTCTTTTTTATAGTTTCTTTTTTTATTTCTCTATAATTTTGTTCTTCATGTTCAGCTTTTATATTTTTATTACGCTATTTCTTGTTATGTTCATTATCTATTATTTCTTGTTTTTTATATATAATACATATTTCTTTCATATATATATATATATATATATATATATATATATATATATATATAGTGAGAGAATGAACTAATAGTAGGAATTGAAAAATTATGACATTATTAAATGTTAGAAATTATTTCCCTTAATTATCGATTTTAGTGATTGCTTAAAAACAATTCAAAGAAATATTTCGAACAAATAAAGTTCTAGCACTCCCCCAAAAAAAACTCGAAACGAAAAAATTCGGGCATTTTAGAATCCTTTTTAGCAAATAAAAAAGGGTCAATTGATGCTGGTAGAATTATCCTCTTTTAGTGAATTATTTTATAGTGTTTCGTATTTAACCAAGAAAATTTTTGCTAATGCGTTACATGACAATATATATATATATATATATATATATATATATATATATATATATATATATATATATATATATATATATATACACTCAGGAACATTGAAAATAGCGACCCAAGAAGAAAAGCATCGGATTGAAATGAAATTTAATACACATACTGACACAGATGAGAAATTCACTTGATCTCAAAAACAAGACAATTAAACGAATACAGAGTGAGCAACGACAAAAATACTGGGCAACTTCAATAGTGCATTGGACCACCTCCAGCTGCAATACATACCGCCACACGATCCGGCATTGAGTTGATTAGACACCTTATGTTGTCCTGAGGCAGATGGGCCCACAAATTTTGAACAGCCAACTCTAAATCATGTACAGAGTGACACGATGGCATTTGCCGTTTTAGCTGATCCCACACGCACACTACAGGGGACAAGTCGGGGAGCGGTCCGGCCATGGAAGAGACTGAAAATGACGTAGGAAGTCTTGAGCAAATCTTGCTGTATGCGGACGAGCATTATCTTGCTGGAAAATTGCCCCTGGGAGACCATTTAGGAAATGTCCTACATGGGGTCGAAGAATATCATCAACGTAACGTTGGCCCGTTAAGGTTCCCCGCATCACAATTAAAGTGGACCGGCTATCGTAGGCTATGGTCCCCCAGACCATTACACTAGCTGTGCGGGCAGTGTGACGTAAAACAGTGTGGGGGGAATTGTACCGCTCACCAGGGCGCCGTCACACCCGTACACGGTTATCATCTGTCCCCAAAGCAAACCGGGATTCATCAATAAATACAACCTTTTGCCAATCTGTGACATTCCACATTGATCTGGCTTGGCACCACTGTAGACGCAGTTGCCGAAGTTCCGGTGTTAAAGGAAGTGCACAGAAAGGGCGCTTGGATTTAAGATTTGCTTCTGCAAGGTGTCTGGAAATTGTTTGTGGAACAATTGCTACGCCTTCGTCTGCTCGTATCGTTGAACGAGTCACTGTGGGGTCCACAAGTGCTTGCCGCACGATCCTTCGATCCTCTCTCCTCGTGGTCTTCCTGGTTGCTCCAGACCCTGTTTTCCGCAAGTGGGTACCTTCTCGTGTCCACTGCTCCCAACAATTTCTAACGGCACACTCCGAACGATCCACCTGGCCAGCAACACGGCGCGTCGACCAGCCTGCAGTTTTCATCTTGATGATCAGGCCTCTCTCAAACTCGCTTAACTGTGAGAAATGTCTTCTAGCACGTTTACCTGGCATGTTTCGCTTACCAAAGTCTTCCTACAATCGGCGGGTAATCGTCACGTTTATGAATCTTCGAATTTGCGCTGGCTTATGTAGCACCCTCTTCCTGATTGTAGCGCCACCTCGGCGTGTATGAGCATATGTATTGACACAAAACTTGGATCATCTGCATATCACATTACGCTGTACTTATTTGCAAAGTTTCGCGATTGTACTTAGCTTCCTTCTTGGCTCGCTATTTTCAATGTTCCTGAGTATATATATATATATATATATATATATATATATATATATATATATATATATATATATATATATATATATATACATATATATATATATTGACTAATATTTCTTAACTATATACACAATTATTAATTAATGTGATTTGCTAATGCATTTAAAATCTGCAAAAATTCTTAAAGTTATACACAGAATAAAAAATGTTTAATAAAAAAGTGTGAGGGTAGTTTCCTAAAGAGTTGAATGCTACTATCAGTTTAAAAATTATTGAAAAAAAAAATATATTAGTATTAATTTAACTTATTAAAATATGCGTATTAATTAATGTCATTTATTTATTTGTACTGCTTATCACAATAAATAATACATTTGCTTTGATTTTCTAATTTGGTTTAAAAAATTTTTTGTTTATATTTATTATTTACCTTATGTGGATAAAAATAAGAGAGTCATTGAATTCATTTAACACTAATTTATCTCGGAATCTTTCAGATAATTACTCATATTTAAGAAAAGGCTTCACTTATAAAATAACAGTGTATTTTTTTTTCATTTTGTAATGCATTAATATCATCTTTCTAAATTCATTCCATCCACTACGAAGGTTATTGATTATAGAATATGCTTTATCAATAACCGTCAAAAACCAGACGTTTAGACGAGCAGTTATAGAGCAATTTATCTTCTTCGGTATGTTCTTTTGACCTGAATTATCCATCATATATGAGTTTTTAAATATTAGAGATCTCCTTTTTTGCTTGAATTCCACTTGAACAGGTCTATATCTTTTTTTTTTATTTATATGTATGATTCTTGTACTCGCCATCATTAAGTCTGATACTTTTCTTCAAAAAGAAATAGTTATGCCTAACAAAAAAAAAAGAAATTGTGATACTGATTAAGGACAGCTGCTCTTGATTAAAGAAGAAAAAAAGATATATCTGATTGATTCTAAGCATTAGCTGTAGGTCTGTGTGTGAATGATGACATTTAGTCTTATTAATTTTTCCTTCTTGCGAAAACATTTCTAAAGCTAATTGCAGATTATATGTATGGTATTATTGTTATAAAATTTTGATAAATACTTTTCTTTTTATAAATTAAAAATCATTTAAGTTTAAAAAGTGGAATATCAGCGTGAAACCTTTTTTTTTTTTTTTTTTTTTTTTTTTTTTTTTTTGGAAATTTTTTCCTGGCACATTTGGAAAATATCATTTCCTGTTTCAGTATTAGATACATATAAAGGGTAAAATACTGAAATTTGTTGTAATTTAAAAATTGTGTATAGAAATTACAAGTTTCAGCTTTGATGAGTCAAGATAAATAATAGTTTTTATTTTAAAGTATCAAAGCAACATTCAAACAGAAGAGCGGGCAAATATTTAAAAAAACCATTAAAGTTGGAAAAAAGTCACGGGAATACAGCGCGAATAAGTATCAAATCAGTGACGTGATGACGTCATTTACAAATTAGTAATACGATGACGTCATCGACAGTGCAAAAGAAAAATGTGTGCATTCATCTGCTAAATGCGATGAACGTACAGATAATTCAAAAATAGAATTATTTCGTGGTTCCCGTGTTTATATTTTAAATTATAATGAACATGAGATAAAATATTAAAAGGGAGTTTTTTCCAACAAAATTAATAAATAAACATGAAACCGGAAGGAAGAGAGGAAAATCAAATTTAACTACTCCAGAAGTAAGCGTATTGACATATATTACAGAATTCCTTTGCCGTTAAATATTTTAAGTCATCCATATAAAACTGTAATTAAGTTATAAAACTTCATTCAGAAAATATTTTCAATTATTTTATTCAGAAATTGTTTTCTATGGTGATAATAGACTTAGAACGTATTTTGAACTAAAAAAAAAATACGTAAAATCTTTTTTTCTCTCTCTCGCTGTTTCAAGGTCTGTATTGTTCAATTCCAAGCAGAGTACTGCGAAATTTTCTCCGATCCATTTTATTTACATTCCAAACCATATAATTTTTAAGACCACAGCATAAAACGAGACGATAGCATTACATACCATCCATCGAATAAAAAATAAATCGGTACAAAAATTATCGTTGTCACATTCCCAAACGAAATCATTCATTACACCTCTATTAACCGTTTGAGTTGCCCCATTGGATAGGGAAAAAGTGCTTAAAATTTTCTTTTGCAGGTATTATCAAGAATCTGATGCAAATTGCTACAAAGTATCAATAAGGGGATTACAATCTAATCAGATGATGTGAGTACATGAGGGTGTGTGTACTGTCATGTTATATTTCCATTCATTGCTTTGCTTTATTAAATTTATCACAATTTAGTATATGATTATCAATTATATATATATATATATATATATATATATATATATATATATATATATATATATATATATATATATATATATATATATATATATATATATATATATATATATATATATATATATATATATATATATATATATATATATATATAGTTAAAATTCTCTACTATAAAGAGATGAATAATCAACAATCATCAGAACTGAGAAAAACCGAAATTGTAAGATAAACCCGACATAAGATTTTAAAAAGTATATCTTAAAAATTATAAAAGACAAAGAATTTAAATTATATGGAGATATATATGTATATATATATAGATGCTACTGTATTATAAAAATTATTGACTTAGGAAAGCTCTTATATACAGAGTGTTTTTTTTTCAGGTATGGAAGTTTAAGTTGACATTACTTTCCAAGATCGCGACCAATTTAACAGCTGTCAAGTGATTTATTCTCAGTTTGGTCTGGCAATTCATGAATAGACTCACGCCTGAACAACGCTTTCAAATTGTGCAATTTTATTTCAAAAATAATGGACGATTTTCATAAGCGAATTTTGTTTAGCGATGAAGCGCACTTCTGATTGAATGGCTACATCAACAAAAAAACTGCCGCATTTGGAGTGAAGCTAATCCACAAGTGTATGTCGAAACACCGTTACATCCAGAGAAACTGACTGTTTGGTGCGCTTTATGGGCTGGTGGAATCATTGGTCTGTACTTCAAAAACGATGAAGGCCACAACGTTACAGTCAACGGTGATCGGTATAGAGCCATGATTACTAACTTTTTCATTCCTGAATGGAACAATCAACAATCATGATGTCCAGGAGCTGTGATTCCAACAAGACGGTGCAACATGTCACACAGCTCGTGCCACAATCGATTTATTCAAACACACGTTTGGTGACCGCCTAATTTTACGTTTTGGACCTGTGAATTGGTCTCCAAGATCTTGTGATTTAACACCGCTAGACTATTTTCTGTGGGGCTATGTATAGTCATTGGTCTATGCGGATAAGCCACAAACGCTTGACCATTTGGAAGACAACATTCGCCGTGTTATTGCCGATATACGGCCACAAATGTTGGAAAAAGTCATCGAAAATTGGACGTCCAGATAGGACTATATCCGAGCCAGCCGTGGCAGTCCTATGCCAGAAATCATATTTAAAATGTAATGCCAAAAGATTATCTTTCGAATAAAAAAAATTCATATCAATTGAATAATACATCGTTGTTTTATTGCAATTTAAAGTTCTATACCTCTCAAAAAAACACCCTTCATAATATAATTTATATAAAACTGGGGTTGAACACATTTTGTGGCCCGGCAACCTTTCCCCTTTCTGTTAATAATAGTGAGCAAAAACCTATTGAAAATAACGGATAGAATATTTAAATCCATTACAAGAAATAGATAACTTACTTAAAAAGTTGCATTCAAAAATGCGTAGTTCGTACTATATATATATATGTAAATATATATATATATATATTATATATATATATGTATGTATATATATGAAAATATATATATGTATGTATATATATGTAAATATCATATATATATATATATATATATATATCATATATATATGTAAATATCATATATATATATATATAAATATCATATATATATATATATATCATATATATATATGTATCATATATATATATATATATCATATATATATATATGTATATATATATATCAGATATCTTTATATATAAAAATCTTCTGTGCTTGTGCTTGTCACTAAAGTCCTCCTAAACGGCTGGAGCGATTTCGATTAAATTTTTTGTGTGGGTTCAAGGAAATTCAAGAATGGTTTAGATTCACTATTCGGTCCCATATCGCAATTAGTTAAGAAGATATTAATTAAAAACATTCAAAAAAATACAACTCAACATTCACCTGCATTGTTGTAACAACGCTATTGTTATAAAATAAAATTTCCTTTCAACTGAATGCTTTAACACGTGAGAAAAAAAACCTTTTCAAATTTTGACATAAATTGCCAAAAGGGTCGCTAAGTCTCCAACGTGGCTGTATTTGTAATTTTCTAAATAATTAGTTTTAATCAATTAATTTTTATTAATTATAACTAAATTATTGCATTGTCATCCAAAATAATCATTTACGTTACATTTCAGCTCAATTGATCGCTTTAAAATGTATTTTATTAACGATTGAAAATTCCACCAAGATAAATAAATAAATAAACAGACAAACAAATAAAATATGTATAGAGATCGTAAGCTAATAGTAGGAATTGAAAAAGCGTAAGTTGGCATCGAAAATTGTTTTTTCAGCCAAACTGGCCAAACCCGGTATTTATTCTTACGAAAATGCAGACGATTCACGCTTTTTAGCGTTTTTAATTAATATCTTTTCAAATAAACTTTATATAAGTAATTCTTCTGTGCGTGTTTATGTAACTGAACTCCTCCTAAACGGCTGGACCGATTTTGATGAAAGTCTTTTTCTGTTCCAGTGGACTCGAGAATGGTTTAGATTTATAATTCGGTTTAGAAATGTTTATTTAATTAATTTTTTATTGATAAATTGTTGATCTTGGAATGTTTTACATTGGATCCGGCAGACTGCGTTACGATCGCAGTATCGAATATTCAAAACTCTTTTATTTTGAATTTAATATGTGTGTGCAGGACAACGTCTGTCGGGTCCTCTAGTATATATATATATATATATATATATATATATATATATATATATATATATATATATATATATATATATATATATATAGAATATTTCGAAAGTCAGCATCGAGACCTTTTTGTGAGAAACAGTTTTATTCAGTGAGCAATCGACACATTTTTTCGCTGAGAGAAATCAAAGCCAAGTGACCAGAAAACGTTAATTGGGTTGTATGCTTATTTCCAGAACTGCTAAATAAACATTTTTTAGTTTATCTTTTCTTTTGGAAAGTAAAGCGTGTGAACTTAAATATGAAGACCATAAAAATCAATGAACTGAGATTGTTATGTTTGTAACATTTTTTCTGAGAAATAATTAGCTGTTTAATTTATAACTCGAACATGTTATAGTAAGTAGGAGATCATAGAGAGAGATATCACTTTAATTTTATTTAATGTATGGGTAAAACTGTTTTAGTATAAACCTTTTTGGAATTCTTTCAGAAGTTTGAATTAATTTTATAAGTAAATAATGCCACTTAATCGAGATGGTTCAAATTCTAATCACTTTACTAAGAAAATTATGAACAATAATTTCTGCCGAAGCTAATCCCCCAATATCAGTCACAAACTTAGGGGCTCAAGACGTTTAAATCATATGAAATCAAGACCTTACACGATATGTCGTCGTGTTGAGTTGAGTTTAAAAGGTTGCTGCTCATTAAAATCTCATTTGAGTCTGAAAATGTTAAATTAGGTGTGTTATATGAAAGTTAAGAAACTAAAGTATCATTTCAAATGCAGTATCAGTGATTGAGCTCCGTGACTTAGAATAATGAGTCAAAACTCTCATTTAGTTTCGTTAGACGTTAATTGAAACCACATAGCATCATTAATTCGAAAGTAATTATCAGTTTTCAAGCAGATGTATGATGGATGATAGCATATACACTGGCCTCAAAAAGTTAAGGTACAACATGTTTTTCGAAGCTCACCATAAAAAAATGGCAGTAACAATAAAATGCATAGTTTACATGAATGATAATAATGAACTTTAAAAACATTAATGCAAAAACGATTGCTACAACTTTTATTTTATAGAAAAGAACGTATATTTATGAGTGAGAGAAAAATATGCAAATATCAAGCTGTACTTTTGTGTGTAAGTTGTGTTGATTTTCACTAGTTGTTGGCAGTTTCGGTGACAATAGTCAATAGAGTTTAGAAAATGTCTCAGAGACGTCGTTTACCCAATTCGTTAAGGTGGCGGGCAGTTGGATGAATGGAAATGTTATTGTCGCAGGCTGATGCTGCTAGACGTCTCAATGTGTCTCGTAGTGTTGTTCAGCGACTTTGGGATCAATACCAATCCGAAGATTCTGTGTCCAGAAGACCTGTTCCAGGCCGACCACAAGCTACAACACCTGCAGAAGACCGTTTTCTAGCTCTTTCGGTACGAAGGAGAAGAACCACTACTGTGCCGCAGCTCGTTGCAGACCACTTTCAAGCATCAGGAAGAAGAATCTCCGCTACTACGGTGCGAAATCGTCTTCACAATGCAGGTCTGTATGCAAGAAGACCAGTTGTGTGCGTTCCCTTCAACGGACGACAGCGAAGGAACCGCTTATGCTGGGCAAGAGATTATGTTTCTTGGACGCAGCAACAATGGGCTTCTGTGCTGTTCACAGACGAGTCCAGATTTACAATGGAGTGATTCAGGGCGTCTACTGATCTGGAGGGAACAGCGCACTAGATACCATCATTCCAACACTGTTGAAAGACACAGTTATAGAGGTGGTGGAATCCTGGTTTGGGCAGGGATCTCGCTCGGTGGCCACACTGACCTGCATATGTTCCATGGAGGAACCGTAACTGGTCTTAGATATCGGGATGAGATCCTTGATCCATATGTCCACCCATATGCTGCTGCTATTGGTAACGACTTCATTCTGATGGATGATAATGCACGACCTCACCGAGCTCGGATTGTTGAGGAGTATCTGGAGGATCACGGTTTGGAACGAATGGAATAGCCAGCTCGATCTCCAGACCTGAATCCGATAGAACATCTTTGGGTCTATCTTGGCAGAGAGGTTGCTGCTTTAAATCCTCCTCCAAGGTCGTTACATGAGCTGAAACAAGGCTTACTCTGTGTCTGGTCTTCGCTTCCTATTCCGGTGTCCGACAACTTAATAAACAGCATGGGAAATCGATGCCGCCAATTCATTCAAGTTAGGTGGACACATTCCTTATTAGAACCCATTTTTGTATTGTTTTATGCCATTTTACCACATAACACTGTGATGTGCTGTTTTCTCCAAGAATGGACTTTTCCGCAGAGATTGCTTTTGTTATAAATCGTTTTGCAATACACTTATACAAATTTCTATGACGCATTCAATAAAAAACTATTTAATGCACATACCCTCCAAATTTCTTAACTTTTTGAGGCCAGTGTAGCTTCAC
>BMAU01009399.1:0-11126 GCA_019973935.1 Trichonephila clavipes
CTTAGATAGTTTTGAGAATATGCTTTAACATTTCTCAAGCACACAAACAAAAAAAATAACTTAAAAAGAATTTTCGTTTTTCCGGAAAAATAAAATACGTTGTAGAAATTAAAATTTCTTGCTTTCCATGTTAACCATTAAGTTTGTGCAGTTATGTTACAAATCCTTATTTTTTACTTATTAGAGAATAGAAAAAAACCTTATTATGAACTTTTTAAATATTAAATATGAATAAAAATGTCTTTTTCAATTTTTGAAATAAAACATATTAATTACTTAAATAGCTACGAATATATAATGCAGGCTACAATTTAGAAAAAAACGATGCGATCTTCTTTTTCTTTTATATACACATTCCTTGGAGTTTCTGCTAAGAATATTAACCATTTAATTTTAATTCTTGTCAACCGAATTTTCAATTAAATTATTAAAACCTACAATTCATCAACACGAAAGATTGCTTGTTTCTTGCTCTTATTTAAATCGAGAAAAATATCTCACTTATTGAGATATGGTAAGAAAATGCATTGTTTTTTGTTTGTTTCATTTTTATTATTAATTGTTCTCGTGCTTTTTCATGAGATCTTTTTTCTTATAATCATTTCAATTATTTAAGTTTTTATATTTGAATTAATGTAAAATTATATATATCTATATATCTCTGGTTATTACTCTACTTTAATTTAGAATCTTTTTTATTTCAAAAATTCCTAGATTCTGAAAATAAAACAATTAACTAAATGAGCCACAAATATTTGTGATATTTATCGTGAACAGTAACATTTGACATTTGAACGACAGCTGACAAATATTCAACTCCAGCAAAATTAAGACATTGTAACTTCTGATAGAAAATAGATATTCTGAGCAATTCGAGTTTAGCTGGGAAAATTCCATTCTGGGAACTCAGTAATAAATGTGTAAGCGAATGGAATATCTCAATATTCTGACTCAATTGATTGCCTGCTTGATAGACAGTCCTTTTCTTGATTAAAAGCAACCGAAAGAAATTACTGCTACTTTCTGTGTAAATTGTATTTCAATTCTGTAAAATGTTGCTCACTCGGTGTCGGTGAAGAAAACAAATTCCCTACCAGCAAATTTAATCACGTCTCTTAAAGAGGCTTCACAAAGTGCACCAGTTATTACTACAATAGTATACTTGCAATAATCATTTATAACTAATTTAATTGCGTGCGTGTGTGATTTTTTTCTTTACTAAATTTCACTAAATAATGAAAGAGTACAATAAACTTGAAACATATACTTTCCATGGAATGCCTTTTATATTTTTAAGGAGTTGGCTAAAATTTAAACTATTTGCTCTAATATTGTCTTATGATTTTTTCGTTTTATGTTTCGTTTCATTTTGTTCTATTCAAAATAATTGTGTTGTGTGTGAGTGCAGTTTCTCAGCTTCAGTGTAAGTGGAAAGTTTTTTTCTCCTTTTACTTGTTTGAACAGAAACGTTTATTTTCTTATTCATCGGATATGTATTTATTATTGATGAGTTTTTTTCATGCATTTAAAAATTTCTATTTAAAATTATAATTTTGTTAATTCTAAAAATTAGAATTTTATGATGTTATCGAACCGAGTTAATTTGTTTAGCTGTTTATATAATCAAATGATTTAGAATGATTAATTTTAATCCTGCAATTTAACTTTCACAAGATTTTTACTTCATTTTCTTCCTTGAAATTATAAGGGATGCAATAATTATAGTGACATAAACTAACAAAACTATTAATTTAATACTTTCTACCGTTTTTAAAGACTAACAAACTATCAAATCCTCGAGAAATAACCTGAATATCGTTTTTCGTGTACTTTACTTTTCCTCTTCAATCACACGCTGTCAACCTTAAAATTGAATTAATAAATTTGCTTAGATTTTTAAGAAAACTCCGATAAACACATATACAAATTTTAAAATCAAACAAAAGTGCAATGTGCTTATTAGTAAGGAAACCTATAATTAACGATAATTATGACAAAACAAATAATATAAGAAAAAGATTTTTAAATCAATTTTTATTTCTTAGGTCAACACAGAACAAATTTTATTTTAGTTACTTTTATTTAATAATACAATTAATATAAATATGATAATACATATGATAAAATCACAATATTAAGTGGCAAAATAGAAAGCAATTTCTTGCAATTTCCACTTTTCTCTTTATATATGTGTACAATATTACTTTTGCTTACACTATTTATTCATTAATTAAATTTTAATTATTAAAGTAAAATATATAGTAAAAAGAAATCACATCTTCCAAAATCAAGCCTCTCAGATGGGATCTGAACCCAATGACCTTGGAATAGAAGTCCAAAAACGCGCGCTATTCATTGCACTACAGGACAATAACAGAGCGATTTTCTTCCTTTATATTATATTGCAATTATGTTTTGTATTTGTTTCTATTGTATTAATGAACCAATATTAAAAAAAAACTATATTGACATCAAGTGTCATCCACTTAAAGTTTTAAAAAAAAAAAAAATGCATTTGAACTTGAGCTGATGAATAAAAAGTAATTTATTAACAAGTGAAAGTTAAACAAGCCAATGAAAATACACATGTGTGTGTGTGTGATAATTCCCAGTAATTTAATCTTTTAATAGCTTTTTTTGATTTATCTATGGTCAAGTCCTCAGACAAACCGTTTAATTATTTTAACTAGCTACCCCCTAACGGCGACTTTGAACTATATCCATCCATCCCCCAGATCACGTGATTTCCAACTGAATATAAATAGTGAGATCTCTGAAAATCGCTCTCTCCTGTTTCTTATCATGTTTCCTTATAAAATGTAACATCTGCAGCATCTGTAGCATCAATCGCTCTCTCCGGTCCTTGTCTTTTTTCACCTTGCAGATGACTGCAGCGCATTGTGTATTCGTTTTCTTTGTTCTATATTGTGTCGTCCATTCCATGATTTAAGTTTTATATTTAATATACGTATGTGTTTCTATATGCGGAATAAAATGGCAAGACTGCCTCGTCAATCTTATCAGTACGTAACATCAACCACCATAAAAAATGCATTCATCTTACAGTAATCATCCCCAATGACCAAGCTCTGTCCTTTTCGTTACAGTATCATTACCAATCGCCACGTCTTTACAGGATTACTACAGTTATCAATACTATTCTTCAGCAATATTATAGAACTATTTCTTATATATATATATATAGTATAAATTCTCTACAAATGAGAGATAAACATTTATCAATCAAAAAAGAAATTGAGATAGTAAGAAAACCATTCAGTGAAGAATTTATGAGTAATTGAAATTTAAAAAATGAATGCTACAGTATTATATAAACTTAGTATTTAGACTTAGAGCAGCTTATATATATAATCTCTCTCTCTCCATATATATATATATATATATATATATATATATATATATATATATATATATATATAGTGAGAGTGTGAACTAATAGTAGGAATTGAAAAATTATGACATTATTAAATGTTAGAAATTATTTCCCTTAATTATCGATTTTAGTGATTGTTTAAAAACAATTAAAAGAAATATTTCGAACAAATAAAGTTCTAGCACTCCCAAAAAAAACTCACGAAACTAAAAATTCGGGCATTTTAAAATCCTTTTTCGAAAATAAAAAAGGGTCAATTGATGCTGGTAGAATTATCCTCTTTTAGTGAATTATTTTATAGTGTTTCGTATTTAACCAAGAAAATTTTTGCTAATGCATTACGACAAAATATTTATCTATCTATCTATCTATCTATCTATATATATATATATATATATATATATATATATATATATATATATATATATATATATATATATATGTATATATGTATATATATGTATATATACACTCAGGAACATTGAAAATATGACCCAAGAAGAAAAATCAGTTGAAATGAAATTTAATACACATACTGCCACAGACATGAAATACACCTGATCTCAAAAAAACAAGACAATTAAACGAATACAGGGGTGAACAACGACACAAATACTGGGCACTTCAATGGCGCGTTGGACCACCTCAGCTGCAATACATGCCGCCACACGGTCCGGGATTGAGTTGATTTAGACACCTTATGTTGTCCTGAGGCAGATGGGCCCACAAATTTGAACAGCCACCTCTAAATCATGTACAGAGTGACAGATGGCACTTGCCGTTTTTAGCTGATCCCACACGCACACTACAGGGGACAAGTCGGGGAGCGGTCCGGCCATGGAAGAGACTGAAAATGACGTAGGAAGTCTTGAGCAAATCTTGCTGTATGCGGACGAGCATTATCTTGCTGGAAAATTGCCCCCTGGGAGACCATTTAGAAAAAGGTCATACATGGGGTCGAAGAATATCATCAACGTAACGTTGGGCCCGTTAAGGTTCAACGCATCACAAAAATGGACCGGCTATCGTAGGCTATGGTCTCCCGAACCATTACACTAGCTGTGCGGCAGTGTGACGTTAAACAGTGTGTGTGGGGGAAGTGTACCGCTCACCAGGGCGCTCCACGCGTACACGGTTATCATCTTCGACCCAAAACAAACCGGGATTCATCAATAAACACAACCTTTTGCCAATCTGTGACATTCCACATTGATCTGGCTTGGCACCACTGTAGACGCAGTTGCCAAATCCCCGGTGTTAAAGAGAGTGCACGGAAAGGCGCTTGGATTTAAGACAGCTTCTTACAAGGGTGTGTGGAAATTGTGGAACAATTTTACGTCTGCGTCTGCTCGTATCGTTGAACGAGTCACTGTGGGGTCCACAAGTGCTTGCCGCACGATCCTTCGATCCTCTCTCTCGTGGTCTTCCTGGTTGCTCCAGACCCGGTTTTCCGCACGTGGTACCTTCTCGTGTCCACTGCTCCCAAGCAATTTTCTAACGGCACACTCCGAACGATCCACCTGGCCAGCAACACGGAGCGTCGACAAGCCTGCAGTTTTCCCTGATGATCAGGCTCTCTCAAACTCGCTTAACAGTGAGAAATGTCTTCTACATCGTTTACCTGGCATGTTTCGCTTGCAAAAGTTTTCCCTACAATCGGCGGGTAATCGTCACGTTTATGAATCTTCGAATTTGCTGCTTATGTAGCACCCTCTTCCTGATTGTAGCGCCACCTCGGCGTGTATGAGCATGTGTATTGGCACAAAACTTGGATCATCTGCATATCACATTACGCTGTACTTATTTGCAAAGTTTCGCGATTGTATCACTTAGCTTCCTTCTTGGGTCGCTATTTTCAATGTTCCTGAGTATATATATATATATATATATATATATATATATATATATATATATATATTAATATTTCTTAACTGTATACACAATTATTAATTAATCTGCTTTGCTAATGTTTTAAAATCTGCAAAATTCTTAAAGTTATACACAGAATAAAATGTTTAATAAAAAAGTGTGTGAGGGTAGTTTCTTAAAGAGTTGAATGTGCTACTATCAGTTTAAAAATTATCGAAAAAATATATTAATATTAATTTAACTTATTAAAATATACCTATTAATTAATGTCATTTATTTATTTGTACTGCTTATCACAATAAATAATACATTTGCTTTGATTTTTAATTTGGTTTAAAAAATTTTTTTTGTTTTTTATTTATTATTTACCTTATGTGGATAAAAATAAGAGAGTCATTGAATTCATTTAACACTAATCTATCTCGGAATCTTTCAGATAATTACTCATATTTAAGAAAAGGCTTCACTTTTAAAAATAACAGTGTATTTTTTCATTTTATAATGCATTAATATCATCTTTCTAAATTTATTCCATCCACTACGAAGGTTATTGATTATAGAATATGCTTTATCAATAAACCGTCAAAACCAGACGTTTAGACGAGCAGTTATAAAGCAATTTATCTTCTTCGGTATGTTCTTTTGACCTGAATTATCCATCATATATGGGTTTTTAAATATTAGATATCTCCTTTTTTGCTTGAATTCCACTTGAAAAGGTCTATATCTTTTTTTTATTTATATGTATGATTCTTGTACTCGCCATCATTAAGTCTGATACTTTTCTTCAACAAGAAATAGTTATGCCTAAAAAAAAAAGAAATTGTGATACTGATTAAGGACAGCTGCTCTTGATTAAAAAGAAGAAAAAAGATATATCTGATTGATTCTAAGCATTTGCTGTAGGTTGTGTGTGAATGATGACATTTAGTCTTATTAATTTTTCCTTCTTGCGAAAACATTTCTAAAGCTAATTGCAGATTATATGTATAAAATTTTGATAAATACTTTTCTTTTTATAAATTAAAAAGCATTTAAGTTTAAAAAGTGGAATATCAGCGTGAAACCTATTTTTTTTTCTTTGGAAATTTTTCCTGGCACATTTGGAAAATATCATTTCCTGTTTTAGTATTAGACACATATAAAGGGTAAAATACTGAAATTTGTTGTAATTTAAAAATTGTGTATAGAAATTACAAGTTTCGGCTTTGATAAGTCAAGATAAATAATAGTGTTTTTATTTTAAAGTATCAAAGCAACATCCAAACAGAAGAGCGAGTAAATATTTAAAAAAACCATTAAAGTTGAAAAAAAGTCACGGGAATACAGCGCGAATAAGTATCAAATCAGTGACGTGATGACGTCATTTACAAATTAGTAATACGATGACGTCATTGACAGTGCAAAAGAAAAATGTGTGCATCCATCTGCTAAATGCGATGAACGTACAGATAATTCAGAAATAGAATTATTTCGTGGTTCCCGTGTTTATTTTTTAAATTATAATGAACATGAGATAAAATATGAAACGGGAGTTTTTCCCAACAAACCTAATACATAAACATGAAACCGGAAGGAAGAGAGGAAAATCAAATTTAACTACTCTAGAAGTAAGCGTAATGACATATATTACAGAATTCCTTTGCCGTTAAATATTTTAAGTCATCCATATAAAACTGTAATTAAGTTATAAAACTTCATTCAGAAAATATTTTCAGTTATTTTATTCAGAAATAGTTTTCTATGGTGATAATAGACTTAGAACGTATTTTGAACTAAAAAATACGTAAAATCTTTTTTTTGTCTCTCTCGCTGTTTCAAAGTCTGTATTGTTCAATTCCAAACAGATTACTGCAAAATTTTCTCCGATCATTTTATTTACATTCCAAACCATGTAATTATTAAAACCACAGCACAAAACGAGACGATAGTATCACATACCATCCATCGAATAAAAAATAAATCGGTACAAAAATTATCGTTGTCACATTCCCAAACGAAATCATTAATTACTCCTCTATTAACCGTTTGAGTTGCCCCATTGATAGGAAAAGTGCTTAAAATTTTCTTTTGTAGGTATCACGAATCTGATGCAAAAATTGCTACAAAGCATCAATAAGGGGATTACAATCTAATCAGATGATGTGAATACATGAGAGTGTGTGTACTGTCATGTTATATTTCCATTCATTGCTTTGTTTTATTAAATTTATCACAATTTAGTATATTATCAATTATATATATATATATAGTTAAAATTCTCTACTATAAAGAGATGAATAATCAACAAAAAATCATCAAAACTGAGAAAAACCGAAATTGTAAGATATAAACCCGACATAAGATTTTAAAAAAGGATATCTTAAAAATTATAAAAATAAAAGAATTTAAATTATATGGAGATATATATGTATATAGATGCTACTGTATTATAAAAATTATTGACTTAGGAAAGCTCTTATATACAGAGTGTTTTTTTTCAGGTATAGAAGTATAAGTTGGCATTACTTTCCAAGATGGCGACCGATTTAACAGCTGTCAATGATTTATTCTCAGTTTGGTTTCGCAATTCATCATGAATAGACTCACGCCTGAACAACGCTTTCAAATTGTACAATTTTATTTCGAAAATAATGGTCGATTTTCAAAAGCGAATTTTGTTTAGCGATGAAGGGCACTTCTAGTTGAATGGCTACGTCAACAAAAAAAACTGCCGCATTTGAGTGAAGCTAATCCCACAAGTGTATGTCGAAACACCGTTACATCCAGAAAAACTGACTGTTTGGTGCGCTTTATGGGCTGGTGGAATTCTTCTTCAAAAACGATGAAGGCCAAACGTTACAGTCAATGGTGATCGGTATAGAACCATACGATTACTAACTTTTTCATTCCTGAATTGAACAATCATGATGTCCAGGAGCTGTGGTTCCAACAAGACGGAGCAACATGTCACAGCTCGTGCCACAATCGATTTATTGAAAACACGTTTGGTGACCGCCTAATTTCACGTTTTGGACCTGTGAATTGGCCTCCAAGTTCTTGTGATTTAATAATCGCCTAGACTATTTTTTGGGCTATGTAAAGTCATTGGTCTATGCCCGGATAAAGCCACAAACGCTTGACCATTTGGAAGACAACATTCGCCGTGTTATTGCCAATATACGGCCACAAATGTTGGAAAAAGTCATCGAAAATTGGACGTCCAGATTGGACTATATCCGAGCCAGCCGTGGCAAAGTCCTATGCCAGAAATCATATTTTAAACAATGCCACAAGATTATATTTCAGAAAAAAAATTCATGTATAATCGAATAATACATCGTTGTTTTATTGCACTTGATTCTATACCTCTCAAAAAAAAAACACCCTTTATAAAAATTTGTAAAACTGGGGTTGAACAGCCATTTTGTGGCCCGGCAAACTTTCCTCTTCTCTCTAATAATAGTGAGCAAAACCGACTGGAAATAACGGATAGAATATTTAAATCCATTACAAGAAATAATAACTTACTTAAAAAAAGTTGCATTCAAAAATGCATAGTTCGGTACCATATATATATATATATAAATATAGTGTAGGTATATATATATATGTTATATATATATATATATAAGACAGTATATATAAATATAGTATATATGTATATATATATATATGTAAATATATATATATATATATATATATATGTATGTATATATATGTAAATATATATATATATATATATGTATGTATAGGTTTATGTAAATATATATACATATGTATGCCGCTATAGTAATAATAATGCTATAGCCATACATGTGATAATGTAACTTAATAGTAAAATATGATATATATACTCTATATAAATATGATATATATATATATATAAAAATATGATATATATATATATATATCATATATAGATATATCATATATAGTATATATATATATGTATATATCATCTTTTTATATATAATATATATATATATATATACTTTTTTTAACTATTACTATATATATCATATATATATATATCATATATACATATATCATATATATATATATATATATATATCATATATCTTTATATATAAAATCTTCTGACGCGTATGGCGTCTTCTAAAGTCCCCCTAAACGGCTGGATCCAGATTTCGATGAAATTTTTTGCGGTATTGGGTTCAAAGTAAATTCGAGAATGGTTTAGATTCATGCAATTCGGTCCCATCATCATATCGCAAATTAGTTAAAAGATATTAATTAAAAAAGCATATGACAAAAAATAACAACTTCAACATTCCACTCCGCATTGTTATAAAATAAAATTTCCTTTCAACTGAATGCGTTTTAACACATGAGAAAAAAACCTAGCACTTTCAAATTTTGACATAAATTGCCAAAAGGGTCGCTAAGTCGCCAACGTTGGCTGTATTTGAAATTTTCTAAATAATTAGTTTTAATCAATTATTTTTCTATTAATTATAACTAAATTATTGCATTATCATCAAAATAATCATGTACGTTACATTTCAGCTCAATTGGTCGCTTTAAAATGTATTTTATTAACGATTGAAAATTCCACCAAGATAAATAAATAAATAAACAGACAAACAAACAAAATATGTATAGAGATCGTGAGAGCTAATAGAGTAGGAATTGAAAAAAGGCGTAAGTTGGCATCGAAAATTGTTTTTCTCAGCCAAACTGGCCAAACCCGGTATTTATTCTTACGAAAATGCAGACGTTCGCGCTTTCAGCGTTTTTAATATAATATCTTTTCAAATAAACTTTATATATGTAATTCTTCTGGAGTGTGTATGTAACTGAACTCTCTCTAAACGGCTGGACCGATTTTGATGAAAGTCTTTGTCTGTATCTCAGTGGACTCGAGAATGGTTTAGATTTATAATTCGGTTTAGAAATGTTTATTTAATTAATTTTTATTGATAAATTGTGTGATCTTGGAAGGTTTTACATTGGATCCGGCAGACTGCGTTACGATCGCAGTATCGAATATTCAAAAACTCTTTTATTTTGAATTTAAGATGTGTGTGCAGGACAACGTCTGTCAGGTCTAGTATATATATATATATATATATATATATATATATATATATATATATATATATGTATATATATACATGTATATATATAGGATATTTCGAAGTCAGCATCGAGACCTTTTTAGTGAGAAACAGTTTTATTCAGTGAGCAATCGACACATTTTTCTGGCTGAGAGAAACCAAAAGCCAAGTGACCGAAGAAAACGTTAATTGGGTTCGTATGCTTATTTTACCAGAACTGCTAAATAAACATTTTTAGTTTATCTCTTTTCTTTTGGAAAAAGTAAGTAGCGCGTGAACTTCTTAAATATGAAGACCATAAAATCAATGAACTGAGATTGTTATGTTTGTGAACATTTTTCTGAGAAATAATTAGCTGTTTAATTTATATCTCGAATATGTTATAGTAAGTAGGAGATCAGAGAGATATCACTTTAATTTTATTTAACAATATGGGTAAAACTGTGATAAATCTTTTGGAATTCTTTCAAGAAGTTTGAATTAATTTTATAAGTAAATAATGCCATAATCAGATGAGTTCAAATTCTAATCACTTTACTAAGAAAATTATAAAAATAATTTTGCAAGGTAATCCCCAATATCAGTCACAAACTTAGGGGCTCAGACGTTTAAATCATATGAAATCAAGACCTTACACGATATGTCATCGTGGTGAGTTGAGTTGAAAAGGTTGCTGCTCATTAAAATCTCATTTGAGTCTGAAAATGTTAAATTAGGTGTGTTATGAAAGTTAAGAAACTAAAGTATCATTTCAAATTCAGTATCAGTGATTGACTTCCGTGACTTAGAATGATGAGTCAAAA
>BMAU01009403.1:0-11576 GCA_019973935.1 Trichonephila clavipes
AATCCTTATGTTGCAGCCCACGTGAAATAGTTATATGTATGTGGCTCGGCTGAAAAATGGTTGAGTACCCTTGCTGTAAGTCTTCAAGTGCTTTTGTATCAGGTGTCCATGATGTAATGTTTTCTCAGCGATATAAATCTTTTTTAAACCAGTGCAACTAATCATTGACCATGGGACATCAATGTAAAATGAAAAATAATAATCTAGATGTTCTACAGGATTTAAGAAAGGAAATATACTACAATATACACTGCTGGACAAGTTGCTAAGGACGGATAACACTATCATCCATAGCAACCACAAAATGAAAGGGAAGCAAAATGTGGAAAATTAGAATAAGTGCGGGATATTAGTAAGAAGAAGTATGAGTATATGCAAATTTTTTCCACGTCTGTTCATCACATGATAGCGTTCATAAGAGCTTTAAAGGTTTTGACGCGTGTGGACAGTTGTTGTTTCAAGTCAAAGTTTTACAGGAAAGATTTAATAGACGAACTTGTAAATTTTTGGCATGTCTTCCCGATATCACATAGATGATTTTATGCGTGGCCGAATTATTGGAAAGATCGAAGAAGGGCGAAAATAACAGATGTTGCCAGGGGAGTTCGGCATCACTCACAGCGTTGTTTCACGGCTGTGAAGTCATTTAAAACTACTGGAATGTTGTAGTAGATGGCACGGGGAGGTCAGTGTTAGGAAGTACGACGCCTGCAGAAGACAGATATATCGTCCTATCAGCAAAAAGGAACAGGCGCACCACAGCTCAGCAGGTGATAAATCAGTTTCTTGCTGCCTCAGGCAAAGCAGATCTCCCGAAAAACTGTTGCCAGACGTTTGAGGGGAGGAGGGACTATACGCACACAGACCTGTTGTGTGTGTCCCATTGACCAGACAGCATCCATACTGCCCGTCTTGCAATGGTGTCGGTGAGCATCACAATTGGACTGGAACAGGACTGGGCATACGCGTACTATTCTCAGATGAGAGTGAGTTCAGTCTCGTCATCGGATTGTAGACGCCAACTGATCTGGCGCGAGAGTGGTACTGCTGCTTATCGTCCAGAAAATATCCAGGAAAAGGAACAGATATCCGACATGCAGTATCATGGTGTGGGCCGGCATCATGATCACTGGCCGCATCGCGCCTGCATGGTGATTGCGAATGGGACTATGACGGGCCAACGATACATTGATGAAGTTCTACTTCCTCATGTTCGTCTTTTCCGTGAGTTGCTGTTGGTGATAAATTTATTTTTATGGATCGACAACGCAACATGTATGCATCGAACACTCGCCTGTTCAGGATTGTCTAGACAGCGAGGGTATTCAACGCTTCGTATGTGCCAGCGCGTTCTCCAGATCTAAACCCCATTGAAAATGTGTGGGATGCTTTGGGGAGGCACAGTTGCTGGTCGAAACTATCCTCCGCCAAACAAGAACACCCTCATCCGTGCACTCACAGAGGAATGGGATAAATTGCCTCAACAGCTGCTGGATAATGCTGTAGCAAAGTATGGTACTCCACGTGTGGAATGTTGCATCACACTCCAATGCGGACATATCCCGTACTGATACCTTTCTTAAGGTGCCTGCTGACTTTTAGGTACATTGTTCCATTTCTCCGCACAGACTGGGAATGAACATTTTTTTTTACTTCAGATGTTTTCAGCTTTGTACTTTCCAGAACAATAAATATTCTTTATTCTAATGTCTGAACAGTGTGGCAACTATATTTTATCCTACTAGGCCTCATGTCTCTCGCCATCGTTATGCCACATAGCAATTTGTGATCCGTCCTTAGCAATTGTCCAGCAGTGTAATAGTGTATAATTTTGGTTATAAGTGAGAATATATAGTTAATAAATACAGACAAGAAACCTTAATTAGAAAGATTTAAATATTGTTAAACAATTATAAAAATGTCAGAACTCATGACAAAAACATACACTATGGGCATAAAATTAAAACTGCAGAACTTGCATGAGGAGAAATTCTCACTAGAGCCGACACAATGTCAAAAACATCCACTAGCAAAGTACAAAGGTTACTGTATTTAACATTAACAAACAGGAAGTTAAAACTCGGATCAAAAAGGATGACTCGCTTATCATTACAAAAAAATAATTTTACACAATTTTTAAGCATTGTAAAAAGACTCACAGACAGGGGGTGTAGCTACCACCATATCAATGATAAGGGGGCCCTTGCCGTAACTACAGTACCACTAACAGGGCTACCTTTTCTAAAAAATACGCCACTAATAGGCTATCTTTTTCACGGGGCCCACTCAGAACTAGCTATGCCAGTGCTCATAGAACGATGTGTATAACTGTTTTAATTAATAACAGATATGTTTTAATAGCTAGCTAATGACAATGGACTAGATTCCCGCCAACTGGCGCCAAGTGATATCATGTGATACTTTTCGCAAACAATTGCACATATTTATTTATTACCGAAGTATAACCTATATGCAAGTTGTCATTTTTTTGGTTTAATTTTATCTAATTAAAAACATGATATCATTGGTTTTTGTATTATTGTAGTATATATATTTGTTAGGAAATAAACTTAACAACTCTTTTTATATAATTTTATTTATTCTAATTTATCTAATTACGTAACTGCTTGCCGACTAGTGTTAGCTGGTATATTTATTTCAGGTTGGATCCTAGCATTTATTTATAGTTCTTGATACATAGATATGGCTCTTAGTTATTTTTTAGTTCTTAATTAATTTAGTAATTCTTTATTATACATTTTGGCGCAAGAATGGCTCACAGTATAGAATCAAAACTACTTTTTTAAATTGTATGACTATCGAATAACAATGGTATCATTTCCTTAAAAAGAACTCACACCTATTATTATCTAATACAGTGTCAGTTAGGTGAATAATATAAATAAAAATGTTTATGAGAATTTTTAATTAAAATTCAAAGTCAAGAGAAAATATTCTGAAGTAATACAATTTTATATTTTTATGGGTGGAATGTTTACAAAAATTAAAGAAATGTATCTTTGATTTTTACCTTCAACAAATTATCGATTTCTAAATTATTACTAATTATTCTTTGCTATTAAAAATTGTCATTTCTTTCTTTAAATTAAAAATAAAATATTTTTATGGGAATGAAAAACCTACAAAAAGGTAACAATTTTTAGAAAATTATTAAATTTAATTTGATATGTTTTTCTTATTTTTTAAGCACATGTTAAACTTGTAAAAAGTTTATTTCTTGAAGCCTGTGTAAATAGAATATTAGTTAATATGAAAGTTTTAGATAAATGTAGAGAATTATCTTTTGGTGAAAGTTTTTTTTTTTTTTCATTTTGAAATCTCAGTGGCTACTTTAGAAGTATTTGTTTATCCATGATTTAACTATTTTTCCTTTTCCACAAATTCTTAAAAAATATAATTCCTAAAAACTCACTATTATGCAGGTAAAGATAATTATGGATGTGAGTATATGATTCATATATACAGTCTGTCAAAGTATTGAGATATACTACCATTTCATAGATTTTTATCATAATATTTTACTTTAAACATACAAATGAAAACTCAAAAAGAAGTAAATATTATTTTGGTAAACACAAATAAAAATAACTGGAACAAAACCCATACATTAATTCAATTATGGTTAAAATTAAAAAAAAAAAATCCAGTTCGCAAAAAAGGTGCTAAAAGTATTGGACACTTCCCAATAAATTAAGAAAAACAATTCAAACTTAGAAATTATCATCTTGTTGGCCGCCTTGCTTTTATGACCTCCTCAAAGTCTATTTGGCATGGATCACCTTGCAAAACTACTATCGATTTTGGTCAACCCTCTCTCTCTTCACCAAATATTTTCTTAAATCCTGCTTGTTAAAAAATTTCCTCGTGCTCATATAGTTTCTTTATGCAAAATTCCACACATGTTCAAAGGTATTGCTGTTTGACTTGAGCAGGACTCTTAATAACACTAGACAGTGGTAGAGAACACATAACTTGCGAATATCTGAGGTACATTTTGGGTCATTATCTTGGTACAATTTAAAATGTCCTTAGATTCCCAGCTTATTTGCACTTTTCTTTAAATTTCACTCTGAGAATGTTAAGATAGACATATTTATTCATTATACCATCAATAAAATGAAAAGTTCCCGAATTCCCAGAGCTTGCCATACAGCCCCAGACAATTTGCTACCTCTCCATATTTCCCAGTAGGCTGTAAATTTTTGACATGCATTGCTTTTTATGATTTCCGCCAAACTTTTGCTTACATCCATCCGAAAATGTTATATTTGCTTTCATCAACAAAAATTACATTTTCTAAATATTCTGTTGGCTGCCTTGCATACATACATTTTAGCAAATGCCAACCAAGTTTGTCTGTTTGGTTTGGTTGATGTAATTTTTCTTTGAGGTTCTGCCATGATACTTATCGCTTAAAACATTCAACAATTTAAGGGATATACCACTCTTTCTGAACCTACTCCTTTACATTACAAAGTCATTTTTACTGTACTAGTTCTTGGATTAATGTGTCTTGTCCCACAATCCACCTCTTCATTAAATATCCTTGACACTCTTGATATTAGCATGTTTTCATAACACTATTTTTTTAATCTCTATCAATGATGTTAAAAATAGTAAAACTTACACAATTTCAATATTTTTCCCATACACAGCAAACTGATTCTCTTTCCAATGACTTTTCAAGATTTAGCACAAGCGATATATCTTTTGTTTCGGCCATTTTTCTATAAAAATCTTAACTGTTGAAACATTAAGTTTAAAACTTGTCTAAAAAAAGTGGTGAAATTAAATTCTTTTGATGTGATGTATATATTTGAAGCAAATTTCCTCATTTCAAAAGTGCCCCAATACTTTTTTGACCTCCAGTGTGCCTTGAATTATATTTGAAAAGCTAGATCAAATTATAATTCTGTAACACTAATAAAATTTTCCTTGTATACTGCACACCAAATGTTAAAATATTTCTTAATTCATTTTGTTTTTTGTTTTAATGTGATTAATATTTTTTAAAATGGATTTACAATTATGCATGACAAGTGCCCCAATACTTTTTTGAGTGACTGTATGTATCTTGTGATGAAAATGATTTTTTACAATCATGAATTACAAATTTTATAGTAGCATGGCTTACAAATGGGGACATTGAACACACTATATGGAACATTATAAGAGTCAGAATTCTGAAATAATCCTGTAATTTGGTTTGATTTATCAATACCAGAGAAAGTTCTTAATTTTTTCCTTTGTTCTTATATGCTACCAGCTGGTAAACCTGTTCTTCACACGGTGAATTTATATATATAAATAATGTTATGCATGAATTTTTTTCCCCCCAGTACTTCAGTATTTAGAGATGGAAAATATAAAAATATATTATATTAACTAAGTTTGGCACCTTACACTAAAAATTCAAATGAATATTTTATTTCACTGTGAACAGTTATTTAATGAAACCGAATTTTATGTTTATACAATGTATAGCATATAAATACTTTTATATATATGTATTGCACAATATTATGAAGCATTAATAGATATTTGAAAATGTTTAATAAAGTAAGTAACATTCCTTATCTTTGACTTAGTGATTTACTTACACGAAGCGCCCGACTCAGGAAATTCATTTGGGACGGAGACTTGGTGAAATAGTAGTACTTTAGGTGTTCACCTCAATGTAATTCTGCAGAAAGGTCAGTTGATTCCTAGAAATCAGCCTTCAAAAATTCAAGCTTAACTTAATACAATTAATTTTTTAATTTTCTGCAACGAGTTCGTAGCTTGGATTGGTAAATCATCTGCTTACTATGCACGAGGTCAGGTTCAATTCTGTGTTCGACTTTTTTCTTCAATTCATTTCATTATTTTTTAAAATTAAATAAAATTTATTCATGAAAGGCTTATTAAATATGAAATCATATTTTTTTGTAATTATTTTGTATTTCATAAAGTAAAAAAATTAATCTAATTACATAAATAATTATATTAAATTCTTATAAAAAATATATTTTATATTAATAAATATTTATAATTAAATATATAATAAATATTAATGACATTTTTACAAAAAAATTTAGTTACAAATAGTTTTATAATGTGAAATACAATATACTATAAATAAAAATTATATATAATATAAAATAATTTATAAAATATATTATTATTATTATTAAATTAATTATTTTATAATGAATATAATAAAAATGTCTTATATATTATTAATTTAAGTATTTATTTTTATAAAATATTTAATAAGTACTTTTCAAATAAATTAATTTAATTTTAAAAAGTTTATTTAAATAATTTTAATAAATTTATTTAAATAATTTCTATAATAAATTAACAATTTCAATAATAAATTAATAATTTTAATAATAAATTAATAATTTTAATAATTTTAATAATAAATTAATATTTTTATTAATTCTAATGCTTAGTAATAATTAATTATAATAAATAGTAATTAATTAGTTAAATTTAATAAATAATAATAAATTTACTAATTTTAAATTATTAATAATTTTCATTAATAATTATTTTAAACATTTTAAATTAATATTTTTAATTATTAGTAATTTTAAATATTTTTAATTAATAATTTTAAGTAATTTCCGTTAGATATTTTAAACATTTTTACTTTATAAAATACATAATTACAAAAAAAATATTATTTAACATTTAATAAACTCTCAAATAGATTTATTTAATTTAAAATAATTAAATGAATTGAAGAAAAAAAAAAAGTTGATCACGTGGACCAACCTGACTCGCCATGATAGTGCAGACGATTACTCAATCAAACTACGAGCCTGCTATGGAAAATAAAATCTTTAATTGTATAAAAGCTAAGCATGAATTTCGAAGGCTAATTTCTCCTAATTGACAGGCCATTCCGGTGGAATTACATTGAGAGGTGAACACCCTAAAGGATTACTACTATTACACCAAGACTCGATCCCAAAATGAATTTCTTTGTTGTGCCCTCCTCGTTAGTAATTATCTTTTAAAATGTTTGGAAATTTTTTAGAAATGATTGTTCAAAGTAATAAAAGAAAAGGTGCAAGTTTGATATCACGGGCATGCACCAAGATGGGCTATAACATTACAATATGGTTACCTTGATATTTTATCGTTGGGCATGTGGTTACCATGGGGATAACGTATAATAGAAATAACTTTTATTGGTTTTTCCGTGGTAACCCTATTAATTTCAGAAGATTTTTATTTGATTTCCTTAAAAATTTAACCATTTTCAGTAAAATTGTTCTATTATTTCCGTCTTCTGTTTTATTTGTGCTATTTTCGAACATGGGTATTTCTAATATGGATGAGTGCCAGGGATATATTTTTTAAAGAATTGATGTTGTACTTTTAATTATCGCTTATACATATTTTATGTTTTAAAATGGGTTTTTTTAACATTCCTTGTTCGATGAAATTACTAAAGAAACTGGTGCAGCTTTAGAACATTGCAAGTTTTCAGTACTTTGTAATTGATATTCATTATTAATTTTTATATTATGTAATTATTTTATTAATACTGTAATATAAAAATGTCAATTATTACTCAATGTAATAATCATATATTCATTATTTATAATTGTTTTTTATTTTATAATTATGCAATACGAATACTCTAATGCATTATTTTTGTTTTAATACAATACGATGATTATCATATATAATTATTATTAAATTATACTATATGAATATTATATATACTACTATTAAATTATATTGCAAAATCTAGGAGGACCCACTGCTGCTTTTGGCGCCAAAATTTTCGCAAAAAGCTTTTCAAATTGAAGGTTTTCAAAAAGTAAGCGGCCAATGACGAAAAAACCCTGGAAGCATGCCAAAGTGGGATGAAATGGGCGTTTCGCAAAGATGAAAACGAATAAATACATTAAATTAATCATTATATAAAGAAAAAACCCTGAGAAAAGCAATGAAATTCATTTTTAAAAAGCATTCTAAAACCAGTACAACATGATTTTACATTTTTAAAAAGGACGAAAGGGGCGTTTCTTTTCACAAATATAAAATTGAAGAAATACATGAAATCAATCATTTTAAGAAATTTTAAAAGGCACTTCTTTTTTTTACGCTTTTGCATTTCGTCATGTTCCGTTGGTGGATACACCCTTGCGATGGATGCAAAGAATTCATGAAAATTGTCATCCACCAAATCCCAGACCTATTCTTATTAACTTTCAAGTCATTCACCACTTAACGCATTCATGCTCTTGCCAAACCAATATCTGGTCAAACGCAAGATACTATTATAGCAAGTTTGTTTGCGCTTAAACCAGTGCCCTTTCTCACACTCCGAACAACGCCGCGGGCGATTATCTTCGATTGGTTGCGGCAACGCCATCTGGGAGCCGCCAACCGTTCCCTTCGTTCTTACAAACGCATATTTTTTTAAACCTAATTTTAAAAGGCACTTACCTTACGCTTGCATTTCCTCGCCATGTTCACAGGATACACCCTGAAGATGGATGCAAGGAATTCATGAAAATTGTCATCCACCAACTTGTGACCTATTCTTATTAACTTTCAAGTCATTCACCACTAACGCATTCATGCTCTTGCCAAAACTAATATCTGGTCAAACGCAAGATATTATTGTAGCAAGTTTGCTTCGCTAAACCAAGTGCCCTTTCACACTCCGAACAACGCCGCGGGCGATTATCTTTTCGACTGGCTGCGGCAACGCCATTCGTAGCCGTCAACGCTCCCTTTCGCTCTACAAACGATATTTTTTAAACTCGGACATTCATAACGAAGCAATTAAATTAGCTTTCATACATTCATTCTAATGTCTTTCTTCCCCTTTGTGCCCAGGAGCACAAAAAAGAAACCTGTCGTAGCCTCACTTTCAATTAATTTCCTTTCACACGCCATTCTTAACAACAACCGGTGGAGAGCAAACGGTCACTGTCAAAATGACGTTTTTTCGAAAAGGCGAAAAACGTTGTACTTTTTAGGGCTGCCATTTTTTATGTGATTTGAAAATCCAAATTTTTCGATGAAATGGAAGGGTTACCATATTGTAACCTTTATCGCTCAAAATTTGGCTATTAAAAAATTTGGCTAACAAAAGTGGGTCCTCCTAGGATTCAACGTATAATTATGCAACATGTAAAAATCCCTTGGAGTGCTTCGCTTTGGTATGGGGGTGCTCAAAGCAAATTAAATTTAAGTTCAGTTTCAGCATCATCAGAGCTCAGGCATCTCCCTCTGGGAAGGAAACTCGGCATCAAATTACTTATGCAATTGGTATCGCCTATATGGTTTAAATAAAAATGATACCAGTTCCTGAATGAACTAGGTCTGCAAAAGGTGAAAAATACCAATATGCAGCCTCATTAGAGAATTAAAAAGAAAAAAACTAACTTCAAATTACACCTTAACTTACAAATTAATTAAATACAAATAAAATTATCTAAAATAGTTGATATGTGAAAACTTAAGTCAAAAAGGAAACAATACACCACCCAGTGTCAAATGCAGTACTTTTTGACAATCCACAATCCAACAAAAAATTGACAACTCTTTAATGACTATATGAATAGATCAAAATGATAGTATGGCTCATATATATATTTTTAAAAATAATAAACATTTTAAATGTAGACATTTTGTTAGAAAAAAATATAAATGGCTAATATTTATACATAGTAGGCACTGCTTAGCTACTGCTCTTTAAATTTTTTTCTTTGTTAGTCCAGTTATTTGTCAAATCCAATTAAAAAAGGCCACCAACTTTTTTTTTCACAACTTTCAATAAATACAATGTTTTTCAAATATTTTTACAATCTCAGTCAGTGAATTGGTGGTTAAACATATAAAGAATAAATCCACAGGTGCTGAAGCATAAACATAGTTGATCAGTGTTGCATTATCTACTCAAAAACCTGACAATACCTCCCCGAAATATTTATAAATTGAGTTAAGATTATAAGTACTAGAAAATCTCTTATATAGATAGCTAAGTAATGAAAATAAGAAAAAATTAATAGATTACATAACTAAAAAGAATTGATTCATGTAATGCATAATCCACACAAGTTTAAATTTAGTTACATATCTATCAGCAATTAGCATAATTAAAATGTTAAAATATCGAATATTAATTGAAAGATGACAATTTAAGTTAGAGCAATATAAATTTTTATACAGATCAATACATGGTAAGAGTTAAAAGCAAGGCAGGAAATTTAAAGGTACACAATGAGCAAAATTCACATTTTATGAAAGTTTAATGTTAAGCTCAGATGTAAATACATATTAGAATGAAATAAATCATGTAGAGAGAGTTGAACAAGTTTTAAGAATGAAGACAATGAATTTTACATCTGAAAAATATATAAGGCAAACATATCCCAAATAAAAATAAGAGTTGAAAACAGACCTAATCATACTGAAAAAGTATGATTTTCAAAACCATACTGGCAGAGGAATAAAGTCAAACATTTTGACCCAAGGGAAATTACAGTAGCTTTATAAGTAGAGATAAGCTTAGTAATCAGATGGCTGAGTTTATGATTATAAAATTAAAGATCATCACATGAAACAATGTTACTGTATCTTTTTAATTAAATATTATGTCCTTTAAAAATCCTAAAATTACCTGATGCAAAGAGTTTTAAGAAACAAAAATTAACAGTTTCAGGGATTTGTAAGAAAATATATGTTAACAGCATATGAATAAAATATGCTCAGAATGTTTTGGAAGCAGCTCAAAGTAGATTTTTACAATTTTAAACAATCCTTAACATTAATTATAAACCTGTTTTATGAAAAATGCAAGATTATGTATTTTAAATTGAAGATGTTGTAGACAGACCTTTATATCAATATTAATCTTATCCATCTGCAATAAATTTTATATTCATTTATTTAATTCGATAAATGTCTAGTACTTTCAAAAAAGTAACCTTAAATTTAATAAAATAAACATGGAAAAGTTAGGGAATTAAGTTACATATTAAGGTCAGTAGAGCTTCAATGTTAGCTTAAATTCATTACTCTTTTTTTTTTTTTTTTTTTGTTTCACTATATAGAAATCTGTACCTTGAAAACACTCAGCAAAGGAATACATAATTCAATTTCAAAGTAAATATCAAAATAAAATGTCTGTACAGTTTTTTTTTTTTTTTAATGTATACTAATGCAAGCACTGAACAGAAAAATGTTCTACTACCAAGAATTATCAAAGAATTAAGAAAATAAGTTTCATATTTCTGTTTGAAAAAATCATTTCGAAAAATAGATAGTTGCCAATGAAACGTGCAATGAATAGTTGATCAAATTTTTTTACAAAAATGTAACTTAAAGAGCAAAAAATATAAATTTTCTGTTGATGTCAATATAGTTCATAAATTTAATAAAAATGAAACGAATAGAAACAATCAGAAAATATCAAAACAATGATTACAGAAAACAAATTTAACGTACTAGGCGTGGAAGCACATACTGGCGTTCATATTTAAACAAAAAAACATTTCAAAAGAGATCCCATTAAAAATGTTCATTTTGAATTCTTATGA
>BMAU01009404.1:0-15937 GCA_019973935.1 Trichonephila clavipes
AATATTTGTTTGTATTTACCTATAATTACCAAGTGGAAAACAAACTTCAATCTTTTTTATTCAGAATGAATTGCAGTATGATTCCCTTGACTTCTTTGACGTATATAGTGAAAAATATTTCAATGTTCTATTCATTCATTATTTAAAGTATCCGACTGGGATCGGAAAAGTAATTTTGGAAAAGCATATAAATGAATAATTGCTTTTTTTAACATTTAGTGTCATCTGAAACAGTGTCACCATCTTAAATTATTTTAAAAATATTACTACTATAAAAAAATAATAATGCAATTTTATGGCAAAAAAAGAAGAAATAAGATATTTTCAAAAAATTCTCCTTTTATGAAAAATGTTTTGATAATAAAAATCTGTTGCTTGTGTATAACTAACACTTTTGTATCCGGTTTGAACAAAAAGTTTTGTGAAAAATTCATAGTATAGCTGAAATATCTGTAAATTGTCAGGTAGTCCTAATATAAGTGTGTTCAAATGAAAGCGATTCGAAGTGTTGCTTGCGAACAATTTTCCATGTATTTTAGTGAAACAAACGCGATAGTGAAGGTATATGCATCTCGCACATGTGTCCCCAACCCACTTAGTTATAACTGTATTCGTAAGGATGTGGCATTCATTTAAAAATAGCTGGTGTGGTTGCAACTACGTCCAAAACAAATCAGTGAGCTGTAAGAAACATTTTAACACTGGCAATGTGCAAGCCGGTGGTTATTCATTTTCTAATAGAGTTTAAACTATTATAGAGTTTAAAAAGCCGGACGTCACCATCAATTCCCAACGTTACTCCCAAACGCTTGATAGGCTGCATAAGGCTATCAAAAACAAACGCCCAGGTATGATGTTGTCAGGTGTCATTATTCTGCACTACGATGCAAGGCTGAATGTCGCCAAGGTATGTGTCGAGGTACTGAACCGTAAAAAGAGGGAAATCTAGGAACATCCAGCTTACAGTTCAGGTCTGTCGCCTTGCAACTGTCACATCTTTGGACCACTGAAGAAAAGCCTAATAAGTCAACTATTTCACTCCGACAGTGACGTAAAGGTTGCAGTTTTGAACTTGTTCCATGATCAGCCGACGTTGTTCTTCGCGAACGAAATCGTAACCTTCCTAATTAATGCGAAGCCTGCCTAAACCCCACGGGTGATTTCTTTTAATAAACTTTGTATGCATTTCACCCATCATCATCATTAAATACACTTGCCCCAGAAAGTCTGCGTACAGGCAATAATCTTACGTCTTTATACAATAATTACTATAACAATCTCGCTTTAGAAAATCAAAATACTTGTCAGCAATTCTTCAAAATATCCTTATTCAAACAACAGCAACAAAAATTCACCTTAGAGAGAAAAAACAAGAATGATCACCAAATAATCACCATCAGCGCCAAAAGTCTGCGTACACTTACAAAGTACAGATTTTAAGGACCTTTTATTGTAAAATAATTGCACTAAATCGTGATTTTTAAGTAATTCTAAGTTTCTATCGCGATTTATTTAGGATTTGAGATTTGAAAGCTTTTGTGGTTCCATAACAGGCAACAGAATAGGGATCCATACATTATTGAAAGAAAAATCATCATAAATCTTCAGAAAAAATAAAAAAAATTTTAGCAATCGTTGAAATTGTTAATAGGAAACATTTATTGATTCTAAAAGTGTTCATAAACTGTAAATCAACAAAAATTTTACGTCCAAGCCAAAATCCAGCCACCCGTCTGCAGTGTCACCTCAAGAATCTTGTTTTGTAATGCGCTCTATAAAAATAAATCCAAGAATATAAGCTTCACAAATAGCTAAAAGTGTTGCTGAGATATTGGAAAAAATGTGACTTTAATTACAATTCGAAGAAATTTGTAAAATTATGACTATCATGCCCGAGTTGCATTTAAGAAACCATTCACCTTTCGAATGAAAACGACCTTTGCCAAAAAACACATAAATGGAACAGACATGTTTTAGAAAAATGTAATCTATTCAATTGAAAGTAATTTTTGTAATTTAGCATCAAAAAGCATAAAAATATGTCTGCAAATATTCCTGGACAAATCTTAAGGTATCCGACTACGTTCGGAGCCTAGATTTAAAAAGGCACATAAATAGATAATTTTCATGATATTTAGTGTCACTTAGATTAGAGTACATGTATAAAATTGTTTTAAGGTATTTTGACAAAAACATTTATTTAAATATAATATTTCGGTAAAACATTAACTTAAAATAACCTTTTTTCAAAATGTTCTTTTGTGAAAAATGCTTCTATTATAATAATAGTTTGCCTGTGTATAGCTCAGACCTCTGTACAGAGGCTCAACTATGATTTTTGAAAATTTCACATTATTTTCAGAGTTACAACCAATTGAAATAATTATCGGCGTTTTTTTCTTAAAATTTCTCCCCTCTGTTGTCGTAAAATATGGATAAACCCACTTCTAAGTAATATATTTCAAAAATTCTAGCTGTGCTTCTGTACAAAGGTCTGAGCTATATATAGGCAAAATAATATTATAATAGAAGCATTTTTGACAAAAGGAGAATATTTTGAAAGAGGGTCATTCTATGTTCAGTTTTTGTCAAAATATTGTACTTAAATAATTTTTTAATGTAATACTGTTCTTAAAATAATTTTTTAATGTAATACTGTTCTTAAAATAATTTTATATACATTTTCTAACCTATAAGTTACACTAAATATCATAAATATTATCCATTTATACATTTTTGCAAAATCACGGTTCCGAACGTAGTCGGATACCTTCAGAAAGAGAATCCTTTTTCGACTATCAAATATGTAAGAGGTGGCATAATGTTTTGAGGTGCTGTGGAAGCTTTCCGGCCGGTAATATGGAATTGATTGAATCAACAATGTTTAAAATTAATTACATGAACTTATTGAAGAAAAATATCAGGGCATATGCAAAGAAATTTGCAGTGAGTAAGGATTTTTACTTTCAGCCGGAAAAGATACCAAGAAAATGGCTCATATTGTGAAGGCATGGATGTTCTGCCATGTCGCAAACCAATTCCGAAAGTCAACCTTATTCCCAGACCTAAGTATAATACAGCAATTGTAAGCTTTACTCGAGTTAAACGTAATAACATCCAAGGAAATGCTCAAATATGTCAGAGTAGAACAGTGGAACAAAATATCCACAGATGAAACAACTAATTTAGTTAAATCCCTGCCAAATCTTTTGAGAGAGCTGTAAAAAGAACGGAATATATAGCTAAAAAATTATTAACTTTTAGTTACAATCCATTATTCTAAGGCAGCAGTTTCTCAAAGTTTCAATACTGGCGACCCAATTTTCAATCATAATTTTTGTCTCCGCCCCCTGTACAACAATAATGTATTTACTGCAATAAAAATGCACTTTTGAGAGAGAGACGCTAAAGTTGGCAATACGATCTTAATTATAAACCGTACACAAATTAATACGATAAGTATATTAAATTTTGTATGTATTAATTTTAATATAATTTATATATTTTAAGAAAATATACTTAAAATATAGTATATTACTTAGAATTATGTTATTTTTTCTTTCTCTAATTTTTAAATTGGAACAGATCGCAAAATGATGTATTTAATTAAAGATTTATTTCCTTCAGCATTCATTTCTCAAAGTACAAATGTCATTAGAAAATAGTCTAGTCAATGTCGCTCTCTATCATATCCATCACATCTGGCATTATAGGGTACGTTTGCGTGAGTCTGGGCAACTCCATCGGACGTCTGCGCAAAACATGTAAAAATGCTTTTCCTCGTACAATTCCAGTCAGTTTTGGTCGACTCGATACTCCTATAGCTACCGAATCTAGCTTGAATGTACATTTTTTAATTTCCACGTTAATTGTAATTCACGGTAATTAAGCATTTACGGCAGTAGATTAAAACAATATCATACATACATTTTTAAGTCGTAAGCAAACATTCGACCATAATAAAGAATCAACAAGTACACAGACGAACGAGCATGGTTCCGAAAATTAAATCAAGGCGATCTTCTCAAAAATACTTAAATTTTGGATTTACCACTACTGAAGTAAATGATGGAAAAAAGCCCCAGCTCGATATGTGTTAAAACTTCACAAATCTGTAGAACAACATGTGAAAGTTGTTTTTAAAACATGTAAAATCATTTAGCTATGTTGGCAAAGAATTTTAAAAGTATTTTCTGGATGAGGACAGCTTGGTAGCAAGTTACGAGTGGATTAGGATCTATTTCAAGATACTCCAGAAGGGCTCTCAACTTCCGAAGAAGAAATCTTCATAGATTTCACATCCAGTGAAAATTAAAAGGCAATTTTGTAATAAATCGCTCTTTGAATTTGGGGTAGAGGTGGATGAGGAATTATCTGTACTGAAAACAAAAGCACTTCGTATACTATTACCATTTTCAACATCCTACCTTTTCAAACCGATTTTCTGCAGTGGATGCCTTGAAGACAAAATATAGATCTCAGCTAAATATAGAAAAATAACTCTTTAAGTGTCAATTTCTGATATTAAACCTTCCTTTGAAAACTTTCCCTCTACAAGACAAGCCCGTGGAAGTCCCTAATAATTATTAAACTTGTTCTTAATTTAGTAATAAGATTGATTGATTGAATATTAACGTCGCACTGTTCAGCTGCACGAGGGCTTTTGACGACGGACCACGTAATTTTGAACCATGGTCAAGTGACGGATTACACCTGAGCTGGCACCCCTCTCTCCTAACTACCACACCACACCAACGGGAAAACGTTTCAACTCTCAACAGATTTAACGTGCATCGCTGCCTCTACACGGCGGGTCTTTAGTGGTACTGGGCTCGAACTCGTGACAAGGCAAGCCACGATCCGGATACCTATACCACTCGGCTACCGCGGCCAAATTCATTAATAAGAAATTATTTATAAAATACCTTCTTCAGTACTGATACATCAAACGTATACTGGCTGAAACACCGACTCTTCGCACGAGTTCATTTTTTTAAAATTAAAACATTATGCTTGATATAATAGCTGAACTGTAAGGACAGTAAAACTGTGTGCACGACATTGTATACAAAAATGTAAAATGAGTTTTTTAGATAAATCCTATAATTGTAAATAACTGTTTAAAAGAACTGTAATTTTAAACCTCACACAATTAGCATCTTAGAATTAATGTTAAATTATGAAAAAGAATATAAAATTCCGATGAAGAATAATTGTGTTACTTCTTTAACATTTAAAGCGAGAAGACTTCAAAATGTTTTAACCCGGGAGCAAGGCGCGTACCTCGATACTAACATTAATGGTAGTGCGGGGGACTCAGTCACCCCAATCATTTGTTTAGAATTATTTTTACTGTACACGATACAAATCGGAATTCTAGTGAATATTTTAATTTATAGAAAGTATATCTTACCTTCTTTCAAGGACTATTCAATTCTTTGATGATTTGAGAAAAATCTCAATAAAACTGAACTAAAATGATTCAAAAGTACAAGAGATTTATTCTAACACTTGGAGCTCGATATTCAACACTGGACTGAGAACATGCCCAACTGGCGATGAATACGCTTTATACACTTCGGAATATTCGAGAAATAGCAGTGGCCTCTAAAGAATGATCTGGATTCATCTAGAACCTAGAGAAACAATACATTAAAAACGGAAACAAAATTCAGTCTTTGGATAAATCTGCCGGGGCCGGATTCGAACCCGAGACCTGAGAAAGTTCAGTCCAACGCTCTGCCAACTCGGCTATCGGGACTTGTACCAAATTATGCGTGTGGCATTGCTCCCCTCGAAAAAGAAGACAGCGCCCCGCTGTCATTTTGTTCAAGGTCTTTATTCTGGAACGAGTGATGGGTCCTTTGTATGATTCTTTGGGAGGAATATCCTCGTTTCGATTTGCTCGGCGGGATCATGGTACGGTTTCATACGCAGTACATGGACAACTTCTCTTAGTTTTTTTCTTTTTTCGTGAAGCAGGATCAAAATCTTGTACTTCGTAAGTCACGGCTGATAAACGGCGTAGCACCTGATACGGTCGAAATACCTTCTTAAGAGTTTTCGGAGAGACCGACTTTTCTCACTGGAGTATAAATCCATACGAGATCTCCGGGAGCGTAAGGATACCATTTGGTGTTTGGAATCATAACGTCGACGATCTTTGTCTTGAGCTCTCAGAGTGTGCACTCGGGCTAGCTGTCGTGATTCTTCGGCTCTGGCTGCTATCTTGGTGATGTTATTGTCATCAAAATCGTTAGGACAGAATGGTAGCATTGTATCTAGTGTCGTTTCGCTTCACGACCATGAAGTAAATAGAACGGCGTAAAACCTGTGGTCTCTTGTTTAGCGGTATTATAAGCGAAGGTTACAAATGGTAGAATTTCATCCCAATTTTTCTGCTCTACATCCACATACATTGACAACATGTCGGCCAGGTCTTATTGAAGCGCTCCGTCAGTCCATTTGTTTGGGGATGATACGCCGTTGTGAAACGATGATCAATGTTACACAAGTCGACGAGAGAGGAAACAAGTCTGGATCGAAAGACGGCTCCACGATCTGTGATAATTACTCCGAGGAGCTCCATGCCTGAGGACAATTTCTTCAAGTAAGAACTTCGCTATTTCGTCGACTTCGGCTGTCGGCAAGGCTTTTGTTATTGCATATCGTGTTGAGTAATCCGTGCAGACTATTATCCATTTGTTTCCATGAGCAGACTTTGGAAATCTCCCAAGGAGATCAATTCCAATGCGATGGAAAGGGAGCTATAGCTGGAGGGATGGGAACTAAACGTCCAGGTGGTCGTTGAGGAACGGACTTTCTCCTTTGGCACTCCCGACAATGCATGACATACCGAACGACATTTCGGTACATTCCCGGCCAGTAAAATCTCTTGCGAATCCTGTCATAAGTTTTCGCGAAACCAAGGTGTCCTGCGGTGGGGGCGTCATGAAAGTGCCTTAGTATGTCTGCTCGTAGATGTTTAGGAATGACTGGCAACCACAACTTTCCATCTGGATCAAAATTCTTCCTGCAAAGGATACCGTCGATAAATCTGAATTCTTCGTTTTGGATGAGTTGCTCAAAAGTTTTAATTTCGCAAGGTCTTGATCCTTTTCTGTTCCAACGCAAGGTTCATACTCGTCGTGACTGCTAAAAATTTGTCTGATGTTTCCGTTTCCTCTTCCACTGGATTTCTCGAAAGAGCGTCGGCGTCACTATGCTTCTTACCGGTTTTATATTTTACGTCAAAATCATGCTCTTGAAGTCGGAGGGCCCATCTGGCAAGCCTTCCTGAAGGATCCTTTAAATTCATGAGCCAGCACAAGGAATGATGGTCAGTTACAACAGTAAAGTGTTTTCCGAATATGTACGGCCGAAATTTGTTGGTAGCCCATACGATGGCAAGACATTCCCTTTCTGTGGTGGAATAATTCTTTTCGGCTTTTTCAGAGTTCTAGAAGCGTATGCTATAACTTTCTCGACATTATTCTGAATTTGTACTAGGACAGCTCCGATACCGTACCCGCTTGCATCAGTATGGATTTCTGTAGAAGCTCTTTCGTCGTACATCCCCAATACTGGATCCGAAGTAAGTGCTTTCTTAAGACTGTTAAATGCTTCCACCTCTTCAGGACCCCAATGAAACTCCACGCCACTTTTCAGCAACGACTGCAAAGGTTCGGCGAGATAACAGAAACCTTTAATAAATCTTCTAAAAAGTATGAACAAAGGCCAAGAAAACTTCGTATGTCATGTATATTCTTTGGAGTGGGAAAATTTCTTACGGCTTTTATTTTGTCGGGATCAGGACGAACGCCATTACTAGATACAAGATGGCCCAGAATCTTTACTTCTTGGGCAGCAAAAAGACACTTCTTTGAATTTAATTTAAGACCAGCTTCCTGAAGACATTTTAGAACAAGTCTTAATCGTATAAGATGGTCTTCAAAGTTTCTGAGAACACTATTATGTCATCTAGGTAACAAAGACACATAGTCCATTTAAAATGGCGTAGCAAATTGTCCATCATTCTCTCGAAGGTCGCAGGTGCATTACAGAGACCAAACGGCATGACTTTAAACTCGTATAAGCCTTCGGGGTAATAAATGCCGTCTTTTCACGATCCGCTTCGTCTATTTCTATTTGCCAATAACCAGATCGGAGATCCATGGAAGAAAAGAACATGGCACCTTTCAGACAGTCGAGCGTATCGTCAATACGAGGCGAGAGGATAAACGTCTTTTTCGTGACGCTATTCAGCTTGCGATAATCGACGCAAAAACGCCAACTACCGTCATCCTTTTTTTCTTACGAGCACAATGGGTGATGACCAAGGACTTTCAGAGGGTTGGACGATACCTTCATCAAGCATTTTCTGAACCTCTTCATGAATGATGCGTCTTTCAGTCGGCGAGACTCTGTAGGCTCGTTGGTTGATTGGAGCATGATCACCAGTAAAAATCCTGTGTTTCACATTCGTCTTCGCGGCTGTCGACTTGTCGGTCTTCGTGAAAAGCCCAGAAAATTTCCGGAGTAGTTCGGATAGCTTGTTTCTCTGTTCGTCACTTAACTCGGGTGACATCATTAACGAACAATTCATCTGTGACTCCGAAGTTTCTTGCTGGTCATCAAGCAACCCGATGTGTCGGAAATAACACATAGATGCCCTTCATTTAGTGGTTCAGCTTGGCTATGCACATTCCTCTAGGGATGATTTGGTTTCGGAACTGCAGGTTGGTAACCCAGACATCACTTTTTCCGTTACGATATGTGGATACCATGGACGGTGTAGCAATATTTTTCTCGAAGAGCAAATGTTTGCTGCCGTCTAGAACTACATTTATGTCTCCTCGGGTTTGATATCCTGATACTGTTATTCTAGTTAAAGAATGCGGCTTAAGTGTATAGTCCCTGGTGGCATACAAATTCCAGGCGTCAGGCGCTGTGGAGTCTCGACAGATGTCTTCTAGAACAAGTTCATTTTGTCCACAGTCTATAACGGCTTGAGACGCCTCTAAAAAGTCCCATCCTAGGATGACGTCATGGCTACAATGTGATAAAACAATAAATTCAAAAAGGCAGTTCTCGATTGTTTATACGGACACGTAAAACACATTTCCCTATCGGCCGAACAAAATTTCCATCCGCAACTTTCAGCATAACGCTCTTGGCATCAGCAAACAGAACTTTCTTTAAAAATCGGCGATACTTATCGGATATGACAGAAAACGATGCCCCAGAATCTACTAGAGCACGTATCGGCTTTTTATCTATTATTACGTCTAGTTGGTTACCAGTCATCTTGGCGGTCGACGGAGGATTTCAGTACACGCGGCCTCACCTCCTTGGAAGGTCGCTCTCCTTAGTTTTCCTCGCTCCTACGGCCTGGCGACTGACTGGATCGGCGATATGGCGACGGGGATCTGTAACGACGTATTGGGGATCGGCCTCTCGTGGGACTTGGCGTAAAACGGGCGAGAAGAGTTTGGTCGGCGTATTTCTTCTTCAGTGCCAACGTCGTCGAAGTTCCGTCGGCGGTTTCGAGAGTTGTCAAAGACAGCCTTTCTTCTCTCGGCAGTAGCGCATTACATGTCCAGGACGTCCGCAGTGGAAACAAACAGGTCTGTTGTCAGCCGTTCTCCACACATCTGTTTTTCTTGGTTCAGGTGGGAATTTCTGAACAGGAGCTCTGTATTTCCTGGTTACAGCGGCGTATGTTGGTCGTGGTCTAGTTTCTGTAGGTTTTGTTGACACTGGGGCCAAACCCTTTCAACTTCGTCTTGAACGATCTCTTCTAAGGATTGGGGATCGGAGTCCAAAGATTCTTGCGTCTGGTTAACTAGTCGATGGACTTCTTCTCGTACGATTGTGCGAATAAGAGAGACCAAATCAGTCTCATCCGTCAGGGATGCAACCGGTACGACGTTTGGAAGCCTTTCAAATCTCGGTCGACCAACTCTCTTCTGCTTCATATCTTCGATATAGTTGCACCATTTGATAAAACTTGCTGTGTCGTTGATTTCTCTCGTCAACAGGGCCTGATAAATATCCTCAGCAACACCTTTCATTAGGTGTGACACTTTTTCGTCTTCTTCATCAGAGGATTTACCTCTTGGCAAAGTCCTAATACACTTTGTATGTAGGACTGTGTACTCTCGCCTGAACGCTGGGCTCGGCATTTTAGTTGTTCTTCTGCCCTTCTGGTATATTTTTGACGGTCACCGAAAAGTCCACTTAGTCCATTTTTAAACGCTTCCCAGGAATCTAAGGCGTCTTCGTTGTTGACATACCACTGTCTCGCAGTTCCGTCAAGAAAGAAATAAACGTTAGCCAGGCACATCATGTCATCCCACTTGTTAAAGTTGGCTACTCGATCGTACTCTTTAAGCCATTTGAGAGGGTCTTCCCCAGGCGCTCCTCGGAAGGTCGATGGGCTCCTCCATTGCTGTAACGAAGGTGTTACTACAGCGGGCTTGGCTTCTTGCTCGGTCGGCATTTTTGTCCTCTTCCTACTATTTTCTTTTAACAGTCCGAATTCGGGGGATAATCCTCTTAACCGGAGGCTCCTGCGAAGGTTGTCGCTATTATCCACGTTTGACGTAATTGTACCCCGCGCCTCCACCAAACTTGTCACGGAGTTCGAAAGAAGTACACAGTTCAATTAAACAAACAATTAGATTTATTCTAACGCTTGGAGCTCGATACAACACTGGACTGAGAACATGCCCAACTGGCGATGAACTCTGCTTTTATACACTTCGGAATATTCGAGAAATAACCAGTATGCACTCTAAAGAATGATCTGGATTCATCTAGAACCTAGAGAAACAATACATTAAAAACGGAAACAAAATTCCAGTCTTTGGATAAATCTGCCGGGGCCGGGATTCGAACCCGAGACCTGAGGAAGTTCAGTCCAACGCTCTGCCAACTCGGCTATCGGGACTTGTAGCAAATTATGCGTGTGGCATTGCTCCCCTCGAAAAAGAAGACACAGCGCCCCGCTGTCATTTTGTTCAAGGGTCTTTATTCTGGAACGAGTGATGGGTCCTTTGTATGATTCTTTGGGAGGAATATCCTCGGTTTCGATTTGCTCGGCGGGATCATGGTACGGTTTCATACGCAGTACATGGACAACTTCTCTTAGTTTTCTTTTTCGTGAAGCAGGATCAAAATCTTGTACTTCGTAAGTCACGGCTGATAAACGGCGTAGCACCTGATACGGTCCGAAATACCTTCTTAAGAGTTTTTCGGAGAGACCGACTTTTCTCACTGGAGTATAAACCCATACGAGATCTCCGGGAGCGTAAGATACCATTTGGTGTTTGGAATCGTAACGTCGACGATCTTTGTCTTGAGCTCTCAGAGTGTGCACTCGGGCTAGCTGTCGTGATTCTTCGGCTCTGGCTGCTATCTTGGTGATGTTATTGTCATCAAAATCGTTAGGACAGAATGGTAGCATTGTATCTAGTGTCGTTTCCGCTTCACGACCATGAAGTAAATAGAACGGCGTAAAACCTGTGGTCTCTTGTTTAGCGGTATTATAAGCGAAGGTTACAAATGGTAGAATTTCATCCCAATTTTTCTGCTCTACATCCACATACATTGACAACATGTCGGCCAAGGTCTTATTGAAGCGCTCCGTCAGTCCATTTGTTTGGGGATGATACGCCGTTGTGAAACGATGATCAATGTTACACAAGTCGACGAGAGGAAACAAGTCTGGATCGAAAGACGGCTCCACGATCTGTGATAATTACTCGAGGAGCTCCATGCCTGAGGACAATTTCTTCAAGTAAGAACTTCGCTATTTCGTCGACTTCGGCTGTCGGCAAGGCTTTTGTTATTGCATATCGTGTTGAGTAATCCGTGCAGACTATTATCCATTTGTTTCCATGAGCAGACTTTGGAAATCTCCCAAGGAGATCAATTCCAATGCGATGGAAAGGAGCTATAGCTGGAGGGATGGGAACTAAACGTCCAGGTGGTCGTTGAGGAACGGACTTTCTCCTTTGGCACTCCCGACAATGCATGACATACCGAACGACATTTCGGTACATTCCCGGCCAGTAAAATCTCTTGCGTATCCTGTCATAAGTTTTCGCGAAACCAAGGTGTCCTGCGGTGGGGGCGTCATGAAAGTGCCTTAGTATGTCTGCTCGTAGATGTTTAGGAATGACTGGCAACCACAACTTTCCATCTGGATCAAAATTCTTCCTGCAAAGGATACCGTCGATAAATCTGAATTCTTCGTTTTGGATGAGTTGCTCAAAAGTTTTAATTTCGCAAGGTCTTGATCCTTTTTCTGTTCCATCGCAAGGTTCATACTCGTCGTGACTGCTAAAAATTTGTCTGATGTTTCCGTTTCCTCTTCCACTGGATTTCTCGAAAGAGCGTCGGCGTCACTATGCTTCTTACCGGTTTTATATTTTACGTCAAAATCATGCTCTTTGAAGTCGGAGGGCCCATCTGGCAAGTCTTCCTGAAGGATCCTTTAAATTCATGAGCCAGCACAAGGAATGATGGTCAGTTACAACAGTAAAGTGTTTTCCGAATATGTACGGCCGAAATTTGTTGGTAGCCCATACGATGGCAAGACATTCCCTTTCTGTGGTGGAATAATTCTTTTCGGCTTTTGTCAGAGTTCTAGAAGCGTATGCTATAACTTTCTCGACATTATTCTGAATTTGTACTAGGACAGCTCCGATACCGTACCCGCTTGCATCAGTATGGATTTCTGTAGAAGCTCTTTCGTCGTACATCCCCAATACTGGATCCGAAGTAAGTGCTTTCTTAAGACTGTTAAATGCTTCCACCTCTTCAGGACCCCAATGAAACTCCACGCCACTTTTCAGCAACGACTGCAAAGGTTCGGCGAGATAACAGAAACCTTTAATAAATCTTCTAAAGTATGAACAAAGGCCAAGAAAACTTCGTATGTCATGTATATTCTTTGGAGTGGGAAAATTTCTTACGGCTTTTATTTTGTCGGGATCGGGACGAACGCCATTACTAGATACAAGATGGCCCAGAATCTTTACTTCTTGGGCAGCAAAAAGACACTTCTTTGAATTTAATTTAAGACCAGCTTCCTGAAGACATTTTAGAACAAGTCTTAATCGTATAAGATGGTCTTCAAAAGTTTCTGAGAACACTATTATGTCATCTAGGTAACAAAGACACATAGTCCATTTAAAATGGCGTAGCAAATTGTCCATCATTCTCTCGAAGGTCGCAGGTGCATTACAGAGACCAAACGGCATGACTTTAAACTCGTATAAGCCTTCGGGGTAATAAATGCCGTCTTTTCACGATCCGCTTCGTCTATTTCTATTTGCCAATAACCAGATCGGAGATCCATGGAAGAAAAGAACATGGCACCTTTCAGACAGTCGAGCGTATCGTCAATACGAGGCAGAGGATAAACGTCTTTTTTTCGTGACGCTATTCAGCTTGCGATAATCGACGCAAAAACGCCAACTACCGTCTTTTTTCTTACGAGCACAATGGGTGATGACCAAGGACTTTCAGAGGGTTGGACGATACCTTCATCAAGCATTTTCTGAACCTCTTCATGAATGATGCGTCTTTCAGTCGGCGAGACTCTGTAGGCTCGTTGGTTGATTGAGCATGATCACCAGTAAAAATCCTGTGTTTCACATTCGTCTTCGCGGCTGTCGACTTGTCGGTCTTCGTGAAAAGCCCAGAAAATTTCCGGAGTAGTTCGGATAGCTTGTTTCTCTGTTCGTCACTTAACTCGGGTGACATCATTAACGAACAATTCATCTGTGACTCGAAGTTTCTTGCTGGTCATCCAAGCAACCCGATGTGTCGGAAATAACACATAGATGCCCTTCATTTAGTGGTTCAGCTTGGCCTATGCACATTCCTCTAGGGATGATTTGGTTTCGGAACTGCAGGTTGGTAACCCAGACATCACTTTTCCGTTACGATATGTGGATACCATGGACGGTGTAGCAATATTTTTCTCGAAGAGCAAATGTTTGCTGCCGTCTAGAACTACATTTATGTCTCCTCGGGTTTGATATCCTGATACTGTTATTCTAGTTAAAGAATGCGGCTTAAGTGTATAGTCTCTGGTGGCATACAAATTCCAGGCGTCAGGCGCTGTGGAGTCTCGACAGATGTCTTCTAGAACAAGTTCATTTTGTCCACAGTCTATAACGGCTTGAGACGCCTCTAAAAAAGTCCCATCCTAGGATGACGTCATGGCTACAATGTGATAAAACAATAAATTCAAAAGGCAGTTCTCGATTGTTTATACGGACACGTAAAACACATTTCCTATCGGCCGAACAAAATTTCCATCCGCAACTTTCAGCATAACGCTCTTGGCATCAGCAAACAGAACTTTCTTTAAAAATCGGCGATACTTATCGGATATGACAGAAAACGATGCCCCAGAATCTACTAGAGCACGTATCGGCTTTATCTATTATTACGTCTAGTTGGTTACCAGTCATCTTGGCGGTCGACGGAGGATTTCCAGTACACGCGGCCTCACCTCCTTGGAAGGTCGCTCTCCTTAGTTTTCCTCGCTCCTACGGCCTGGCGCTGACTGGATCGGCGATATGGCGACGGGGATCTGTAACGACGTATTGGGGATCGGCCTCTCGTGGGACTTGGCGTAAAACGGCGAGAAGAGTTTGGTCGGCGTATTTCTTCTTCAGTGCCAACGTCGTCGAAGTTCCGTCGGCGGTTTCGAGGTTGTCAAAGACAGCCTTTCTCTCTCGGCAGTAGCGCATTACATGTCCAGGACGTCCGCAGTGAAACAAACAGGTCTGTTGTCAGCCGTTCTCCACACATCTGTTTTTCTTGGTTCAGGTGGGAATTTCTGAACAGGAGCTCTGTATTTCCTGGTTACAGCGGCGTATGTTGGTCGTGGTCTAGTTTCTGTAGGTTTTGTTGACACTGGGGCCAAAACCCTTTCTCAACTTCGTCTTGAACGATCTCTTCTAAGGATTGGGGATCGGAGTCCAAAGATTCTTGCGTCTGGTTAACTAGTCGATGGACTTCTTCTCGTACGATTGTGCGAATAAGAGACCAAATCAGTCATCCGTCAGGGATGCAGCCGGTACGACGTTTGGAAGCCTTTCAAATCTCGGTCGACCAACTCTCTTCTGCTTCATATCTTCGATATAGTTGCACCATTTGATAAAACTTGCTGTCGTTGATTCTCTCTCGTCAACGCAGGGCCTGATAAATATCCTCAGCAACACCTTTCATTAGGTGTGACACTTTTTCGTCTTCTTTCATCAGAGGATTTACCTCTTGGCAAAGTCCTAATACACTTTGTATGTAGGACTGTGTACTCTCGCCTGAACGCTGGGCTCGGCATTTTAGTTGTTCTTCTGCCCTTCTGGTATATTTTTGACGGTCACCGAAAAAGTCCACTTAGTCCATTTTTTAAACGCTTCCCAGGAATCTAAGGCGTCTTCGTTGTTGACATACCACTGTCTCGCAGTACCGTCAAGAAAGAAAAGAAAAAAATAAACGTTAAGTACACATCATGTCATCCCACTTCAAGTTGGCTACTCGATCGTACTCTTTAAGCCCATTTGAGAGGGTCTTCCCCAGGCGCTCCTCGGAAGGTCGATGGGCTCCTCCATTGCTGTAACGAAGGTGTTACTACAGCGGGCTTGGCTTCTTGCTCGCAGGTGGGCATTTTTGTCCTCTTCCTACTATTTTCTTTTAATACGTCCGAATTCGGGGATAATCCTCTTAACCGGGAGGCTCCTGCGAAGGCTGTCGCTATTATCCACGTTTGACGTAATTGTACCCCGCGCCTCCACAAACTTGTCACGGAGTTCGAAAGAAGTACACAGTTCAATTTGAAGCAACAAATTAGATTTATTCTAACGCTTGGAGTGAGGAAGTTCAGTCCAACGCTCTGCCAACTCGGCTATCGGGA
>BMAU01009407.1:0-10999 GCA_019973935.1 Trichonephila clavipes
TGCTTTTTTGGAATTCATACAAAATGCGGTGTCGTAAATGCGCCTTATCTACTGACATGTTTTTACTTTAAATATCATAAGTAAAGATGAACGGTAAGGACTCACTTTTATATATTACGGCAGCTAAAAAACAAAAAAATCGAATGACTCACTAACCAGAATATATTTTTTTTATTTACAAGAAAAATCACCTGATTTAAAATACGACCAGACTTCCCTCTAATGGCTACATTTTTATTTAGAGTTTAAATTAAAGACTGAGGAATTTTATTCTTTGCAGTTAATCATGTTTGTATATTTCCTTAAGTGTTTTTAATATGAAATTCATCTCTAGGGTAAAAATTTAAAGCATTTTTCAATTTAATAGAATTTTGCAAGCACTATTTTATAGTGAAATATTATTACTAACTATATTATACTAACCAACAGTTATACTAGTTGGTGTGTGCCAATGAGTGTTTCATGACGCCATATGAATATACAGGTTAGTTTTTAAATCTCCCTTTTAAGCTTTTCATAGCTGTATCGAGAAAATTCTATCATGAGTACTCCCCACTTAATTTTGACAACGATGTGAACTTTTGGTAAAATTAATTTCTAAGCACTCTCAGCTACCTTTGGTGTCAGTTTCCACAAAAACCACTTTCTAAGCTAATATCTCTGTTGCCTTCATCAGTGAAGCCACAACAGCCCAGGGTGAGGCTTTTGGCCTTCTCTCAGAAAGCATTTTCCATGCTGGAGTCTTCTTGCTCTGCTAGTGTCCTCAATAATTCTTGGTTCACAAAACTAAGGAGATCATTTTCTAGGCCATCAATCCATTTAAAATTTTGGTCTGCTCTTTCTTAGTGTTTGCAAATTGGTTGGTAATGAAGACTCTTTTAGTGGTGCGGTCTTCGTCCATTCTGACAACATGACCTGCCCATTTAATTCGTTGTATTTTGATGGAGTTCATAACGTCAGATTCTTTACATGATTGATAGAACTCAAATTTGATCTTCTCCACGTTCCATTTTTCCTGACTTTCTCCACAATCTTTAAGTCTTCCCCCTTTGATAGATACTTATCATGTTCTCTCTCATCTGCTCGAGACATGGACAGTTTCACATGTATATATAAGGATTGAACCACTGATCCCCAAGGAACCTTTTACTTTTGCTCTAATCTGAAACCTTGCACTTTCTTTTTCTGTCGGGTTTAAGACTCGATTTAATATATTTTCGTATTTATTAAGACATCTATTAACCACTTAGTAATTATGTTTTGGATTGTAGTAGTACAATCGTGTTTCTATTGATAATTTTCTGAACCTAAACGGTGAAACTGTCAACAACTTTAAGAATTATATCTTCGGTTTTAAGTTGGAATTGTTGAAACATGATTTTGGTCTGAAGGCAGCAAATAATTAGGTCTACAATTCTCATTGAATTTCAGTCCCATCCTGAGGGGGCTCTTCATTTCCAAAGAAAGGCCAGATGGTTTTGTCTTGTAGTGCGAATTTGGGAGGTATAGCATAGCTCATTTTCCATCTAACAAAATAGCATGCTGACAAATTTTAAGTTGGTAAGTCTAACTGTACAAAACGAGATTTAACATGCCTTTTAACTTATCTTTATCTTCGTACGGCATGTGGCTATCGTGTTTTATATTACGTTTTACCTACGATGATAATACAGACTATATTTAAACTTGGTATTTAATAATTCCCTCGCACTCGTATTTTGACTCTTTAGATAAGCCTCTTCAAATACTTTACTATTTCAAATTAATTCCACTTCCTTTTACGCGAGGTTCTTTTTTCTCTCCTCTCAGCGTCGCAACTTTGCACATTTCAGCAAATGAAGATCTTTTTTGAAGTTAAGTCTGATTCTGGCTTAAAAACGCATTAAATTAAATTCGGGCTGGATTTTATGCTAATGGAGTTTGAAAAATTTAACTTAAATCAGTTCTTTAAAGTTCAAAGAATTTGCCAGTTATCGAGATAGTGCTGTAAATAACGATTACAGGACTCCCTCAAACGATATTCCTACCTCTACGCTGAAGAGGTCGGTTTACCTTGGTGGAAGAACGTTCCGATGGCGAAGAAGAAGAAAAAGGCGCCGCACTCTCTTTCTCTTCAGCATTCTAAGAATGCAAAAAAATGTATGAGATACACCATTGTTTGGTCAACGTTGAATCAATTTTAGTACCAACATCGGAAAAATTACTAAATCAAATCAATGGAGCAACAAATGGATTACCGTGAACGAAAAAAATATCTGCCAGTAAAAATAACAAAAGTGAAATAAATAGTTTTCGTTTTAAGTAACACTGAAGTTACTGACTTTTGTTTAAAAAAAAAAAGACTACCGTTCAAAAAGATGAGTAATATAATATAATATTTAACTTTTCTAGAATATTTTTTTGAGTTAATATGTGAGAAATCAAGTTTGTCTTTATTGTTCAAATTTTTGAGAAATTTTTGTGCCCTCTGGAGTAGTTGAGCTTCCTCTGAAAAGGGCTATTCCGAAAGCGTTTACTCTTATTTTGCCAGTTCACTTTAAAAATGCAACAGAATTTCTTTCCTTTCCCCCTTTTAAAACTTGGGAGGTCGAACGGGGACAATTTTACTGACTCAGTTCCGGTTCCTTTGTCAAGTAAGAACCCAAGAGATCAATCGTTTACAGCTAGCTGTTAAGTAGTTGCCTTGGACAATCTTGTATGAAGCTACACGATTGCAAGTGGGTCGTTTCCCCTATATGTTCCAGTCTGCTGTAAAGATTAAAACAAAATAAGAAGGGTGGAAAAAAGGAAATAAATAGTGTGTTAGAAGTTGAAAAATAATTATATTTTACTTCTAAACAAAATTTATTTTTTTCAGTCATTTTTAAAATAACTACTATATATGCTATATATATAATATATATATATATACTATATATTATACTTATATCTGTATACCTATATATATATATATATATATATATATATATTGGTATTAGCGATTAGAACCAGAAAAAATCATCAGTGATATTCATTTTTTTGAATAAGGGTGAAAAACTAACACTCATTTCCACTTGTTAAGTAATGAGGTAAAGAGTAGACCTATCTCTTTTTTTAAAACAATAAAGGCAAAATGTGCATACGGTGATCTCCTTTATACCACGATGACTATATTTATGAAAAAAAACGATCTTTTCTCTATTCACCCTTATTTTTTAATTTTAAATAAAAATTATCTCAATACTTTTAATTTATTTTTAATTTTAAGGAAATCATATAAATGATATTTTTATATTAACTGAATATTTTTCGAAAAAAAATCTAAATTTTCATTCCCTAGTGTTCTCCTTTTCGAAACTCCGCAGCATTAAATAAAAATATCTTTTCTACATCGGCATTTGTGATGGACATAACACACATTCAGTCAATAATTTAATTTTTAATGGGGGATATACTTCTTCAAATGCATGACAGTACTTCTAACCATATTCTACTCAAGTTTAATTTCTTATCTTTCTGTTTCTTTTATTACAAGGAAAAATGTCACACATCGATAACTACATTTTCACTCAATTCAGTCATTTACAATTCTGTTGTGAGAAAGAGTTCTCCCTAATTAATTTTGTCTTTCAAAACAGTACACTTAAAACAATTTTGTTCAGTGAAGTTAACACGACAGTTCCACAATGTATTACTGGAAAATTTTAAAAACAAAATTTAACACTTGGAAATGTATCCTGTATTAAATTTTTCAGTATACACAAATATTCCTGCTGTGTAGGGAAGACATAGTATGAGATGTGGTGTGTGGTTTTGAAAAATATGTTTTCGTACGTGTAGACTATTTTGAAAATTTAAATATCATTAAAGCTGATCGCATATAACTGCAAATGAGCCTTATTTTAATGTGTGCTGGTATCAAATTAAACACTTTACTATTAAACAGCTTATGAGTTTATATTCAATATCAAACTATTCTCAAAATGACTTTACAACTTCTAATCAAATTGTAAAGAAACTGAAATATAAATATATCTTACCTTGATCAAAAATATTCATAATATGTAAATATACTATTTTCTCTCCACTTATTTCGGTACGTTTCAAAAAGCTGTAGCTGAATGCAATGTTTTTCATATTATAAACGAGGCATAAAAACTCACACAGTCGTAAATGTCTATCATTTTTAAATATACTACTATAAAACATATATGGATTGTAAGATCAGTTCTAAAATCCTAAAAGCTTTAAGAGGAGCAAAAAAACATGTAATTTTGACTGGATCAAAATTTTAATATAATACATAAATATACTACATGTTATTAATCAAATACATTTGAAAAATCAAACTTCCTTCTGAAATAAACTTAATTGAAAATTGTTTCATTGCAATGAGTGGAAATACATGTTTATCTAAGGGGTTTCCCCAAAATCAGGCAATCCTCAAACTTAAAACTCAAACTCAGTGGCACAACAATCCATGAGGGCCAGAACTGTGCCCATCAATATATGACCATTGGGCGCTGAGGTGCATGAACAGATGTCTCGATTTTGGGGGGTCTGTCCTGAAGGACCTTCAGTGTTTAAGACCCCCTACTCATTTATCGACCCAATGTAGCGGGGATGAAAGGCAGGTTGACCTTGCCCAGCTCGTTAATAGAACCCAAGACATGGTGTGGAAGCACGATACACTACCACTCGACCATATTTGGTGAAAAATAAAACTTAATGTTGGAATCTTATATAATTTCTAATGAATGAGGGAGTCCATTTTTCATATAAACTGTTTTTAGACGGGAAATGGTTAATTATAAACATTTCTGATTTGCATAAATTAAATCCAGCCATTATAGTTTACATAAATTTTTATGGTACAAAAGGTGTATTTTGGCTGCACGAATTAATTTTAAAAGGAATACGGGAGTTACGAAAAAGTGGTGCAAAATCTATCTAAAGTAAGGTTGGTTACCTGAGATATTGTCAAACACAACAATGTATTGGAAGCCAATTCCCCAATTCGTTGTTATAAAAATGTATGGAAAATTACAAGATTTATTTTTGCATTTGTATTTATGTAACTATTTTCCTGAGAACTTTAAAAGCTAGAGCGGCATCCATCTAAACCGCGGATCCCTCTCTGTTTTCTAGATCACCTGACTAAGCCGGCTCTCTATAGTAAGTGAAAATGCCGTATTTTGTTTGTCAAGATAATTTTATAGCAGACTGCATTTTTCATTTATTTTAGATGGTCGTTTTATATTTTCTACATCAATATCTTAATGCCTGAATTTAAAAATTACATAAATTTCTTGACATTCGCATCAATGACCATGATAATTTTTATTGTATATGAATGTGTCATCAAACGATTACATGACTATTATTAACTTATTATTTTAAATATTTAATTAATATTAAGTATAACGTAACGCACATAAATTTTCTGAAATTTAAAATAAATATTTCGAAAACTACCTCAGATACACTCAAAATTTTTTTCATTTCTACGCTTTAGCTTCTCAGTTTTGCTTCTATGTAAAACTTTATTGAATATTCGTCAATTTTTTTAGTATAATTTTTTGCTCTTAGCATGCAATTTTCAACTGAATTGTATGAAATTTTTCGAAATATATTAAAAAATACCAAAGAAGCTATATAATAAAATTTGAAATTTATATTATACTCAAAGGAGTTGCTAGAATTTATGTTAAATAATTTTTAACTTTTGCGATACATTTTTTTATCGAAATTTCAAATGGAATTTCTAACATAAAATTTCTCTAGCTTTATACGGTCGAGATTTCAAAAAATATCCAGATTTTAATTACTTATTCAGTTAGCCTTGAAAAAAAGATAAATGTTGAGGTATTTTGTATAAATATATATTTTTTGAAGAATAATTCGAATGTTTTTGAATAGCTCGAAGTTAAAATTGATTTTTATGTTTATTTATATGCATAAATGTGTACTGTAAATGTTTCCGTATATTTTTTTGATTACCATTTATTCAAACATTCAAGTTATAAAAAATAATGTGGAAAATCTTCATTCATGTTCTCTTTCATGTAAACTGAAGTTCAAGCACCTAAAATTCAAATATAATTCGGTGTATTTTAACAATATATAACCAGGCACTGTACGTAAACTTCCCTGAACACTTGGGCTTTGAAATCAAAAAAAAAAAAAAAAACTAACGGATCTTAATTAGTTTTTTTTTTAGTATTTTTTATCAAAGTGTAAGAAAGTGTTTTCAAATTATTTGATGAAGTTTAAATTTATTCATTTTTAGTGGTTTGAAAGTTGACAAGATTTCAAATTTTAAAGTTTTGGTGTTTTATCAATTTTTTTGGCATCTTATAATGAAATAATCATGTTTCAAAAACTTAAAGCAGTGATTAAGATAAGAAAAATGAAGCGAGCCATATACTTAAAAAAAAAGATAATTTGTCTAACTGTATAAAATAGCACTTTGTCTCCTGACACGCCCCAACTTGTTACAGTTTCAAATTAATATGAAACCAAAAGGGAATTGTAACATATTTTACTTATGCGTTGGGACTTTTCAAAACTTTTAAAATACAAGCTAACAAACAAATACTTCCTGGGGTCTAAAGAAATCCCTCCCCGATTCTTTACGATTGCTCCAGGTTCAAAACACGGGGTTCCCTGCGAGGCATAAAACTTCCTATCAGTGTCCTGCTGTGTTGCTTCCACCGTCCCTAATTTATTTTTCAAGATCTTAAACCTTTAAAAAGGGGAAAGGATTTCAGAAAACTACGGCTCAACCACTTTTGAAAATGTTACTTGTAGGCAAAAACCCCGTGCAGTGCATTTTCGAAGCATCTTTACAATGACGGAATTTTCCGTGCTAACCGCTTGGAGGGGTTAATGTACTTCTCATAATTTTATTTTAAAATATCTAATGAGTTAACATTTATGATAGATATTGGTGTTTTAAAATTGAAAGATATAAGTTTAGTTAGTAGAGAAATCTCTAATGTACTAATACTACTAACGATATTGATTTTGATGAGAAACAAAAATAACGTCATGGTGCATTCTTTTTCTCCACTGAATTTTATTGTCTTGTTTATTATTTTATTCAGCAGTAACCTTATTGTGTGTCATTTAATTTTTTCATTTTGAAATTGTGTGTTTTGATATACCAGCCACATATCAAGATTCACTATTTCACGAAAATTTTCCTTATCTAAACTCAAAATTAATTTAATAACTTGAAGCTTATTTTTGGATATTATACATTTGATAGAAGAGAATTCAATAATTATAAATTTTTGTATATGTCTTGAAACATTACCGGTGGTATTCTCAATCGTGAGTTATTAAAAGAAAACTCGTGGATTGGGTAACCCCCGCTTGACGATAACTCCCGGTAATTCCCGTTTCTTATTCTTCTAACCGATGATTACCAGATCCGTGAGTTAAACGTTCGCAAGATGTTAAACTCGTTGTGAATGGACACTGATAATCACGTGGTTACACGTTGTTTACTTGTAGCATGTTGTATCTTGGCACAAGATCTTCGGATTCACAGATATTATTTTTTTTCTTCTCACGGCTACTTCGTCAAATAAAAATAACTTTCTCTGGTGGAATCTTATTGAAAATACAAGATGTTTATTAATTGCAAGATAACCAGTGCAGGTTACGATATGAAAAAGAAAATGCATGAAATTACTTGACTACTGATTTCACGCAGCCAGCCTTTCGAAACGAAGTCGACAACAGTTGCAAAAAAATAAATTTATAAATGTGCAAAAAGGAATCACAAAAAAGAAAGAACTTTTAAAATGTTTAAACTTTCAAACTGGTGGAAACCAAAAGTTACTGACCATATCGTTAGATGAACTGCTGGCTGCTATGGCTGCCCTTTATTGAACCTTGCCGTGTAGATACGAGCAGCGGCGATTATGATACTGCTGTTTCATCAGAACTCAGGGGAAATGTAAATGGATTTTCTTGTTTTTGTTTTTTATTTATAGCTTTTAATTTAAATTTTCCGTATTTATCTGAATAGATTTTCTGATAGTGATTTGTGTTTTTATTACATAAAAAAGAACCTAACATGAATCACATTATGAAGAATGTTCCGTAAAAGAATCAATAAAAAAAAAAAAATTTTCTTTCAAAATATTTTAATATATAAAAAGTTTTTTTTTTTTCTGTGATCCAGGAATGCAAATAACATGGCAATAAAAGAGTTATAAATTCAATTGGTTTGATTTGATTTATAATTAATGGTGCATCTTAAAGCAATGTGAGGTTTATTTGCAATGGACTCTCTCATCATTTGAACCTCTGCCGATATCAGGACAACACACCTGAATTAGTAACTCATTCTAAATTGCCACAGCACATCAACCTGAGGACTTTTAACGATGACAGTTTCTAGTTCTCCAAAACTCTCGTTGGCTATGAATTTGTTACCACAACCACTCGTCTACTGTGCTCACAAATATTAAATTAGAATTATGTAAAAAAATGACTCGTTTCACGTGAATGTAAAATGTATGTGTATTTTTCATAAAACAAATAAAGATAATACGCACATTTTTGCATATATACTGGTGTGCAAAAAATTAAGGACGACATTTTTTTTTCAATATAACTTTGTACAAAAGCTTTCCAAGCCAACACATTTATAATACCGTAAGATCTCAATACGTAAGTGACATGTGTAATGTAAGCAACACTTACTAAAAGAGAAATCAGAGGGATAAAAGAAGCTTGGATTGAAAAAAAGTAGCATGGAGCGCAATGCAGCCAAAGGCCGAAACATCCCTGTGATGGTGTCCAGCAAGAAAGATCGGTCTTTAGTAGGAGATATGATCTCCCCTGACTGCCAGGCAGGTTTCACAGCGTCTGCCCATGCTGAGAATGAGGGTGTCAATGAGCTGTTGAGGTATTGCTGCCCATTCGTCTTGCAGCGCCAATCGAAGCTCCCGAATCGTTACTGGTGGTAAGGTACGAGCTGCCAAGCGTCTGCCTAGAAAATCCCATACATGCTCGATGATTGAGATCCGGAGATCGTGCCGGCCAATCCATACGTTCAATATCCTCACTCTAAGAGCTGTTCGACAGCTACTGTGCGATGACATGTGCATTGTCGTCCATGAAAAGGAACTGCAGACCCATAGCGCCTCTAAAAGACGCAGATATGGAAGAACAATCTCGTTACAATAAGCGGGTACCGTTGGACTGAACCTGCGTCGAAGATGAAGGTCTGTACGACTACCAAGCATGATGCCTCCTCAAAACGAGAACACCGCGACTTCCATACCTGTCCCTTTCATAATGATGTTCGAGGGATGATTACGGCTTCCCCGCTCTCTCCAGATGAGTATGCGATGAGAATCGCTACTCAAACTGAATCTGCTCTCATCTGTAAAGAGTACTCGTCCCCATTCATTGTCTCTCCAATTCCGGTGTTTCCGGCACCACAGAGAACGCCTTCTCCGATGGGCAGGCGTTAAAGGTACACACCGTACAGGGCATCGTGCAAACAGACCACCACCGTGCAGTCTTCCGCCACGTTAAAACGCGATATCGGTCGTCCAGTCACCTGTAAGCCGTGTGTCTAGCTTCTTTCTCCCGCTGTCTGCCGCCTGTTTCTTCTGGCCTGTAAGACAATAACAAAATGGTCATTCGCGGGTGTGGTTCCTCGTGGGACGACCACTACTGAAACTACCGGATAGCTGTTCCTGTAGTTTGAAATTGTCTCCAAAGTCGTGAAACGATGCTGTGAGCAATTCCAAACTCTGCAGCCACACTTGTCACACTGCGGCCTTCCTCCAACTTCCCAATGATTCGACCTTTCGGGTAAAGCCTCCAGATGTCGTCTAACAGATTGATTATTCGCCATTTCTCGCTGAGGCAGCAACTCGGTGTGATTTTTAACTGCTATACGGCGTGGAATCTCTTTTGCCAGAAATACCGATCTTACACCGACAACATGCTTTGTACTACTCAGACACTCCCCCATTACGTCTACCTGCATATCTGTATGTGCTACCATACATCACCTTACTTAATCTCCTGGATTAGTCTTTCTGTCCGCTCTGCCTCTTCGTTCAGCTGATATGCAAATTTTTCGACTTCGTCCTTAATTTTGCACACCAGTGTATATAAGAGAGAAGGTGTAAATTATTACACCTAACTAAAAACGAATTAACTTCCAGAATTATTGATTTAGTATTTAAAAGTAATTACCCCCTTGCTTAATGTACAATGTATCAAATTTGAAAATGTCCTGTGATTTCATTAAATTGTAAACTGTGCATAATCCCCTTTATAGTATGAAAATTTATATAATGAAGGACTTACAGAAAAGTAAAAGTTATTCAGTAAAAGTAGGCACTCAACTTACAAAAATTTATTTTTGATGAACATCATTTATTTTATTGCAATAATTTGTACTGTGGTAAAAAATTAATGTATTAAAAACTGTATTAACATATTAACTTAATATTAAAGTAATACTAATGTATGCATTTTAAATTATACTAAATAATAGAATTTATGTGATTTTTCTAAGTTCTATCATTTATTGCAGCAGAAACTAATTGAAGAAACATCTGACTTCTCATTTTTCCTGTGAAAAAAAAGTCTCTAGTTTTTGAAGAAAATGAACTTTATTGTCATTTAAATAGTCAGATTTCATTTTGTCACTATTTATTATTATAACTGAAATTTATTCTATTGTTTGCTTGATTTTAAAAGTATGAAGATTTCATATTTTATAATGAATTTTAACTTGACTAAAATTTATTATACCTATTTTCAAAATGTACAAAATACGTTCGCAAGTTTTCAGAATAATTTCAAATTTTTAAAAATATATATTTATTATTTTATTATAATTTACTTACTATTAGTTATTATAATAACTAATTAAATAGGGTATTATTATTATATATTACTAATTAATATTATTTATTTTAATAACTAATTAAATAGGGGTTTTTTGTAAAGTGAAATGTTAAAAATGTCATTAGGAATA
>BMAU01009408.1:0-7500 GCA_019973935.1 Trichonephila clavipes
CAGTAACCCTCCAATCGGACAGCACGGATTTTTCCGCCCTACTAGAGAGGCTTCGAAAACGGACCACACTAAGGCCGGGGACTCACCAAAAATGAACCAAACTTATTTATTCCTCCCCAAGTAATGTGTTCAAAAAACGGTCAAGTCGTGTTTTTCCGAATTCTTTTCTCCCCTTTAGAGGTTAGGTATCTTGAAAGATAATTAAAGACGGTCGGGGAGACACAATGGGCATTGAGGGGGAGTTTTATGGCTCACGGGGAGACCGGTTCTTTCCCCTGCAGTAATCGTAAAAAACTGGGAAGAATTTCTTTAAATCCTAAAGTGTACGGAAATAATTGCAAGTCAACGAGTTGAGAATTCTCCTTTTTTTCTTTACCTTAAAATTCTCAAATGGAATTAAGTTTTTATAATGTATGTCTAAGTTTTTAAAAAATATCTGTAGTATTTAAATTCAAATTATATATTAAAACATTGAGGATAATTTACTGTTTCATTTTTCTTATTTTAATCAATACTTTCAGGGATTTTTTTTAAAAATGATTATTTTGTTATGTGTCAAAAAAATAAAAAACAAGGTTCAAAATTTAAAATCTTTTAAAATTTCGGACACTTCTAAACATGAATAATTTTTAAGTTTCTGTATTACATTATTTGCAAAAAAATTTTTATGCATTGTTAAAAAAACCCTATTTAAATCTTTTAGTTTTTCATAATTTTAAAGCCAGATATTCAGGGCATCTTACATAGAATCCCTTGTTTTGTATTGTTCAGATAACAAATTATATTTGAATTTTGAATGTCTGAACATTAATTTCATTCAAAGAGAACTTTAACTACAAGCTTATATTTTTCAACTTGAATCTTCAAATAAAGTGTATTTAAAGGCATCTGGACAAATTTACAGTTAACATTTGCGCATATAAATAAACATAAAGATCCTTTTTAAATTCAAGTTAAAAAAATATATATTTATGCATAATCCCTCATCATTCATGTTCCATTAGTGGTTGACTGAAGAAAAGGTTGTTAAAATTTGGATATTTTTATAATCTTAACCATGCAAAACTAGGAATTTTGTATTATCTCCACTGAAATTCTGCATTGGAATTTCGAAAAAGATATTTATGCGTGTCTCACATACTCAGTTGAAAAACATATATTTACCATATATACTAATAATTCTTTGGATATTTAAAATTATCATTAGATTAATTTTTAATATATATATATATATATATATATATATATATATTCGACTTCTAATATTTTTTCAAGTATTCCTTAAATTTCATATAATTTAATTAAGTGAGGGGATATTAAAGTCGCACTCTCTCTCTTCTCTACTCAACCACTTGAGGACTTATAGCGACGGACCTGTGGCCGGGGTACCAGGTGGTCAAGGTATCGAATCAGGGTTGGCATGTCTCGAGTTCGAGCCTAATGTCACAAAAGACCCGCCGTGTAGGGCAGCGATGCACGTTAAATCTATCGAGAGCTGAAATGTCCTCTCGTTGGTGAGGTGTGGCAGTTAGGAGAGGGGGATGCCAGCTCAGGTGTCGCCCTCGTCATTTGACCATGCTTCAAAATTACGAGGTCCATCACTAAAAGCCATCGTGTAGCTGAACATTGCGACGTTAATATTCACTCACTTGGCGACGGACCTCGTTATTTTAAACCATGGTCAAGTGACGAGGATGACGCTTGAGCATCGCTGTCTTACACGGCGGATCTTCAGTGGTGCTGGGGTCGAACTCATGACACGCCAGCTACGAGCCCGTTACTTTTACCATTAGGCTACCGCGGCCTCACAATGTGGTTGAAAACTGCATGTTATGAGTAAAAATATGCTGAAACATTTGATAAACTTATAATAGATTTTTGAATAGAAGATAGATGTGTGATATGCTAAAATGACAATATGTAAAAGTTATGAGAATATCGATGACAATTTTTGAAAAATTCAATTTAAGTTTTAGTTTGAAACTTATTCGTTTTTTTTTCGCATTTAATATTAAATAGTCGCGATGACAAATTAATAGTTTAACGCATTCATAGATTATAAAAAATAAAGGTATAAATGACATTGTTGGGAATAATAAGTTTTTATAGTTTTGAATTCAGACTTCTTTGCAGGAGTGTAGACTATTAAAAGACTGATGTAGAAGTTAGAAAACTAATATTTAAAATATATGGAAAACAATATCTGCAATTCCATGATCTTGACGAGCAAAAGACGGCATTTTTACTTAGTAGGACTGAGTAAGCATAAGGTAGGAGCTTGTGGAGTAAACAACCAGGCCTCTGCAGTTTTGGCAGGTAATGAACTCCCATTTGTTGCTTTCAGTAAGGACTATAAAAATAACAAATACAAAAATAAGTCATGTAAAATTTCATATATTTCAATAACAATGAATTGTGAACTTAATTTCCAATTCATTGTCACGATTTGGCAGTAACTACGGTACTCTAGCGACCGTACTTCTTTATATATATATATATATATATATATATCTATATATATATATCTATCTATATATATATATATATATATATATATATATATATATATCTATATATATATATATATATATATATATATATATATATCTATATATATATATATATCTATATATATATATATATATATATATATATATATATATATATATATATCTATATCTATATATATATATATATATATATATATATATATATATATATATATATATATATATATATATATATATATATATATATATATATATATATATATATATATATATATAAGAAGTACGGTTGATAGAGTACCAATAATTTTAACGCAATTTTATATTTCGTTCTCGTAAACTTTACTCCTTTTAAAACATGTATTACCAAAATACTCTCCTTTTGTATATTTATAAAATTTTAAAGATATAATGGTTATATTACCCAACATTTTAAATCAAGGGCGGCAACTGTGTAGCTAAGACGTGCCAAACCAATCTATCACTAATATTCAGCGTGTCACATAGTAGGAAATTTTTGAAATCCTTTGATTCTTACGGTAATATTTGCAGAATTAAAGAATAGAGGTAAATAATTAAGATTTACAGTTTTATTTATATTAATTATGGATCAATAAAATACATTTATTAACATAAAAATAAACAATAAAAAATGTTACTATTTCTTCAACAAAGATAAAAAAAATTAAAAATGATGTTTCCAACATATTTATTTAAATAAGAAATAGACAAAGTGAAATATAAATTATTCCCTTCATTACAGTTAAATAAAAATTGTAATGCGAATTAACTCTTTCACCACTCTACTTTCATATCGCAAAACCAGGGGTATAATGCGTGACACGATTCTGAGCTTTCAGTTGTTAAACAATTTCTTTTCGGAGTCGAAATATTTTTCATATTAGGAAAGATTTTTTACTTTGATATGCCGAATCATAAGTGGAAAGCAGAGTACATGCAATTTTTTTTTCAACAATTAAATCCCCTAGCAATAACACTCAATTATTTACAAAATAGCTGTAAATGTATCCTTAGAATTATCTTTCAGATTATTTTGTAGTTCCATAAATGTCCATAACTCAGAAGATGTTTGTCAAATAAGGTATATTATCAACTTCCATCCCCACTTAAGAATTGACAAATTTGTAGAGTAGTGCTGAGTGCCACTAAGAATTGTACCATGTGCCACAGGTCCATAGATTGCCGACACGTTTTAAATGTTCTTATTAACTAACCATCTCCTATTCAATCACAATTTATATGATAAAAAAGGGTTTTCATGAATTTTATATGGAATTGTATTAGATTCAACCATAAGTAATTTTGTGTATCAAAAAAATTACATTGTTTCGGGGATCCCCTTAGAGCAAGATGAAAGGAATTTGACATAATTATAGTAAGTTTCTCTAAAAGGGGAAACGTTCACTTTCAAAATACACTGCATAAAGTGGTTTTAGGTGTACGAAGTTATATTCACTATTATTCCTAAAATAAATTTCGATATTTTGGTTTTTCGTTAAGTTTTGAAGTTATTTCTTCAAATATACTTCTCCATTACATTTCTTTCAAACTTGCTATTTTCTTTTGCGGCCACGGTAGCCTGATGGTCATGGTTATGAACTCGTGTCCAGTGTTCGAGCCCTGATACCACAAAAGTTTAGCGTTGAAGAGGAGCTGATGCACGTTAAACACGTCGAGGTCAAAAGTCCTCACGTTGGTGTGATGTGGAAGTTTGGAAGGGGAGTTATCAGCTCAGGTATCGTCCTCGTCACTTAACCGCGGTTCAAAATTACGTAGTCGCTCGTCAGTAGCCACCGTGTTGACTTAGAATGCAATATAAACCCTTGACGTGTGCACTTGAGTTAATTCGAGTACGCTAAACAGTTCCAAATATGCACATTAGATATAATTCAAACGAGGACGGGATTTTAAAATGGCGGGATTTTAAATCATATTGGTTTTCGAATGAAACTGATAGAACGATTGATAGAAGAAGGAGGTAGTGATTCTAGTTCTCGAAACTTTGTTTCCCCTAAAATTTCTGAAAATGTAGTCCGCTTAATTGGAAGGCACTTCCCTTCATATGTAGAAAGTGACTGTTCAAAAAAAAACATCGCGAAAATGTGTGGTATGCAACCTTAAGATAAATCATAATGGAAAACGCATTCGAAAAGTAACTCGTTTTCAATGTAAATACTGTAATGTTGGACTTTGTGCAGTGCCGTGTTTCGAAAAATATCACACTGTCACATTTCTGTAAACGACATGTAGGTGTCTTTCTCATACTTCTTTGATATTTTTTGCTATTTATACCTGTTAAAATTATTTTTTATAAAAGGTTTTTGTAATTAATTGTAAATTGAATAAAACCTTTTCGTACAATTATATGTATTTGAGGATGAAATCTAATTTACTTTATTCAGGAAATTTTTAGTAAATTTCATTTTCTTAGCCAACTTATTTCTTTTAAAACATGCATATTTGTGTATTATATAATTAAATTTCTAACTATCTAAAATTATGTCTGGCTTTTTCTTCATTAAAATCTTTCAGGATTTTACAAATTATCTTGCCATTATTCATTATGTACTTAATAAGGAAAATATATCTAAATATAAATAATTTCTGGCCTAATAAACATATAATTGTTTTTAGCTACAGAAAAAAAAATGCATTGAAATTTGTATCGGGACAGGATTTTAACATATTATGAATGTGTTTTTGACTGTCACTATGTTATATATTTATCTTTTATTCTTTTTACAGTATGAGTAGAAGTCGTAAACAGTTTTGTCACATTAAAATTAATTTTTGTTTTATATTCAAATTATATTATTATATTGATTCTGAAAATAATAGGTTAGTTTGACAAGCCATTATTTCGCAATTTTAAAGCATTGAACAGTTTTGATATTTTTAAAACTTTTCTAAAATGTTAAATTATTAAAAATATTTAATTATTGTAAGTGTATAATATTTCTTAGATTATTGGAAACAAAAAGTATAAAATTTAAAATATATCTCTTTGTTAAATTTTAATAATTATTTTTATGGCTAAACCTGGAAAAAACCCAATTTTTTTTAAATAATAACATTGAGATATTTTTTAAAAATAACTAGAGCTCTCAGACCTAAATCCATATGAACTTTTATAGAGCATATGTAAGGGAACATTTACAAGATATTTCAAGACTATCTTGAACAGGAAAAACGCCTTAAGGCAGTGTTTCTCAAACTGTGGGGCGCACCCCCCTGGGGGGCGGTAACCCTGCGAGGGGGGCGCGAGCATATTGAAAATAAAAGGTTTAAAAAATAATTTTTTGGAATGAAGTAAAACAAGATGCTTTCTGACATAATAAAAAATACACATTTACACAGATTTAATTTATTTTTATCATCTGGTGATCATCAAAAATAAAAGATTCCACTTCAAACGCTCATTAGCCATATTTGATATTATAACCACATTAAACAAATGTTTTGTTTGCTTTGCGGTCAATATGAGAACGATGAGAGATTTTTTTTTACGTTTCTTTTAACCTAAAATATTACTTTAGCTGACCTTCTAACTTACTGGTATGGTTATCTCCGTCTTTTTTTAGGGAAATTGTAAATATATAATATATTTCTGTTTCATCTTTTTTCCATGTGAAAGAGTTTTATGATATTTGGATAAGCATGAGTATTCTGAAACATTTAATGCATAATGAAAACCATTTTACACTATTATTTTTTAGAACATGCTATACTTTCCCCATGAGCAATTTTGTAGTTTTGATTGCTGTGTTGTACGACTTATTATGGTTTATAAATATAAATAAGCAGAATATTAAAAAAATGCCCATCTGTGATCCCTATTAAAGGAAATTCAAATTGATCAAGCAATTGAAGAACCTATGAAATAATGCATATCAATCAAGATAGCGAAAGTAAATATGAGAAAAGCGTGAGACATGAAACGTTTGAGTTGATTTGAGTTTAGCTGGAAAATAACGTTTCTGTGTTAGCGAAAAGTGTCTGTGATTTATGTCCTCTATTAATGGCACGCACATTTGGAACATTTTCTTTAGTTTTATTGGATTTCTTCTAAAATTTTCTAAGAAAAATGGAAAAGTCTTTGAAAGTAGGTAAGTATATTTTCTCTTAATAAAATTATTCACTGGAATTGTGATTATTATAGTGTATAGTAAAAATAACTATAAAATAAATTATAGTTTTAAAACAAACTAAAAAACACGCTTTTATAGTGAATCGAACTAAAAAGCAAAAAAAAAAAAAAAAAATAATACATATATTGCTTAAAATTAAGATATACGAAATTTAATACTTATCTTGTTAATTTGTACGGTTTATAATTATGATCGCACTGTAGCCTTAACGTCAAAGTGCATTATTATTGCATTCAGTACATTATTAATGTATAAAGGGCCGCGATAAAAATTGTGATTGAAAACGGGAGCTCCAGTAGTGAAAGTTTGAGAACAAATGCCTTAGGGATTAGAAAACACCTTAGAAAACAAATGCCTTAGGGATTTCTGTCCTAATAAACATATAATTGTTTTTAGCTAAAGTTTGGAAAATGCATTGAAATTTGTATCGGGACAGGATTTTAACATATTATGAATGTGTTTTTGAATGCCACTATGTTATATATTTATCTCTTTCATTCTTTTAACAATATGAGTAGAAGTCGTAAACAGTTTATCACAGTAAAATTAATTTTGTTTTACATTCAAATTATACTATTATATTAATTCTGAAAATAATAGGTTAGTTTGACAAGCCATTATTTCACAATTTTAAAGCACTGAACAGTTTTGAAATTGTTAAAACTTTTCTAGAATGTTAAATTATTAAAAATATTTAATTATTGTAAGTGATTAATATTTCTTAGATTATTGAAAACAAAAAGTATAAAATTTAAAATATATCTTTTTGTTGAATTTAATAATTATTTTTATGGCTAAACCTGGAAAAAACCCAACTTTTTTTA